>CM066925.1:21105958-21576487 GCA_033964015.1 Scolanthus callimorphus | reverse complement strand
CAATGTTAACGAAACTGCAGTCAGTTGATCCGTTCGTCTTAGTAGGGATGTTGACTCGTGAATATGACTTACGACCGAAAAATTATTTTATTTGCTGACTGTAAACTATTTTGTCCACAATACATGGAACTGCTACAACACTGTCCGACTTTGCCGAGGACGACAGTAATTGCCATTTAACCATTTGTCAGTTTTTCGCACAATGTACAGATAATTTATTTTCTTCTTTAACCATTTAAACACAAAGCAACAAACAAAAACAACCATGCCAGTTTGTCAGTTTTCAGCACAATGTACAGATAATTTATTTTCTTCTTTAACCATTTAAACACAAAGCAACAAACAAAAAACAACCAGTGCCAGTTTGTCAGTTTTCAGCACAATGTACAGATAATTTATTTTCTTCTTTAACCATTTAAACAAAACACAAAGCAAACAACAAAAAAACACACCAGTTTGTCAGTTTGCAGCACAATGTAGATATTTATTTTCTTCTTTAAACCATTTAAACACAAAGCAAACAAACAAAAACAACCAGTTTGTCAGTTTGCAGCACATGTACAGAATAATTTATTTTTTCTTCTTTAACCATTTAAACACAAAGCAACAAACAAAAAACAACCAGTTTGTCATTTTTCAGACACAATGTACAGATAATTTATTTTCTTCTTTAACCATTTAACACCAAAGCAACAAACAAAAACACCAGTTTTGTCAGTTTTCAGCACAATGTACAATAATTTTATTTTTTGCACTGTAGTGAAAAATCCGCTGAGGTTTTAGGCGATTCAATGCAGGTTGGAATCAGACTTGGGCAGATATTGAATCGCGCGGCGGCAGACATCAAGTAACGCTAACCTCTAGCACCCTGCGCCACAACCGAGTATTTTACTTACATGCTTCTTTTATCTGCTAATTCCAGACAAAAACCAGCTCCTATAACTGAACCCATGGTAGACCTGACGAGTGTGGATTTGAATGAGCTGATCTGCAGAATACGACATGACGTACTTGTCAAGAGACTCAGCGGTCAGTCACATTCCTCCCAAGCGCCATCTTTGTTCTTGATTTATTGTGCCTTCTAAGGGACTGCCATTATTTACCGGGGGGGGGGGGGGCTCCCAGTTTTTTTTTCAAACAAGCTAATAACATTAGGACCCTCCCCTTGAACATAACAAAACATGTGACCCTCCCCCAGTCGTAGTTAAAAAAATTGTGACCCTCCCCATGTATTGGTATTTTCTGAAAAACCTGTCAGACTTATGTCCGAGTGATACAATGTCTCTTTCATTTTTCTTAATAGCGGAAATGCTTTTTTCTTACTTCTATCAAAGCTAAGGACCGCAAACCATTTTTTTTTTCGCCTCGATTATTTACGTGAGAGAATTTTGGGTAGTACAGGGTAAGAATGCAGTGATCCGCCCTCTATAGTACAATGATTAACGTGATCCCACCTCTCCCGTCCCCTATTTTGACCTAACATTACAGAAAAAGGGGGTTCGCATTTTTCTTTCGTTGCGCGCGATGCGCGCCCGAATTTTGATAAACGCATTTCATCAAGCCTCAGAGAAAGGGTAGATGGATATGTTTTGTGTACGGTATAGTAAACAAAGCCTGTCAGGAGCCCAGGAAGTACGCTACCTCAACTATATAGGTTAGTTGAAATCTTCTATTGATGGGCTCCTGAGCCAGTTATATTATTCATGCGCACAACTGCGCACCGCAAATGACGAAGTTATTATTATTCATGTGCGTGAAGCGCGGCCCAAATGACGAATGTCTATGCTTTGTAACGTCAAACTCACGCTTTCCTATGGGTCTTCTTTCAAACATATAGCGACTGCCTGCCAGGCCTATCATTGCAGGGCATTTTTTGGGAGAGTTTTCTTTTCCCTCGTCAAGATACACTTGTTCTTGTTAGCGGCGCGAGGGTAGTTTCGTCATAGCTGAAAGAGTATATTAGGTGTCATTTTTATTAAGTAAAAATGCAAATGATAGAGAAGCTTCTGAAATAACCACTATCGGCCTCTGTTTTATTTTATCTCTTCATCGTCCAAATGTTGCTGAAAAAATTATGACCCTCCCCCAAACAGGAGTGAAAAAATTTGGACCCTCCCTTTAGACACGCGAAAAATTAGGACCCTCCCCACAAAAATAGGAACACCCCCCCCCCCCCCCCCCCCCCCCCCCCCCGCTAAATAATGACACGTCCCTAAAGTGATTCGGCGTCAGTCACATTCTTCCCAATAGTATTATATCCAAACCGGCCTTTGTTCCACGGATCACTGATTTAGAGATGGGAACAACAGACTCCATTGTCCAGTAACCTGAGCAATGGTGTGGATCACTCCGCTGTCCAATGCGCCCACATCCGGCGGCACCCCGCGCCCAGCCCTTGCCCCAAGGGAATATTTGAGCCATATGGCTCCCCCATATCTCATCCATATCTTATCACCCTCTACTCATTCCCCAATACTGTCACCATACCCCGTATACACTATCAATAGGAAGTATACAGCATAATGTGTGTAAGAGCACAGCACGGCGCCCGTCACTGTACGATTTCATTTGTGCGTCTGACTGGAGCTTCTTATTGTTCTCACAAGGGAGAAAGCTAACACAAATGACTAAATTGAGATCATGAACCTCTCTCGAGACAGTTTCCGCTACCGGGTGTTACTCATCTACAATCTCGGATAGACTTCTCCCGCACGGAACCAAGAGCAGAATCAGCCAGGACTGGTTCCCCCGAGCTGGTCCCCGGGAGCGTCACCCAATTCACCGTTTGAGATACCTGATAGGCCGCCGTTTCGATTAAATCTTTCAACCCCTTCCCATTCTGGAAGGACGAAATATTGTGTACGTCATCGCTTGATTGGCGGCTAATCGTCCATTATAGAAGAGAAAACAACGAAGCCTGTAGAGTCGAGCGACACTCCCTGGGATCAGTAGGAGAACGCAGTCCCGGCGCGACTGCAAGAGTCTCGCACGAAGGGCCTTAGATGACCCTGGGACTGTGAACCCTAAATCACCCAAAGCTTACGTTTTTCTCTTTCATGCCTTTTTTTTTTGTTTCCTTATTACGCAATTATGCGATGACAATTCCACAAGTAAAATCACAGATTCCACTCTTGTCTTTTCTTTTTCCCATTACTATATTGTCATGTGCCCGGCTCGAATGGTACTAAACAGACAACAGTGTCCCTACCGAACCGAGGTCCATATAAGGCCAAATAAACACAGGGCACCTGAAACTATGCTTCCCGTGAATCGTACCCGCGGCTCGAATGGCCATAATAAACAAGAGAAAGTTCGTACCGAACCAAAGTCCAGTATACAACCAACTAAATTCCTACAGGGCACCTGAAATATGCTTCCAGTAATCGTGCCCGGCCTGAATGGCCATAATAAACACTAGCTAATTTTTCGTACCGAACCGAAGTCCAGTATACAACCAATTAAAGTCCTACAGGGCACCTGAAATATGCCTCCAGTAATCGTGCCCGGCCCGAATGGCCATAATAAACACTAGCTAATTTTTCGTACCGAACCGAAGTCCAGTATAATATATAGATTTAGCCACTGGCTAAAAGCGGAGCTCCTGGTTATAAAATTTTCTGTGTGAATGAAAGGGATTCCCATGTGTACATGGTTTACATGGTTACTTTAGAGTCTTCCCTTCACGAGATATTAATTTTTCAAGCATAAATGACATCATCGATGACGTCATATTACGTGACCACTTCATTTCGCTCATCTAATGACCTAGACTACACTACCAAAGTTTGGTTGTTTTAGAGTCTTCCTTCACGAGATATTAATTTTTCAAGCATAGATGACGTCATCGATGACGTCACATCACGTGACCACTTCATTTCGCTCATCTGGTGACCTGGATTACATTACCCAAGTTTGGTTGGTTTAGAGTCTTCCTTTCATGAGATATTAATTTTTCAAGCGTAGATGACGTCATCGATGACGTCATATCACGTGACCATATCTTTTCGCTCATCTGGTGACCTGGATTACATTGCCCAAGTTTGGTTGCTTTAGAGTCTTCCCTTCACGAGATATTGGTTTTTTTAAGCATATATGACGTCATCGATGACGTCATATCACGTGACCACCTCATTTTGCTCATCTGGTGGCCTAGACTACACTACCCAAGTTTTGTTGTCTTAGAGTCTTCCCTTCACGAGATATTGATTTTTCAAGCGTAGATGACGTCATCGATGACGTCATATCACGTGACCACTTCATTTCGCTCATCTGGTGACCTGGATTACATTACCCAAGTTTGGTTGCTTTAGAGTCTTCCCTTCACGAGATATTGGTTTTTAAGCATATATGACGTCATCGATGACGTCATATCACGTGACCACCTCATTTTGCTCATCTGGTGGCCTAGACTACACTACCCAAGTTTTGTTTTCTTAGAGTCTTTCCCTTCACGAGATATTGATTTTTCAAGCATAGATGACGTCATCGATGACGTCACATCACGTGACCACTTCATTTCGCTCATCTGGTGAACTGGATTACATTTCCCAAGTTTGGTTGCTTTAGAGTCTTCCCTTCACGAGATATTGATTTTTCAAGCATAGATGACGTCATCGATGACGTCATATCACGTGACCACTTCATTTCGCTCATCTGGTGACCTGGATTACACTACCAAGTTTGGTTGCTTTAGAGTCTTCCCTTCACGAGATATTGATTTTTCAAGCATAAATGACGTCATCGATGACGTCATATCACGTGACCACCTCATTTTGCTTATCTGGTTGCCTAGACTACACTACCCAAGTTTTGTTGTCTTAGAGTCTTCCCTTCACGAGATATTGATTTTCAAACGTTTTTTTTTTTTTTCACGTGACCACTTCATTTCGCTCATCTGGTGACCTGGATTACATTACCCAAGTTTGGTTGGTTTAGAGTCTTCCCTTCACGAGATATTGATTTTTCAAGCATAGATGACGTCATCGATGACGTCACATCACGTGTCCGAGTTACAGCACCCCCCTTGTGGCATAGACAAAATATTCCAAGTATGGTTGTCTTAGCATGTTCCCTTGAGGAGATATAATTTTTTCTTTGCATGCCACAGGTTCCCATGTGTACACGGACGGACGGACGGACGACGGACGGACGGCGTACGCTATAGGTTTAATACCAGAAAAATAAAGAAAAAATCATATCTCCCGAAGGGAAGCTTCTATAGAAGCCAGACTTGGACAAAGTTTCAAAGACCACAAGAGGAACTCTACACCAAAGTCACGTGCCCTTACGTCATCAATGACGTCATCAAAATGATCCATAATGCCCGTGACGTTCAAAAATCAACTCGATAGTATACTATACGTTTTTCCCTTAGGTATGGTGCTCCGCAGGAGCTCCGCTACAACCAATTAAATTCCTACAGGGCACCTGAAATATGCTTCCAGTAATCGTGCCCGGCCCGAATGGCCATAATAAACACTAGCTAATTTTCGTACCGAACCGAAGTCCAGTATACAACCAATTAAATTCCGACAGGGCACCGGAAATATGCTTCCAGTAATCGTGCCCGGCCCGAATGGCCATAATAAACACTAGCTAACTTTTCGTACCGAACCGAAGTCCAGTATACAACCAATTAAAGTCCTACAGGGCACCTGAATATGCCTCCAGTAATCGTGCCCGGCCCGAATGGCCATAATAAACACTAGCTAATTTTTCGTACCGAACCGAAGTCCAGTATACAACAAATTAAATTCCTACAGGGCACCTGAAATATGCTTCCAGTAATCGTGCCCGGCCCGAATGGCCATAATAAACACTAGCTAATTTTCGTACCGAACCGAAGTCCAGTATACAACCAATTAAATTCCGACAGGGCACCGGAAATATGCTTCCAGTAATCGTGCCCGGCCCGAATGGCCATAATAAACACTAGCTAACTTTTCGTACCGAACCGAAGTCCAGTATACAACCAATTAAATTCCTACAGGGCACCTGAAATATGCTTCCAGTGAATCGTGCCCGGCCCGAATGGCCACAATAAACACTAGCTAATTTTTCGTACCGAACCGAAGTCCAGTATACAACCAATTGAACTCCTACAGGGCACCTGAAATATGCTTCCAGTGAATCGTGCCCGGCCCGAATGGCCATAATAGACACTAGCTAATTTTTCGTACCGAACCGAAGTTCAGTATACAACCAATTAAACTCCTACAGGGCACCTGAAATATGCTTCCAGTGAATCGTGCCCGGCCCGAATGGCCATAATAAACACAAGCTAATTTTTCGTACCGAACCGAAGTTCAGTATACAACCAATTGGACTCCTACAGGGCACCTGAAATATGCTTCCAGTGAATCGTGCCCGGCCCGAATGGCCACAATAAACACAAGCTAATTTTTCGTACCGAACCGAAGTCCAGTACACAACCAATTGAACTCCTACAGGGCACCTGAAATATGCTTCCAGTGAATCGTGCCCGGCCCGAATGGCCATAATAAACACAAGCTAATTTTTCGTACCGAACCGAAGTTCAGTATACAACCAATTGGACTCCTACAGGGCACCTGAAATATGCTTCCAGTGAATCGTGCCCGGCCCGAATGGCCACAATAAACACAAGCTAATTTTTCGTACCGAACCGAAGTCCAGTACACAACCAATGAAACACTTGCGAAGCCCGAGTGGCTACAGCAAAATGTGCAAAGATAGACAGAGTAAATCGGCCACTTAACCACCAAGGACTCAAGGTAAAGTCTACGTGTGGTCTGCTCTAAGTGGCTGGTGGCTTGAGCCAGCACTGGAACAACAGGAGCTGGAGGAACGGCTGGGGCTGAACTGACGCGGTTGGTACAGCAAGAACCAAGAACAGGTGTTGGAGCACAACGGGGTGGCGGGGCGGACGGGAACTTGAGCCATGTCACAGGAACAAAACACCAGCAAATCCGGCCAGCACGCAAAATGCGAGAAGAGAGTGAGCAATAGGATTGCTCGCCCTTTTATTGTGTTCTAGGTGAGCATAGCTCACATTTTAGTGTTTTCCGTGCTTCTCAGTGCCCGTGGAATGTTTTCGGCCGATTTGAATAGTCCAGTCATTTTACGTGAATAATAAGGCTAACCCGGAACAAATTGCAACAGTACAAATCTCAACGGATTTATACTCACTTCATAACATAGCAAAAAGTCGTCCAAAATCACGATACGGCAACATCTCGAAAAAAGGGATTTATTCAAAGCAATCGGAAACAGCTTTCTTCGCCATATTGGCTTTTGTTATTAATGAGGTTTACGGCATTTATAGCTCTACGCTGATTAAACTAATTCTAGACTGTAACGCGTTACAGGTAAGTATTCTAACGCTTTCCTTTACATAGAGATTACCCTTGTATAGAGTCTATTGATGTCTGCCAACCGAAGCCATTATTAAGAATTATTGAGTTGTTTATGGAAACGTGTTTCAAGATTCCTAGTCAAGCACTGTATTGGAATTATGACATTGGAAATTTCTCTTAGTCAAAGCGTAGTTGGCTTTTGTTATTAATGAGGTTTACGGCATTTATAGCTCTACGCTGATGAAACTAGTTCTAGACTGTAACGCGTTACAGGTAAATATTCTAACGCTTTCCTTTATAGAGATTACCCTTGTATAGAGTCTATTGATGTCTGCCAACCGAATCCATTATTAAGAGCGAATGCACACAAAATCGAGCAATGGGCGGTCAGAGCTCAAAATTCTTTTACCCTCATTTCAAGTTTGTAGCAAGATTTTAGTGAGATTAAGACCGTTACAGGGTTTTTTTTCGCAGTCCGGGGGATTTTTTCGATTTTTTCGAGATTTACGTTTTCGCCGGTCTGAGGCCGGTTATTAAAGCAAATTCAAGGGGCCCACAAATTGCCTCGCGTAGTTTTTTATAACGATATTTGCAGTGGATTTAGCACTTAATTTTCGATCAACAGATAATAAACAATTGATCAGTGGTGAATTTCCGGATTAAGATCATATTTATGTCCTCGATTAACACCATTCTTTGGAAGCCACTTGACAACACAGTATTTTACTGGCTAAAGTAAATGCCGAATTTAGATACGGGGCCATTCTTCAAATCAGCCCAAATTCAAGCATTAGAACAAGGAGAGGTAGTATTTTAAGAATATAAACATTTCTTTGGCTTTTTCCTTGAGCGCCCTAAAACTGAAGGACGAATTCGGTAGATTTCACGCTAATAGCGGGTTATTTGACCCGCCGACCTGTGCGTATCAAGTTGCCGGGAGTGAAATCAAACTAGAAAACAGCCTCTATTTCCCAGTTAATAGAATTAAGATTGTGAGACTTACGTTTTTGGTGGAGTTATTTCAAGGGATCCAGTGTGGTCTTTATAGCAAAACAATCGGTTTCGGCGTGGTATTAAAATAGGGAACTCCAACGCGGTGAGCGGTAGGCATGTCCTCCCAGTCCAAAGTAAATAACAACATAACTGCTTGAACTTTAGTTCAGCTAGTTTTTTTCAGGATAAATCCTTGTAGAGAAATATCAGCACTCTAATGGAAACAGACGAACATCTATAGATCTTGCTCGGTTGTGTAGGATGTCAGGGACGACGTGAGAATTCACAATGGTTTGGAACAGAATTCATGATTCTCGTGTACTGATTTCTCAAATCACCACACTTCAGGCCTTATCCTTAAAAATGTTCGCATCCTCAAATTAATGTACTGTATGTGGTCGATAACTGCTCATGTGCCTGCAGTCAAAACTGAAGAATGTTGCTGCTCATAGTTAGCAAAATCAGATCTGTGCTTGAATATCGCCTGTCGCCTATGCTCGCACTAATAAACCATACCCCTTGTGTGTATTACTGGCGTGACAGGCACGTGCGTGGCGTCTACACAAATCCATGCACGTAACACAATTATTAAAATCGTGATCGATCTTTTCATCGAAACGCTCAGAATTCCTGTGCTCCTTCAAACCACATAATAATGGGAAAGGCGCGGGAATTTGAAGGAAATTCAGGTGGAATTTGAGGGGGGGGGGGGGGAGAAGGGGCTGCTCTATCAATTCATTCATTCATTCATTGGGATTATTTTTATTGCCTGGGTGTGGTTGGGTGGGGGGGGGGGGGGGGAGATGTGGCGGTTAGAGGATCGCTCTCTATTATTGGGAAAGCGATCATTTGTACTTTTTTCGGAAGTCTAGTCTACTCAACTTGATACGTTAAATTGCGCGAAGTCACTGCAGGTCAAAAGAAATAACTGTTATCGAGGTATTCGAGGGCTCGGTGGAAGCCCCTATACAGGGACCGACCTAAAGCTAATAAATATATGTATATATATTCCCCTAGTGCTCGCGGGAACTTTCGATTTTACTCACCCCTAATATAGAAGGTACCAAAAATGGCGTTGCTTTGATAAAAGGTAAAAACAAGACGTATTTTTTAAGAGAATATCCAGTTTCTCGATCCCTTACCCTTCGTTATACCTATTTTAGAGCAGAAAAGGTACCCCTTTCTTATACCAAAGCCAAGAAAAGGTACCCCTTTGACTTTGAATCGGCTTTGTGTGTGTTTTTTTTTTAAAGAAACGGTTTTGCTCCCGCGTTACCCGGTTGAAAAACCGGTGAAATACAGGCCCTTTTTTTATTCCAACATTGCAATTTTCCCTACCCTTCTTTATGACCCAGTCCAGCCTGAAAACCCTAACCCCTTTCGGGCCGTATAGTCCAATATAGGGAATACCCCCCCCCCCCCCCCCCCCCCACATCTTTGCGCGCCCAGGGTCCTCTCACTTCCCCCCAGGGGAAGGAGGAAATAGGGAGTACCCCCAGCGCTATCCTCGCGCGCCCCCCACCTCCCCCCAGGGGAAACATGAAATAGGGAGTACCCCCCCCCCCCCCCCCCCCCCCCCCCCCCCCCCCCCCCCCCCCCCCCCCTCCCCAGCCCCATCCTCGCGCGCGCCAGGGTCCTCCGCTCACCTCCCACCTTTTCCACTTTCCCCTGGGGGAGGCGAGGGGAGGACCTTGGCGCGCGAGGACTATGCCCCAGCCCATGGCCACTAACAGGTACCCTGGAAAAAAGGAAGTTTTTCGAATTTTACACCCTAAAAGGTACGGCGAGCACCCCCGCCCCCAAAATAGCGGAGTCACCCGGAGGGAATCGAAAACGGTATGAAAAGAAAATCGTGGTATTTCCTTGGGGTTCATGAGTTAGGTACGCTGAACCGGAGGATGTATTTGATGAATATCAAAATAAAAGGCTAGAATTAAAATCAAGTGTCAATACATTTTATTACACCGAGGTTTTTTTAGAGTAGAAATTGTTTTTTTCTGGCCCGTTGTGTTTTAGGGATACAGCGACACGAGGGAAACAAATCACATTGACACGTGACTAGTCACGCAACCACATGAAATAACAATACCAGTTACGGTAGCTGTATTTCAATCTTTCCCACTATACAGGACAGCAAGGCTTGCCAGCCGAAACGATCCCGTTGCTACGCATATTTGCAAAACATCAAGAGAAAGTGGTTCATACATGCGCCTTTTCATTCGAATTTGGATGCAAACAACATATTTCGGGAATGTTTTAATGTATGCGGCCCGGGCTCATGTCTACCGCGTTCACAAAGGGAGTTCTCTATTTACCACGCCGAAACCGATTATTTTGCTGCAAAGACCACTGGATCCCTTGAAATCACTCCACCAAAACGTAAGTTTCAAAATCTTAATTCTATTAACTGGGAAATAGAGGCTGTTTTCTAGTTTGATTTCACTCCCGGCAACTTGATACGCACAGGTCGGCGGGTCAAATAACCCGCTATTAGCGTGAAATCTACCGAATTCGTCCTTCAGTTTTAGGGCGCTCAAGGAAAAAGCCAAAGAAATGTTTATATATTCTTAAAATACTACCTCTCCTTGTTCTAATTCTTGAATTTGGGCTGATTTGAAGAATGGCCCCGTACCTAAATTCGGCATTTACTTTAGCCAGTAAAATACTGTGTTGTCAAGTGGCTTCGAAAGAATGGTGTTAATCGAGAACATAAATATGATCTTAATCCGGAAATTCAACACTGATCAATTGTTTATTATCTGTCGATCGAAAATTAAGTGCTAAATCCACTGCAAATATCGTTATAAAAAACTATGCGAGGCAATTTGTGGGCCCCTTGAATTTCGCTTAAATAACTGGCCTCAGACCGGCGAAAACGTTAATCTCGAAAAAATCGAAAAAATCCCCCCGGACGGCGAAAAAAAACCCTATAACGGTCTTAATCTCACTAAAATCTTGCTACAAACTTAAAATGAGGATAAAACAATTTTGAGCTCTGGCCGCATTTTCCCGAATTTGCTCGATTTTTGTGTGCATTCGCTCTTAAGAATTATTGAGTTGTTTATGGAAACGTGTTTCAAGATTCCTAGTCAGGCACTGTATTGGAATTATGACATTGGAAATTTATCTTAGTCAAAGCGTAGTTTGCAAAATTAACATACCTAACAAAGTATATATAACACGAATGAGTCCATTTTAACCACTTAAAATTTAAACACTTAGCTGGGAATACTGTACAGTATAGCGAATATCAAAAGCTTCGCAAAACTAAGTGCGGCAAAACTCATTAATAACAAAGGACAAGATGGCCGCCAACAAAAGAAAATTGTGTCGTCTTTTCAAACTTGAACTTGTTCCCCTACATGGATTTTTTAGGACTTTTAGTATGTTTGTTAGGTTGACTTTATGGCCCTAAAACCGTTGAGAAACTTTCTGTTGCAATAAGTTGTGGGTCATTTCACAAAATGACTGGACTACAAGTACAATCTTTGTTCGCATTTAATCTTATTTTCCCTAGTAAGAAGACTCAGGGTCAGTCACACTCTTGTGCCATCTTTGTTTTTAATGATAGTATGTCTTGTCAAGAGACTAGGGCTCAATCATATTCCTCCAAGCGACATGTGTGTTCGTTATTATCACGTGTCTTGTCAAGAGACTCGGGGTCAGACACACTCCTCCCAAACACCATCTTTGTTTGTTATTATCACGTGTCTTGTCAAGAGACTAGGGGTCAGTCACATTCCTCCCAAGCGCCATCTTTGTTCGTTATTATTACGTGTCTTGTCGAGAGACTCGGGGTCAGTCTCATTCCTTCCAAGCGCCATCTTTGTTCGTTATTATTACGTGTCTTGTCAAGAGACTCAGTGTCAGTCGCATTCCTCCCTAGCGCCATCTTTGTTCGTTATTACCAGAAACATATAACTTAGTTGAAACATGTAACGGTGAACCAAGCTTCGGATTATTCGTATCAAGTTTATGGCCATTTTTGGTCAATAATGAACTCTCGACTGCTAACCCAAGCAGGTTTTCTTTGCATAGTATTTCATTTTTCGCTTAAATAAAGTAGAGCAACAATGGAAAGTGATAATATACTAACATTTAACATCTTGAAGTCTTTCAACAACATTATTTTCAAAATCAGTTCAATTGTTTATTCTGCGAATATTCCGCAGCTTGGCACTAAAGCAATGTATGTGTGATACACCGTTTCAACTCACTTATATGTTTCTGTTATTACCACGTGTCTTGTCAAGGAACTCAGTGTCAGTCACATTCCTCCCAAGCGCCATCTTTGTTCGTTATTACCACGTGTCTTGTCAAGAGACTCAGTGTCAGTCGCATTTCTCGTTTTTGATAATGTTGTATTTTCTATAAAGACTCAGGGCCAGTCACACTCATCTCCTGTACAAATCACAAGGCAGACTAGAATACTAGCTAAACGCCACTTTGTTCTTTTGGAGCTTCAGTTAATGTACGTTCTAGTAATACTCTAGTCACTTAGTTTTATCGTTTTCCTTTCCTGCCAATAGGTAGAGGAGTTCTTTCAAGATTTTGATCCTCTTCGCCATGGATCAATAAGCCAAAGCCAGTTCCGCCAGTGCCTGAACTCGATGGGGCAGACCACACTAACAGAGGCACAGATCCAGGTGTTGGTCAGGACGTACGCGGATCCCAAAAGACCTGGAAATGTCATGTGGACTCTTTTTCTCAGAGATGTCGAAATAGGTAAGGCCCGTGGTCCTCCTTGACTGGAAATCATGATAAGCTGGACACTAGTATGACAAAAAATGTAGCGAGAAAAAATAAACTTAGTTGCCAAATGGTAATCAAAACAGAGCCCGAAAATGCAACCAATCATTCGCAATTGTGAGCAAGTGTTCCTGCTGGCGATCATCTCTGGGTACAAAATTGCTGACTTAAATGTAGCTGGGCTCCATTGCGGCCAAGATCGGGTCATTCTCCCCATCTCCCGTTTTTCACCAAACATGACTTATACACTGCGCTATTCAGTTGAGCGTGGAATACCTAAAGTTTTGTCGTTAAGTTTTCACGTTTGTTTTAGTGTCTGGAAAGTACGTTGTGAAGTGGAGCTCGCAATGTTGTCAAAGAAAAGCTCGTTATTTTGAAATCTTTGTCGCGTCATTCCTTGACAACATTATGAACCGGTCTTGACAACATGCTTTTTGAGACACAAAACCCAAACGAAACAGTAAAACTTACAGCCGATTGCGTTTGAGCGTTATACCCTAACAGTTCGCACGTTATGTTCGAACGTTTGAAAGTTGCGTTTCTAGGATGAAACGAGACGTTTCTATGGCGAACCAAAGAGTTCTGTCCTCTCTGATTGGTCAGTGAAAAATACACATGGCGGTTGCCCTTTGGAAACGTCCGACTTTTTGTCTCACAACGCAACTTTCAAACGTTCAAACGTAACGTGCGAACTGTTAGGGTAAAACGCTCAAACGCAATCGGCTGTATAGGCATTCCACGCTCAACTGAAAAGCGCAGTATTGTTCCTTTATTGTGACTTTGTTATTCAGGCTATCGTTTTATTTCTTAGTGTACCAATGTGTAATTAATTTAGTCCCCCCTCTCTCTCTCTCTCTTTGTCCCAGTTTTCACCAAACGTGATCTCGAGAAGGAGCCCACTTACGAGGTCCCGTCAAGCGAAGTATTCCACATGACTCGCCCGGGCGCAACCATGAATCTCGGGACTGGCGAGCTGGATCAAATCCTCCAGGCCATCATGCACAGAATGCACCAGAAGATCCTGCAGAGACGAATTTTATGCAAACCACTTTTCCAAGACTTTGACAAGTGAGTAGACGATGTCAGCCTAGAGGCTGGTGTTCTGGGCGGGTTTCCTGTGGTATGATAGACGATGTGACATCACCCAAGAGCCTCTGCGGGTGCGCTAGACCCAGCCCTCGCGCTTCCACTCGTCTCATCTCTTAACACAGGGATCCCGCCCAGGGAGCGCCTAGGATCGACAGGGGAATATTTTACTAGACGGAATGTTTTACTGGACGTTATTCCCTTTTCGATGGATATCTTTTCAGTTTTGGCTGTCTATCGAGAGCGGTGTTCGCTAACATTTAAACTGAATACTAAAAGGAGATTTCATGTACTGAATATAACTGAATGAAGTCACGCATTTCCTGCGTGGCCGGGCTTTCCGCGAGGGCGAGGACCTGCAGACTTTTTCCCCAGTTTTCCAGAAAGGGAGTATTGGAACTGAATACAAACTCATTGAAATGAATTGAAGTTGGACTCGGATCGGGAAGCATTATATTTGTACTTGAAAAGGGTTTATTCCAGAGGATTGGGTTTCTTCGGTCAGGGGGCTTTTCACAGTAAGATCTACCCCTCTCCAGCTTTTATCAATTAAAGTCGGAAACATCAGGATGTTGGGTTTGTCTACACGATTTCTTAATATAAAAGTAAATCTTTATTTCCCATTTCTTGCAGGCATAACAATGGACACGTGACGAAATCACAGGCCCGGCAGTGCTTACATAATCTTGGGTTGAGTAACGACGAAAATGAAATGAGGGTAAGGGTTTGGATACAAGCACGAAAGGATTTTGATTTCTTCTCTTGACACGTTGTAAATAATGTGTTCGCTTAGCTTGTTAGAAATGCATACGTTCAAACTCGAACCGATAGAATACCCATCATGTAATCACTCGTTCATTTTAATGAGCATTAAAATCCTTTATAATTTCAGATTATCGAAGCGAGGTACTCGGATAACATTGGCTTTAACTACCTCGATTTCCTCGAGACCCTACAGGTAAAGTAACATCCACAGGAGATTTCTGCAAAAACCCATTAATGGGAAAAGCTGAATTTCAGATGTCAGTCAAGAATGGGAAGTGACAGTTCGGCATACATTAGTGTCATTAGAAATCCAGCTTTTCCCATGAATGAGTTTCTGAAGGAATTACCTGTGATTTACGCGGGTACTTACATGCTGCATACTATTTTGAGATACCTGTTTTTTTTAAATAGCGCCAAAAATGTAAAAGGATTGTATTGAAAAACAAATACCATGATTGACGAGGTTTCCATTATGTCAGTTGCCTTATCGACAGAGAAAACCTTTAGCAGGGTTCGTTCGACTCCTGGGAAACCTGGAAAGTCCTGGATTTTTTTTGTGCTCCAGGAAAGTCCTTGAAACTCCTGGAATTTTGAACAAAGTCCTGAAAAACTCCTGGAAAAATGAAACGAATTTCATCATTCACAATTTAATCAAGAAAGTAATCATTCTAAAAATCGCTTTCAAGCTTGAAAGGTTATCGAAAATGGATTGACAAGGCCGAAAATGATTATCCTGGAAAACTCCTGGAAAAATTCCGAAACCGCTCCTTAAAACTCCTGGATTTTTTCCAATTTCTGACATACGAACCCTGCTTTAGGTTGAAGACTGTAATTTTCATAGACATCTGCAAAAGTCTTTTTTCAATCTTCAACTTACGTTTTTCTCTGCCGATATGAAAACTGACACAATGAATCGGGTTGCACGTTTAGTTAAGTACAGTGAAGGTGGTCGTTATGGCAATGGTGTTGGTTTTTCAATGCAATTCATTTACATTTACGGTCGTCATTTTGGCAAAAAGGTCTATAAATTGAAAAAGTTTGATTTTAAGAGATTTGAATTCGCCGCTGGGAAAAGGTCTATCATGGATTTGTGAGGAAGTCCGTACAAAAAAACATAACAGTTTTATAGATTAGCCAGGCTAAACTAGAAGCTGTAAAAGTGGACCTCTTTGTATTCCCACTGTCCCATCTGTCACCACTGTTCACTATTGACTTTTGGCTGCTTTCCCTTTAGCCTCCAGACAAGCCGGAACATATGTATGTGAAACGAATTGAGGAGCTAAAAACCGTCAACAATAAAGAGATGGCGGATCTTGGCGAAAGGGATTTTGAAGTCATTCTGCGCAAGATTAAAACCAAGGTAAGGAGCCCCGTGAGCTTTGCTGGAGCATGGTTTGGATCTTGATGTAGTTGCTCCCTGGTTGGACAATAAAACAATACATAACACCTCAGCACAAAGAACGAGTATAATAGAGCAGATTTCGTATGACTGCGAAAAATGCCGCGACAACGTTGTGCCACGCCGCGACCGTGACTTTGTCGCGACTACGCGATTTCATTTCGTTCAATTTATAGCAGGCCAGTTTCCGTGCCGCGACCGCGACAGTGCTGTCGCGGCACTAATCTGATCTACAGACAAAAGTAACTACGTCCTTACTCTATCGGTTGACCCTCATCGGTTGATTTTGGCTGAAGGCATAGAATGTTTTTTTTTTTCAGTCAGCCGCCATTTTGTCAGCCTAACAACATACCGAGTCTGAGAGAGCATCCATTTCCGTCTGCTGATTTAGAGAATGTACTGCGATATTTTCGATTGAATTCGGTAGATCAAGTATAAACCTTTGTTTGTAGATGGTTATTTCCACATTTCTACACATAATGCGTTTTATAATAGAGCGGATTTCACATCGCTGCCGTGAGTAATTTGCAATTACTCTGCAATCGCTCCTATAGGCAATCACTCCTATCACTTGGGAATTGTTTCACTACAGTCATTCGAAATTCGCTCTATCGAATGAAAACAGTAACACAGGAGGAGTGGCCGAAGCTGTCGTCACCCATCATTTTTGGTCGCCACAAGCTTTATTAGCTGGTCGCAATTTCAAACCTTACACGTGTGCCGACAATAACGACCTCGCTTCCCATTTTGCCCAGGTGATGAAGGAGCGAATCCGAGTTCTGGAGTTCATGCGCGACTACGACAAGCTCCGTACAGGGCGCATGCTCCGTGCCAACTTCGCGCGTGCCATGGACATGTGCTGCCTTGAACTGACCAAGATGGAGGTGGAGCTGCTTATGGAAAGGTGGGTTTATCTTTAGCTTGGTTTACTCTACCTGTCCTTGGATACTACCTGAAGCTTCTCTCATCTACAAACACTAGAGATACCATCAGCCCCTTCACGGGCTCTGAGAATCATATCAAATTTCTACAAAGGTCCATTAATGAAACGTGAAGATGAGATGAAATGAGAAGAGTCTGTCTTTCCATCCGATTTGACTATTTCCCGAATAAAAACCAAAGACATCCCAGGGTTGTTTACCCACTAAGGCCTGTTTCAAACGTCGATCTTTTGCCGCGTCGAATCCAATTCAGCCGAGTGGTTCTCCTTTTCACAACAAAAAGAAGAATAAACAAGAAAAACAAACTTCACATTTCTTTTTGTTCTGCTATGACCCATCTAAATTTACCTTTTGCACTATTCTCACTGCATACTAATGAGAGCTTCGTATAAGAACACGCTCAGGAATAATTAATTCAGTCCGTTCAGCCGCTCAGTTGAAGTGTTCAGACGTTTCTCTGGCTTCAGTTTGGTCAACCGCCTCCACCTCCCATATCCTTCCTGTTGGTTTGTAAAATCGCTTCTCGTGGCTTTATACTCATCTGGAATGTTATTGGCGTTGTTATAGAAGCTATTTCGGTTTCTTCATTGCGTTTTCGCTGCTGTTATTGCATAAGGTTTGTTGTACCGCGAGCGGTTCCTATCAAGGGCCTCGTGGAATTTACAAGTTGCAGGAATGGGTTGTGACTGGCAAAAATCACTGGAGTGGCCAGAATTTCCCTGGAGTCTATAGGTAATTTTATCTTCGGGTGGTTTTCTTAGGGCTCGTTTGGGGTTTGGTTTATTTAATGCTTAGTACTAGTTCGTCACATTTTTAGTCTCTTCCTCTTGGTTTTGTACGGGTGCTTTGTGTTCTTAGATGCCCTTGCCGTATTCACACATATCGCTCGCAGTTACTCGTTGCTTTGGGAAGTGGTTGTTCCACGTTATGCCGTGGCTATTTCGTCAGGGACATTGTCTCGTTGCCGGAATTTTGTGTTTTCCGTTACCGTTTCTAGCTAGGTCTATTTTCCCGTCTCTGTTCCCTCTCCGTTGGGTGGCCATAGTAGCTTATTTATTTTCCATAGCGTTAGTAGTATACAAGCATGGCATAATTGGTAGATTATTTATCACGGGGGTACTATTATGTGTGCATTAGATTCCGCACTCGGTGCGGGGAAGGTGATTACCACAGTAATATTGTGCGCGCATAGACTCCGCGGCAATCGGTGTGTGGAAGGTGATTATCACAAGGGTAATATTGTGTGCGCATAGACTCCACACCCGGTGTGCGTGGAAAGTTATTATCACAAGGGTAATACTGTGTGCGCATAGACTCCGCACTCAGGGTGCGTGGAAGGTTAATATCATAAAAGTGATATTGTGTGCGCAAAGACTCCGCACTCGGTGTGCGTGGAAGGTTATTATCATAAAAGTGCTATTGTTCGCGCAAAGACTCCGCACTCGGGGCGCGTGGAAGGTAATTATCATAAGTGGTATTGTGTGCGCAAAGACTCCGCACTCGGTGTGCGTGGAAGGTTATTATCACAAGGGTAATGTTGTGTGCACAAAGACTCCGCACTCGGGGTGCGTGGAAGGTTAATATCACAAAAGTGATATTGTGTGCGCAAAGACTCCGCACTCGGGGTGCGTGGAGGGTTATCAAAAGTGATATTGTGCGCGCAAAGACTCCGCACTAGGGGTGCGTGTATGGTTATTATCATAAAAGTGACATTGTGTGCGCAAAGCCTCCGCACTCGGGGTGCGTGGAAGGTTATTATCACAAGGGTAATATTGTGTGCAAATAGACTCCGCACTCGGGGTGCGTGGAAGGTTAATATCACAAAAGTGATATTGTGTGCGCAAAGACTCCGCACTCGGGGTGCGTGAAAGGTGTTTCTCACAATGTTAATATTGTGTGTGCATAGTCTCCGCACTCGGTGCGTCGGAGGTGATTACCATAAGGGTACTATTGTGTGCGCGTAGACTCCGCACTCGGTGCGTGGAAGGCTATCGCTCGGAGCGTGGCAGGCTATCTATTTATCTATCATACGCAGACTCCGCGCGTAGTGCGTGGAAGGTTATCTATTTGTCTATCATACGCAGACTTCGCGCGTAGTGCGTGGAAGGTTATCTATTTATCTATCATACGCAGACTCCGCGCGTAGTGCGTGGAAGGTTATCTATTTATCTATCATACGCAGACTCCGCGCGTAGTGCGTGGAAGGTTATCTATTTATCTATCATACGCAGACTTCGCGCGTAGTGCGTGGAAGGTTATCTATTTATCTATCATACGCAGACTTCGCGCGTAGTGCGTGGAAGGTTATCTATTTATCTATCATACGCAGACTTCGCGCGTAGTGCGTGGAAGGTTATCTATTTATCTATCATACGCAGACTCCGCGCGTAGTGCGTGGAAGGTTATCTATTTATCTATCATACGCAGACTTCGCGCGTAGTGCGTGGAAGGTTATCTATTTATCTATCATACGCAGACTTCGCGCGTAGTGCATGGAAGGTTATCTATTTATCTATCATACGCAGACTTCGCGCGTAGTGCGTGGAAGGTTATCTATTTATCTATCATACGCAGGCTTCGCGCGTAGTGCGTGGAAGGTTATCTATTTATCTATCATACGCAGACTCCGCGCGTAGTGCGTGGAAGGTTTCGGAACAGTGTGTACGCAGACTCCGCACGTGGTGCGTGGAAGGTTCCAGGGGGGTAACAGTGTACAAAACGTGGCACGTTGAAGGTTATCATTCGCAGGAAATAACACTTGGGATCCAAACTCTTCGATGTTGTTGGGGGGACCATTTAACAACGGTCCTGACAGACATAGTCTGCGTCCTGGCTCATCGAAGGGTTGGGTTCCCTGTGTTTCTGTTTCTTTTGCGTTCGTTTCCGTCTTTTATCTAGGAGACACTTTAGGCTATTCACAGTTGGGTTTGTAACCACCAAGTCTTATGCCCGGACGGGCGTTGTTCAACTCAGATCCATCACACAGGGATCCCAACCCTTCGTTGGGCTACTGCCGTCCCCCTAACATGGCCATGATGCCCAGTTTGACTCTACACGTTTAGTAGCGACCCTGTACCCAGTCTGTGAGAAGTTGTCGTTTTCTTCCTCGTTTTACTCTTCATATGTATATATATATGTACGTGTATATACTTGTATGTGGTTTTTCATAAACTTCTTTTCTTTCAATTGTACTATTTAGTTCACGTACGCGTTTTAACGAGCCTCACGCCCTAGGTGTTGTTACGTGGTTCAATTATTATTATTGTTCAGGAGATTGGATTTTCTGAGGATTGGGAGAAGAGATTGGGATTTCTGAGTTTCGGGGTTTAGTTATGAAAGAGAGAAGAGATGGGTGTGGTGATTTTAGCCTGCCATCGGTAGATGGCCTAGCCCCTAGGTTCGGTTTCCAGCCGTGATGGTTTTGCGGAGCCTTTATCAAGGTTTCATCAACCCCGCCACGGCTGGAAACCGAGCCTATAGATGGTCGTACTATAATATTTTGTGGAGCGGCACGAGCAGATCACCCCATACCTTAGCTTCTATTGCGATGCGAACAATAGTATGCAGTGAGGATATAGTACTATTCTCACTGCATACTAATGAGAGCTTCGTATAAGAACACGCTCAGGAATAATTAATTCAGTCCGTTCAGCCGCTCAGTTGAAGTGTTCAGACGTTTTTCCCACCCCCCATCCCCCGTCGGCGGTTGACCAGCGCGTGTTCCAGGCCTCGCTGCATATTACTTGTTCCGCACTCGCAGATCACCCCATACCTTAGCTTCTATTGCGATGCGAACAATAGTATGCAGTGAGGATATAGTACTAGACAAAGTGTCCTAGAAGCTGCAAATGAAATTGCTAACAATTAGATTCGACAAAATTTCGACGTCTGAAATCGGCCTATTTCGGCTATTAAAATGGCCTGTGCTTATCACTAGACAAGCGAAACGTCTAGGAGAAAACAAACGCGGTCGCACATGTAGACTTTTGTTGTGGCTGAGCACAAAGAAATTGAAAGTAAATGATCAACTTAATATAGCGAAGCACCGACATGGGTTCGATTCCAGTTGAATTCTGAAATCTTTTTTGTGGTTTTCTAATTTATAGCGATTGCTTAGATTGCTTCTTAAAGGCCCATAGTCAACCGGGAACCTTTGCGCTTTGTTTTTCAATTGGATCTATTGTCATTCAACAGCTGTGATTGGCTGATACTGTAGGTCCCAAAGGGGTTCCTATTGTTCTTCGCATTTCACAAGTTCAAACTGAAAATTTGCATCGACTTTTTAACTGCGTTTTATTCTTGTGAGCCTGCAATGCGGCTTGTTCCCTGCTAGCAGAGGCCACTTCTTGAAGTGGCCTCTGCACACAAATGTCACAACCTCGTCCAGGATCGTGGACGTACTTGACTGGTTTGGCTGGTTTTACTTCGAAAGCAGCGCGCGCTTCCACGAGTGATTTCTCGTTCAAATTACCAATACACAACATTTTGCTCAAATTTCGATAGAAAATGAAACGATCCCCCAGCGAATTGACAAAGGCAAACTTTAGAATGAGTATCGGAGCAGCGTTTAAGAGCCTTTAAATTGAGTAAACGAGCCATTAAAGGCCACAAAAAGTGATTTTATGTAAGTTGTAGAGCAAATGAATTGACATTTTCTTGCTCGCGCACAAACTTGATCGACCAGTTTCTCCAAGCTCACGCCATTTTCTCACACATGCGCGACAGAGAAATGACATTTGTGTGCAGAGGCTACTTTTGCGTAGTTGAAAGACACAAGAAAACATTAAGTAAAAGAAAATGGAGGGACAAAAAGTAGCCTCTGCTCGCAAGGAATGCGGCTTGGTGCTCATGGGCCTTTAAAGGATCCGTCTCACCCTGCCCATAATGCACTTCTGCACCGCCATTTTTGATCAGAGACTCGACGAAAAATGGGCAGGTTAGAGTAATTTGCTGTACAAGCGCAGAAAACTCGTAATGCAATGAATCATGTGAACAAAAACAAAGCAATGCATCATGGGCAGGGTGAGTCTGATCCTTTAAGTGAGATGACCATTTACTTTTCTTCGTGTACCGCAATTCCAACTGTTCATGACAGCATAGAGAAATGTTGAATTACCTCTAGCCCAGAATTATCTTGAAAACTGCTTCTCTCAGGTTTCGTCATAGTCCGGCCGCCCCTATTGTTAACACCTCAATAAAACTCGTCTGACTATCTGTTTCAGGTACGCGTCATTCGGATGTCCAGATTATGTAGACTACCTACAATTTTCTGACGAGATCGAGGGGATCTTTACTACCAAACGTGAGTACAGCAACTATTTGGTAAAGCTACATCATGATCAACTACAAAATACATCTTGGTCATCACCCGCAGCATCGCCATACCCTCGTAGACTTGCACCAAGTCGACCTCTCATAGGATACTTGAGAAGCGAAACCGCGCGACGACTAAGGATTTTGTGAAAGTCTACATACCTTCAATACCAGTGCACATCCTCTCCATGTTCAACAGTCGTCATTATTCCTTTTTGCGTTTAAGCGTGCACAGAGAGCGAATTTCATACAGGCGATTGCGTTTGAGCGTTTTACCCGAACAGTTCGCACGTTACGTTTGAACGTTTGAAAGTTGCGTTGTGAGACAAAAAGTCGGAAGTTTCCAAGGGCAACCGCCATGTGTATTTTTCACTGACCAATCAGAGAGAACAGAACTCTTTGGTTCGCCATAGAAACGTCTCGTTTCATCCTAGAAACGCAACTTTCAAACGTTCAAACAACGTGCGAACTGATAGGGTAAAACGCTCAAACGCAATCGGCTGTATGAATGTAGTGAAACCAATCGCAAAGTGATTACACCAGTAGACCTCCTCGGCTTGGGTGTAATGTTTTCCCATTTCAGATCACGTGGCATTCATTTAAATAATCTTTCTTTGTCTGGGCTGCTTCCATATTCATATATCCTTCGATGCGTGCATCAGAAGAAGAAACAGACAATACTCATTGGAATGCCATGTGATCTGAAATGGGAAAACATTACGTCCAAGCCGAGGAGGTCTATTCTGAACAAAAACTATAGGAGTAATTGCAAAGTAATTGCGAATTACTCACGACAGTCATCTGACGAAATCCACTCTAAACGTTGTTCGAGGCAATATAGAATAGAAAGGGCGCTCTCAAGATGCTGCGATTTCATTGGCGGAGACAAACGTTTTGGCACGTGCTAGTTCAAAACGCCGTAGCAACGTCTCGTTTTCCCCTTTATCGTTCTTGCCTTTGGGACACAACTTTGTAATGTTCAAAACAGCACCAAAAAATATTTGGCGTCCACGCAAATAACAGTATCACCAATATCTTCATTTATCATTATTTTTAACACGATCAAAATGAGTTCGCGAAGAACTAATAACTCATCTCTAAGGTGCTTATTGTGTTTGCAGACCTAGAGAAGACCCCCCTTGTAGTCCCTACCCAGTACAACCTTCAGGTGGAGAGCGAGAATAACAAACTGCTACCGGAAGCTGAGGCAACATTCGAGCGCGTGATGCACCGACTGGCTGATCGTGTACGAATGAGGTCCATACAGATCTTTCCTCTTTTTGAGGACTATGATAAGGTGCGTTCTCAGACTCATTCATAATTCATCACACCTAACTTAAACAAAGAAGATCAAAAGCGTGGAGGAGGCCCAAAAACGCGGTCTTATTTTGAATAGAATTTTTACTTTATTGCTTTTTTTTTCTCGGCATTAAACCATTCGTTTGGGAAGTACAGCCGATTGCGTTTGAGCGTTTTACCCTAACAGTTCGCACGTTACGTTTGAACGTTTGAACGTTTGAAAGTTGCGTTGTGAGACAAATAGTCGGACGTGTCCAAGGGCAACCACCATGTGTATTTTCACTGACCAATCAGAGAGGACAGAACTCTTTGGTTCGCCATAGAAACGTCTCGTTTCATCCTAGAAACGCAACTTTCAAACGTTCAAACATAACGTGCGAACTGTTAGGGTAAAACGCTCAAACGCAATCGGCTGTATCAAACATGCGATAGTGTTGTTCATCAGGATTTCAAGCACCTCGAAGTTGGTTGTCGTTATCACATTATGTCGCTAGTGTGCACCAGGCGTTATGATCGTCCTTATGTCATGCGCTTTACGACGCTAATGACGATGTGTCCTCACTAAGTCTCACATAACGTCTGATGCTTATAAATTCTTACGATCGTTATGACGCTAGTGGGGACCGAGCTTAACGCCCAAACAACTTTTATCATCATTGCCAACATCACCACAACTCCAATCGCATAACTCACTACCCCCTCCACCCTTCACCACTACAGCTCTCCCCTACTTATCAACACCCTATCTACTTTCATCATCATTGCCAACATCACCACAACTCCACTCACATAATTCACTACCCCTCCACACTTGACCACTACAGCTCTCCCCTACTAATCAACACCCTATCTACTTTCCATTCCCATAGGTACACAACGGATCCGTATCACGAAGTCAGTTAAACCGCGTCCTTTCCGAGCTTGATATGGGCGGTCTAGTGAGTGCACGAGAATTCGAGGTTCTTTACCAGAAATTCGACCTTATTATCGGAGGCAAGCACGACTTCAACTACATCTGCTTCTGCGACCTGATCAATGATTACGCCAACTTTCAATACGGTATACCATAGGTTTCTGGACACAAAGATGTATTTTAAATGGAAGAGGAACATTCGCTCATTCAAAGTCTTTTTCTAATGTAAATTTAATGTCGTTTGATATTGTTAATAATGTAACTTTTTTCATCTTTTCTTCACGGAGAAGTTTAAGTTGGGAGTCTTATTGTAAATATTATAAAGTATTTTATTATTGCGCTCGTGTTTTTAAGAATTACGATCAACAAAGTGCACAACAAATGTGGAATTGTAAATCTGAAGAGGATAGAAAGAGGAAATAAACAAAAGTAGCAAGACTGTTGCTGGAGTAGTAATCAGTAGGATTTCATATGAATCGATTCTAAAGCTACGGCTAAACTAGGACACATGTAGCGCGCAACATGTGTGTCCTGCATGTTTTAAAACCAGGACACATGGTACGCGAAGAAACATTTCTTTGGATCCCGGCTACAAACTTTGTCGCGCGCAACAATTTTTCTAGCGTGGCTAAACAGGGACACAACAGAAACATGCGTCGGGCTACAATGTTGCGCGCTATGTGTCCTAGTTTAGCCAGGGCTTAACGTTTTTCCAGAATGGGCTTTTAGCATGCCAGACAAAAGTTCAAAAGTTGCTTTCGGACCTTTAAAGGCTGGTTCTGACTGGAACGCAAGAGCAAGGATGTCAAACTCATATATTCCTCTTACGTGGTTCACACTAGAACGCAATCGCAAGAAAATCGAGACGTTGCGCTCCCTTGAGCTTGCGTCTAGTGTGAATTAACGGAACGCTTGACAAGCGCAAGCAAACTCATTAATGTTGCGCTTGCGTCGCTCTTATTCACGCTTGTCTTGAGCTTGCGTCCTGCGCTTACGTTCATGTGTGAAGCAGCCCTAAGACCCCGTTCACACAAGCGGTAAACAAATTCGGGATATCGCGGATCTTTTTTAAAAGTATATCTAAAGCGCATCCCTCTCAATTCTTTTGATTTAGTAGCTTTTATTTTTGTTTTCTTGCTTTGAAAATAAGAGAATAGCTCTGCATTCCGTCCCGGAGCCTTGATACAAGGGCGTCATGTAGTCCAGTAAATCGAGAGATGGCTAATTTAGAGAAAACAACCTGTCTGGGAAACTGAAGGATAGCCCTCGGAGCCTTGTTCCATGTAAAAACGTCGTAGCTAGAAATGCGTCTTTGAGGGGTCATCCTCTGTGTTTGCTGCGGGGCGGCAAACAGGTTTTTCCCCACATATTGACACTAAAATTTTGCACGCGTTTACCCAATCCTTGCAAAAAGAACACGCACATAGTGAAAAGTGGGGATCCGGCCGTGTTATCAGGAACATCAGGTCTAGAATAGAAATCAAACAAACGAAAACTCCGGTTCGCAATGCCCAGCCAGTTTCCCATGAAACAAAAGCTCTGCCTCGTTTTCAAAACACATCGTCTTTAGCATCCTGTAACACACCATACAGAAATATGGCTTGCGACATCCATGGTGGGTCACGTGATGATGCGCCTGCTCTTGTAGCGATGGAAAAGTCTGCTGACAACCAGTGACTGCCAGACAGGGCAGCAGATCGTAACCATAGAGAAAATGTGCAGAATAGGAATTTGTGTCAAAGTTGCTCCAGGACGGATGTGTTTTACCGACAAATTCTGATTTGTGAAGATTTTTCATGTCCTCGCTTCTGTTGCCATGGGGACAATATGTCACAATGCAGTTTTTCAGGCATATTGGGCATTCGTCTGCCAATTTTGCAGAGCGTGAAGTCTTATTAAATCCGGCTTTTCGTTTGTTGTTAGAACTAGTCAGGCATTTCTCAAAATAACCACAATATTTCTCGTGGTGAATTTTGAGCCCCTTCCTTGTGGCATAAACCATTCTGCAGTTCACGCATTTAGTTTTAAACTCGTCAAGAATGCTGTAATTCTTGTCAGCAATAATGCGATATTCTACCGCCTTCGAGGTCAAGAGCCCTGTAAGTCCACCAAAGCATATTTCTACCTCTCCAGAAACCAAACAAACGTCTATCTTTTGTTGAATTTTTACGCGAGGATTTTTCCAAGTTAACCTTTTCAACAACGGTTCCCAGTTCGCTTCTTTTACAGATGAAATCCTGGCATTTCTCGGCACGTGTAAACTTCTAAACTGTGGTAATAGTTTGGCTGGTATGTCATTGCTTCCATAGTAAATACAGATCTCTGTAGTGATCTGAACTTGAGGAGAAAGAGTGATATTTTCTAGAAATTGATGGCCGGTTTCCCAGTCAATTATATAAATTCGTTCACACATCTTGAACAGCCGCTACGATCGACGCGAAGGGGTTGATTCTTGGTGCATAATTCACGTAATTTCCTTCGTATTTTCCAACCCACAGGAGACTATGGAACCATAAATTATCTGTTCCGAGGTGCCTCAGTCCTCAGCACTGTGTACTAATTAATCCGTCTCCAGTTGTTAGTATTGTGTAATGAGGCATTATGTATTTGTATTGTAATTAATTATTAAGTCGTGCCTATTGAAATGGCGACATTCTTGGGTTGTCGGATAGGAACCAGGGCTGCTGACCATGGATTTGATGTGCGATCTCGAGATCTGTCACGCTGGTTTGTTTTTGTAAACACGTGGGCAATGACTTAATCTGCTCATTAAAATAATACCTGTTATTTCCCTTATACAGCCTGCCTTTTCTAATGATGGACGCCCGAAAACGAGTTACATATAAAATGATAAAAAAAAGCCGGTGTTGGCCTCGCTTCGTTTTGTTCACTGCGAATCGACAAAGACGATCAAGATACATAAGACAGTGGTTTTTCTCCAATTCCTTTTAATGTGAGAACTGGAACCTTGTACCGGTTCAAAATTAGTTTCGAGTTGGCGTGCGTTGTGTCTGTTCGGTCTGTTGCGCACTACTGTCCAATCACTACGCTTGAATGAGGCAAGAGATTAATAAGAAAATCATGAGCCCGAACGTACAGTCGCTACTTACTAAACAAACGGAGATCAGATAACTGAGACCGGCTAAAATACGAAGTGCTTCTTGTTAGTTGTCGAACACATAGCTACACCGGCTCGTCTCCTCGCGGGGGAGGCTCTGATAAAAGCCACTGACGAGTGCGCGCGATACAAATCCGTTGATGGAATTAACGTGCTGCGCATGCACCTTCGTTTATAATCAGCCAATCAACGCAGCCGTGGCAGGCCCTCAATTAAGCCGAGCCCACTCCGCGAGGTGACGAGCAGAGGAGCTCTGGCTACGCAACAGGCTACGAGATTGCTTGCTGTTCTTTCGAACGCGCATTGGAAAGCCGCTCTAATGCGTTACGACGTCACAAAACAAACTAGCGTGCGCGCAGTGACATCATAATCACCAATTTACCCTCACGATGCTGTCTCGACATGGGAATTATATTTACGTTGATGTTTGCTTTCCTTTACGTATCGTGTAAATCCGAGAGAATTGACGCGTTACTCCTTTGGTTCCTTACACATGGAGTCCATCGGTAAGTTTAAATGCCATTTTGAGCTTAGTTCCAATCAATTGCTCCTGTGAGCCACTCACTCATTCATGCATGTCATGTTGTTTCAGTTGTATTTTGTTGAGAGTTTGTTTCTTTATTTTTAAAAGCAAAATTGTCTTTGGGCATGGAGGTCTCATTCAATTTTGCTCACGATGAAGTAATATACAGCCCCCTCCCCCCCCCCACGGGTACACAGCCTCGAAGGACAGTAGGTTTTCCACCAGCAGGTTGAAAAAAAAAAGCCATTTCAAAGCAGATCGATTGTATCAGTGATGATGAGGTTTCGTGTTGAGTTTGATTGATAGCAAGTTGTCGAGAAAATGCACTGAAATCAGTCAAAAACAAGCGAAGAAACTACTCAATCGCCCCCCATGAATCTTTCTGATAAACTCGCCCCATGATGCATTGCTGACCAAAATAGTCGCCCATAATGCACAGCGAGCGTTGCTGCTAACACGTAATGCACCAGTCAATTGACAGCCCCGCACCCCCCATTCGCGCATTAGCGGGGCATTCACTTTTTGGCAAATGAAAGGCAGTGAGCGCCTCGGTTTGCGGGGACAATCTGAGAGGTGAATGCACCGTCCCCAGGGTAATAATTAAGAGTGAATGCGCTCCTTGCCCAATGAATTTAGAAGATTAACACAAAGGATTTTTACTCACTGAAAAGAGTCATGTCAATGGTGCCCAGTTTTCAATGCAGCCGCAGCCGATCGCAAAGCGCAATAAAACCATATTTTTCTACTTGCATGTACTTTCGCTAGTGTAGATAAACCAATTGGTGTTCATATGGAGGTGAAGCAGCCCGGAAAGCGGGCTTGTTTCTGTTGTGTTGTGTCCCGGGGAAGAGAGTGACTCCCCGCTCGATGTACTGTGTGGAAGCCGTGAAAGAAAGTGCATCTCCCGACCAACGGGGCAGTAATGTAGTGTGAATTCTGTACAAAAGCCCCGCTAGTACCCCGCTAATGCGCGAATGGGGGGGTGCGGGGCTGTCAATTGACTGGTGCATAACATGAAAGCCTCCCATTTTCCAATACTCCTTCATTTGCACTTCGTGCGCATGAATGAGTAAAAAGTGCATAAAGGTCGTATTGTAGATGGATACTCACAGTGGAGGTGATTAATAATTCATAGGCATAAACAATAGAACGAAGCTACATGACATAACATGGCATAACATAGAATATGTAGGTTTGTTCTACCGTGAAGCCTATGAGTTATTTTAATCACCTCCTGAGTTATCCCTTCTAGCCATTACCTACTAAAAACTTCTTTTGATACCTTGCAAAATGTAAGCCAAACGAGCGTGCATTATAAAGGCGTTTTCATTTCCAGATTTGTATATTCGTGTTATTCATTGTATACGCACCCCATCCCTGATGCACAACAAAGTAAAACACACTCTGCACGGAGTAATTTGCATTTAGTTCATTATATTTGTAATCTACAATTTATTCCATCATCTATTCAACATCCGGACGACTTTATTTCATTACGACCCCTCATCCCATTCAATTGTATGTCTGATTAAATTAAAACATAAAAACACTTTTTTGAAGATTTTGAAGTTCGCGACAAAATCAAAAGTCTATTTACTAATGCCACGCATTTCAGTGCATTCTTCCAATATGGGTAAATTAATATCAACTCGTGTTTTAAAATAGCTCATGGCTTCCATAATATGACACACAATATATTTACATATACAACTTGCATTTGTAAACTAGTTCCACGAAAACATAAGATACATCCAGTAAACGTCCTTCAAATAAAATGCTAGGGTCCTTATTCCAAGAAAATAACACATAGATTCCGCGAATGTCTCTCACATGACATGGCGCCGCACACCAATGTTCTAAAAGCCCGCTATTCTTAATACTGCGAAAAGGTACCGTAGACTGTGCACACTTCTTCTAAGTAAAAGGGAAGTAAAAAGCTAAAATCATAATAGTCACTTGGATAGTCACTTCATATTTATTTGCACAATCCACGTGCCAGTACTGTATCTAGCTCAAGGCACTGTTGAGGACGTCAGCTTGTTCGGACAAGTGGTTATGCTTGTTCCCAGTAGCAGTTGAAGCAGACACGTTACGTCCGGCATATCTGAAAATAAGAGAGGTTCAAACATATGAGATCTGAAAGGGGAGAAATGTAAGGGAGATGGAAGGTTCACTCATCCCTAGAGCGAGAGGAGAGAAGCCTTTAGTTAGTCCTCCACCACTGAGCACATACACCGCTTTATGATTTGGTCGTGGAAGCATGGAATACAATGGGTTGTTTAATAAACAATGGCGGTCGACGACCAAAAATGATTTCCCAAAGTAAGCTTTGAATCATAGATACCACGTTAAGAGTGTCAGATCACCATACTACACGACGTGCCCGTTCTATAAATACTTTCCATGAAACGATTAACTATCCGAACGCTCCCAGCTCATCTTCCTCGAGTAACTCGGGCAATGAAAATTACTTATCGCGAGGTGGCCCTTTTGGGGAGCACCTCGACAGCGCCCGCGAGCTGCGGGATCCTCGAGCAAGGCAGCCTACCTGCGTACCAAATGTTAGCGTGAGGTTTCAGAACACAAAACCCTTCCAGGCTTGTGTGATCGGCCATGCAAGCAAATACAAGAGAAATACGCCCATAGTTCGCTATACACTTTTTGTCTGGATGCTCAAGGGTTTCTCTGCTTGTAAACAACACGGAACTGATCCGGGGCAGTCCAGGATCAAGCGTTGTTTATTAGCTTTCCTCACCTGACAGGCGATTTATGGCTCACGGCCGTCTCAATACGTGGCTTGACGTATGTCCAGAACCCCATGTTCTTGGGTTCCTCTTGAGCCCAAACGATTTCGGCATTCAAGTACTTTCGGCACTCGGCCTTGACCAAGTCAAACGGAAACGGGCTGATCTAAAAGCGCAAGAGGACATAATTAACATTTCACATTCTGCGTTATGTTGCATTAGCTTCTTCTTTCGGTATCCTTAATGTCAAAATGGCGAAACGAAAAGACGGCTGTATACGGCTCTTTAAAAGGGAACCTGTCATGCAACTGCGCAGCTATTCTGCGCATCTCTCAAATCAAAGAAGTATCATTCTCGAAACCAGAGCTCTCCTGCTCGCAGGGGAGGCTCTGGCGACATCCATTTGAGGGCCTTCGCAGACATCCTCGCGCGCCAGGGTCCTTCCCTCACCTCCCCCCAGGGGACAGAGGAAAAGGACCCTGGAATGGTCTGGTCACGTGTCACCCAGATTTCGGGTGATAACAAAAATCAAAACTTGGGGTGGGGTCCCAACGGAAAATTACTGACAAAAAGAGACTGAAGACATTTTGTCAGATTTCTTCATTTTGCCCAAAACTATTAGTCACGAAAATCAGAAAATTTGGAAATAAACTTTCCGTTGTTTTCCCAAGAACTTTTGAACATAATTCCCAGGCTACGGTGGCCCACAACTGTCACGGCTAAAAAGAAAAGCTCGCGGCTAAATACAAACTCTCGCGGCTAAAAGAAAATGCTCACGGCTAAAAGGAAATGCTCACGGCTAAAAGAAAATGCTCACGGTTAAAAGAAAATACTCACGGCTAAAAGAAAATGCTCACGGCTAAAAGGAAATACTCACTGCGGCTAAAAGGAAATGCTCACGGCTAAAAGAAAATGCTCACGGCTAAAAGGAAATACTCACTGTAAGCAAGGCTCACGGCCAACCTACCTCGGCCGAGTTTCCTCGAAACCAAAATGGCGGCCGTTACCAAAAACTCCTCAAGGGGGGGGGGGGGACCTAGCGCAAACTCATGCAAATCAGATTGTGCGACTCCAAAATAAATCCATTACCTCCCGAACTATGCTAGTCCGAAGGTGACAAAAAAACAAGTTCACTTTTTTATAACTACTTTGGAGACTTTCACATCAAGTATCATTTCCATGACAACAAGTCACTCACATTTTTACAAATTAGGATACTTCCACATCAAGTATCGTTTCTATGACAACAAGTCACTCGCATTCCTTTTAGCCGTTAGCATTTTCTTTTAGCCGTGAGTATTTTCTTTTAGCCGTGAGCATTTTCTTTTAGCCGTGAGTATTTTCTTTTAACCGTGAGCATTTTCTTTTAGCCGTGAGCATTTTCTTTTAGCCGTGAGCATTTTCTTTTAGCCGCTAGAGTTTGTATTTAGCCGCGAGAGTTTGTATTTAGCCGCGAGCTTTTCTTTTTAGCCGTGACAGTTGTGGGCCACCGTAATTGCCAGCTTTCGGCGACAAGCGGGTTTTTGCTATCTAGTTTTTTTCCACTTGCTTTCTAGGAGTTTGTGAGTTTACTGTCTTTACCGAAATATCTCTTGGACTCAAACTTTTAGCCGAACAACCATGCAGACGAGCGGTAGTTTTCCCAGCGTGTAGGGCAGCAAAAGTAAACATTTCCACCTTGCGAAAACAATCAAGACGAAACAACGGCCAACTCAAAATCTGGGCCAGAGACGAATGTTCCGGGTTTGCAACCATCTTTTCCACTTTTTAATAATTGTCTTTATTGGTACATCTTAGTCTTCAAGCTTGCTGCCGGACAAGCTGATTTATTAGACGGCAAAAACGTTTCAACTTGAAGAGCATCCGACGCAATGAACCCTCGAAGGACTGCCAGTAGAAATAACACGAAACTTGAAGCCACTCATGTACTTTTCCATAGCAGGATATAAACGCTCTCCATCCAGAAATCCTCTGCAGAAACACTATGTTTTCTTTAGCATTGAAGGAAAACTAAACTGTTTCTCAATAAAGTTACTTGTTTCGCAGTGTTTTTAGTCGCCGTTGCTAGTCACAGTCACGAGCCGCCATTTTTAGAAAACGCAAGGAGCAACGTGCGCGTATCCTACCCCCGCTTGGGAATTTTGTTATCACCCGAAATCTGGGTGACACGTGACCAGACCATTCCAGGGTCCTTTTCCTCTGTCCCCTGGGGGGAGGTGAGGGAAGGACCCTGGCGCGCGAGGATGCTTCGCAGATTGGTTGCAAAGGCGCGCACGCGTACATAAAAGTAGCTTAATCTCGCTTTATAAAAACGTATCTGTCAAAATAACACTGGCATTCGTTTCCTTGTCGTCTTTTCAACCTATGCCTTCGACTTGAACGCTCTAAAAGTAATTGCGAGGCATAACACCACCATTTTCATTCACGCATGCGTCGGTGGCTGTCACCAGAGACTCCCCCGCGAGGTGACGAGCCATTGTCCCGTAACGATGACCAGCGAAGGCTAAAAACCTCAAAGACAAATCGTATATAATCTCGCCACTTCTCAATCCATCCCACCATGCTTTTTGCTTTACATATTTCTTAAATAGTTATCTGATAGGGTGGCCTTATTAGTTTTGCTGATAATTCAGTGCTCGCGCCTGGAGCATGCGCGTATCATGACAGGCTCCCTTTAAACGTCTCTCTTCAATTTCCTCCTTTTCATGTACACAAAAAAATGCCACTCATATCTTCGCGCCATCGTGTAATACCCTCTATATATAGATGTCCCAAAGCGATAATATCGCCCCTTGAATTGTACGGTATTTTCAATTTACCGTGTTCCAGGAAAGGCGCTTGTATAATTAGATCCAAGGACAAGCTAGCAATTCGTTTGAAATCGTTTACCGTGGACTGTTTTGAAACATTCTTCATCCGTTCAAATCGTCCTACTGCGAAATTCCCTGAACTGTTCTATGCAGTTTTCTTTACGGTTCTCCTTCTGATTAGAGAGGTTATTTTCTATTTTATGTTATAATATAACTACGATATAACGCGCGCTCTGATTGGTCGAAATCTATGCTCTATTACACCGATAAAGGTTCTCCCCCGCTATATCATAAAAGCATTAGAGCACAACTTTCTACGACTTTATCGGCAAATAGAGCACTTGTGATGTTGGGAGAGACACTCGAAACGTTCTCGTGTCTCTCCCAGCATCACGCGTGCTCTATTGCGCCGAAAAAAAAGTCATAGAAAGTTGTGCTCTAATGCTTAAATAAAACATGTGGTATTTTCCATGTGTTTGTGTCCCTTATGTACTACTTACCTGCTCTAGTCTGGTGATGGCGATATCTTCAGTCATTCCTCTCTTGCTCCGCTCCTGCGAAAATACAAATAACGATATATGAAGTTACCAATTGTATTCCGCAATGTCCAAACTGTAAATATAATCAAACGCAGTGTAAGGTACCAGATGTATGCGTCTTTCAATCCACTTTTTAAACGGCATTCTCAAACTCATTCATAATTCACCAAAGAAAATCATACGCGTGAAGGAAGTTTGCAAAGACTTTGAAGATTTTATTGGTACTTCTTCTCGAAATTCAATGATTCGTTTGAGAAGCCATATAGCCTGCTTGCGGTACTGGGTGTTTTTATCGCGGAAAACCCGGTCCGTTCGATGATCGGGCGCCATCTTGGAATTTTGAGGCGCGCGGTCCGATCAGCGAACGGATCGAGTTTTCCGCGATAAGAACACCAAAACCGCATGCAAGCAGGCTAAAAGCCATATGAAACACTCGGTATTGCTTTTCATCTGGAACACGTCAAAACACGTCAAAGTCCGTTGGTCTGGCCTCGATTTTTCACCCCCCAAATCCTCATGCAACACGCCGTCTCGTGTTTGATATATTACTTGAAACTGTTTCTCGTCTTTCTGGTCAACGTTCCAGATATCCTAGCCTGAATTTTCAGCCGTCTTTTCTCCCTACACCCCATCACTCGTTACGGAAAAAAAAAAACTAAACGCCGACTTCCAAAAACGTGCCTAGGAATTGCATGATTCTCAAGATCTTGAGAATGGCTTCTGATTGGCCAATTTCTTTTGAGCTCTATAATATACATATTTTTCGGTGAAAGTGAACAGCTCTCAGATCCATGGAAGCCCAAATATTATAGCTCATTAAGAAATTGAGCAACAAAAAGCCAGATCTTGAGAATCACGCAATTCCTGGTCACGTTTTCGGAACTCTCCCGTAACAAGTGTTGGAATGTAGGGAGCTTAGACGGTTGAACATTTCAGGCTACAAATATCCCCCATTACAAACCTTTAGCAGCTCATAGTAGATCTTGCCGGAGCACATGAGAAGTTTTCTGACCTTCTCGGGGTTCTGAGACGCTGGTCCATCGTCAGGAATGACACGCATGAAACTTGTTCCTATGGCAACAATGTCAATACAGTGATCCAAATGTAATCTCATTGTAACTTTACACTAAGAACTAAGAATAATTTAATCAGAGCAAATGGGAAAATAGGTTTATTTGCTGGTTTGACTTCGAATATTTTTGAAATGTTTGACTCACAAAAACTACTTTTATTTGTTTGCCGTGTGAAAAGTGTTCCGCTTGGTTTCCAGCCTTTATGGGTGTCACTTCCCTAGATACTTCATATATGGCACACTATAGTGTCCTTCTGTATACCCTCGTTCTATACTATACGGAGGACACTATAGTGTGCCATATATGAAGGATCTACCGTCACTTCTGACGAAGCCTCACGGGAGATTCGCTTGAGCACCGAAACCCACCGCGACTGGAAACCGAGCCTATAATGTGTAAAAATGAAAAAGTTATTTCCGCTAACAGTTGAACCTGGTTATCATGAGAGTTACGACACACTCTGCAAAGTAAGAAGAATATCAAGGGTTACTGCATAAAAGACGGAGAAATACGCCTAGTTCTGGGCGGTCTTCCTGTGGTTAAGAAGTTTTGACGCCACACGAGAGCATCTACCCGGCGGCCATCACGCTTCCACAAGGCCTGGGACCAGCGAAATCCTTCGATGGGGAATGGAGCACATTTTGTCCGCTACAGTAAAAACGGAATTTACAATTTTATGTTTACTGTAAAGTTCTTATAAAATTGGTGTCTAAAATGTGTAAAGTTAACCCAGCAGGTTATATTTTCGCAACGATTTTACTTCGCATTTGCAGAGTTTATGTGGGATTTTGCACGGTTTGCCTACTGAACAAAATGGCGGCGGAAACCTAAGGCCTATTAGAAGTATGTTCTACGGTCAATGACTTTCTGTTAGTGCTGGTTTACCTTCCACCATGTCATCGATGTGGGACCGTGCCGCCTCAAGCCGAAGAAGACTTTTGGGCGTGAAGACTATCAACTGAAAAAAATAACGCAATTTTGTAAAATTAATAAGGACACATGTACAGGGATAGAAACCAAAAAAATATTCAGACAAAACAGACCAGACAGGCCGCTCCAAACCGATTGACAAACGGAAAACCAATCCGGTCGGCCAGCCTACTGACAAATGGGCCGATAGGATTTTCCAGGAAGTCTTATTTTTCCAGGAGTTTTTATTGGGCAGAAATGCCCCCTACCCCCTAAAAGATAAGTCTGGAGGATGTCATAATTTGCAGCCCAAAAACTGACTGTTTCAACCACATTTGAGTTGAAACAATTTTCCAGGAGTTTTCCAGGATTTTCCTTAAAATTTCAGGACTTTCAAGGGCTTTCCAAGAAGGAAATGAAAATCCAGGATACGAACCGTGACATGGTTACCCACAGCACCACATAAAAGGCTGTTTCTTACTCATCAGTGCACATCATGGTGTCAACTTACAGGTTTGCGGACATCCATGGCCATCTGACGTCGTAAGGCGTGGAACATACTCGCTGGTGTACTGCAGTTGAGTACCTAGTGGAAGAAACCGAATACAAAAATATATGAGAAACGAAATGTGAAGTTATTCGCCATTAGCATCTCGTTATTACTATATAATTCTATTTCTCACATTCACTATTGCTACACGGCACAAGCATTACACTGGACCCTCATGTACATCACTTCGCCGTGACCCACGACCAGCCCCCCGGATGTTCTTGGTCTTGCAAATATTTTTCGTAATCTTCGGCGTCTTCGAGGCTGCCTTGCTAGTTTTTCGTTGTCAGTACTTGGTCAAGATCAAAATATTCGTCTCCACTGGAGTCTTCTCGCAGCACCAAGAAATCCTTCTTCATCTGCGACTGGTTTTCTCTGCCTTTTTTATGTGATTCGGTGGTATTTCTCTCGAAGCAGCATTGCACGAAAAGATAGTTACATAGGCTGTTAAGTCGCCATTAGAATCATTAAAATTTCACATTTAATTTCGCACATTCAATATTGCTTAAAGAGTAGGGTGTCAGCCACTCCTTTGTTATTGTTTTCGTTCGATACTAGAAGACGAATTATGTGTAGAAATCTTTTAACAAACATCTAATAACAAAGTTTCAGATTTGATTTACCAAATTCAATCGAGAACACATATGCTCTATTATTCTCTAAATCAGCCGATGGAAACGGATGCTTTCTCCGACTTGGTATGTTGGTATGCTGTCAAAATGGCGGCTGGCGACAGCATTACGTTGGACCTCCAAAAATTATATGCAACACCTTTTGCAGGATAAATTCGCCCTTATCAATGATTGACATTAGTGAATCGATAGACTCAAAATGAAGACCAAGTCAAAATCAGGCAAGACATACCTTTCAAGGTATTTATTATTATAATGATTCCTACTGACCTGCCAGTTACAGTTACGCAGCTGGTTCGCCTCGAACAGCTCTCCTTCTTCCTAAGAAGTTAGAAAAGAATGTTGATATAAGAACTTGTCATGGTCAGTGATTAGACAGTTGGGAAGCAAATACGTTCACTAACGGAATCCTTTTTCACTACCTTGCTGTATACGTGACCTGTAAACATGAACACCCTTCAGTCAAATGGATGACTGCATTTTTAACACCACCACGGGGGTGGGGGTGGGGGGGGGGGGGGGGGCGGGGGGTGAGGACTCCCTTCACTAGAGCCCACCTCCCGAGGAATTTCCACTCGTGAGTCAGACCCCCCCCCCCCCCCCGTCCCCTGGTATCTCCAGCCTCATGAAGGAATTGGAATTTCCGTTCTTTCTGGCAAAATACCCCTCGAGAAACTATTCTGGGATAAAATGTCCCTGGAAAGTCAACATTTTTACCCCGAAGGCTTCGAACGTCTCGGTGGAATTTCCAGAGTCCAATACACCGTCCTCTGGAAGATTTTCCGTAGGTCCCCAACTCCCCCGGTTTAAAAATCAGGCAATCTCGAATAGCTCTCAAGCCTTACGTCTAAGGCAACCTCTCTAGATTGACTATACTAGGTTGGGCGGCGGAAGCGCCTGATATTTTCGCTGGACCCTGTTTCAGATCAAGTTTTTTATCAATGTCATTTTCTGGGCGAGATTGAGCCAAAATTTAGAAATTTAATACCGAATTTTGATGTATTTCCGACCATCTTGTGGCCTAAAATCTATAAAAAAAACGGGGGAGCAAAACCAGCTCCCTATATAAAATAGCAATTGATCTCGGATAGTTCCCCCACAACATAATTTTGTTTATACCCAATAAAATCCGATCTTCGTGATCACGTTGCCATGTTCAGTACTTACGGGAAAAACATCTGGGTCATCGTTGCTCATCTGAAGGAATCGTTCAGGTCTGGCGCTGGAGTGCTCGGGGCCCTACAAATAGAGAACAAGCGAAAGTCGGCTTGTTTCATTCTTGCCAGTAATGATCAAATACACAAGAATCGCAACCCCAGAAAGCCAGGGTTTCTTCTGTCAAACGTTTCACCGAGAAAAAAACGCCCGTGTTTCCGAGTATACAAAATCCTGGGAGGAGGAGGGTGAATTCGGAACTCGTACGAGATCGCAAGATGGCTTCTCACTGATGATGTAAATCTAGACAGAGGTAACGTGATGAAGGTATTATTCTGCTTCCCTCTCCGTTCTGCTTTTTTACACGAACTCTAGAGCATTTTCAGTTATATTCCCGCCCACAATATCATGGTCAAATGGTTTGGCTACAATGTCCTCCTTCCCTGTATTTTCAATGTTGTTTTTTCACTAAGCGAGGCGAAAGATAGAAATGTTTTAACATGGTCCACAATGGACAAGGTGAAGGGATATAACAAAGGCACTTTGCCCGGCCTTGTAGACTAGTTGACATACCATGCCTTCATATCCGTGTGGTAGGAGCATAACCAGACCTGTTTGTCGAACCCATTTGTCCTGACCGCTACTGATGAACTGGTCAATAATACACTGAAACAAGAAAACGTATATAGAGCGATGTTCATATGACTGTAGTAAAACCAATCGCAAAGTAATTACACCAATTCTGAATAAAACCTATAGGAGTAATTACAAAGTAATTGCGAATTGCTCACGACAGTCATCTGAAATCCGCTTAGTAACAAGGGATATTTCCACTCATCCAGTGGGAGATAGATTTACGACGAGACTGGACATAGTGGACATGTTCAGCTCAATATATTTCTCCTCTAATTCTTACCTGGGCGGTATTATTGAAGTCTCCGAATTGTGCTTCCCAGATGATTAAGGCATACGGATTGGTCATACTGAAACCGAGCTCGAACCCTTGAGAGGAGGATAACAAAAACAATTATACAAACAACAACAACAACAACGACGACAACAACTAAATAGGGAATCCGCTGTTGATAATCGACAACGTGGTAGACTTCACAATTTCCATGCAGAATGACCAATAATGATGATCAATTGTTAAACTGTGTGTCCATAATTATCGTTCTCACGATTATGACTTTCTTCATTACTCGCACGTAATAGAGCGGATTTCACATGACTTTCAACCCTTGTTATGTAATTGCGATTGCTTTGCGTTCTCATAGGCTACTCGTTTTTCTCAGCCAATCAAATTCTTTAGTAAATACAATTGCGTAATTACTTAGTAATTGGTTCGGCTTGTGATTGGCTGAGAGAAAAGCCATTTAGGAGCAAGTGGTGATTTCTCTCGATTCTGATTGGCTAGTGACTGCTTAATTGCAATTGTTTTCACGACAGTCATGTGAAATCCGCTCTAATGTTTTGTTCTCTAATTTACCAGGATGCAGCGCGCAATCTTTCAGTTCAATCTGAATAAACCGCGTACTGCATTCTGGTAAATTTGGGAATTTGTAATGACCCATTGTTCGCGAGTTCGTTTTATTGTTTGCGTAATAATGATTTGTTTTCTCACAATTCTAATGACTCGCGCGTGCATTCTGATTCTTGTGCGCGTGAGTGTTTATCATGTACGTAACAATGCTTTTGTTCTCACAATTCTGATTTTCGTTCGCGAGCTTTTCAATCAATTCGGAAACAGTGCCTTGTTCTCTATTTGTGTAGGTGTGCTAATCTATTATTTACGTAATAACGCTTTGATTACTCACAATTCAACAATTAGTCGCCGAGTGCGACGTGAAAAATTCATAAGGTTTTTAGACAGAAAAACGTATTTTTGTAGGGCTTTTTCACGATCATAACAAAACTCGCGCGACCTCCCAATCTATTCCATGTCATTACTTGTAGGTGATTATTTAAAGCGGGACTGTCATGTGCGAATTTTGATCACTTTGGTCCGGGCCGGAACGATAGCGGTGAAAGGGAGGAATTACGCTGGTAGAATCCGTTCAAATCTTGTTGTTTCGGGGTCCATCTACCCTTAATTCTTAACGGGTATTCTCTCCTGGGATCTCCTTAGTATCGTGACCAAATTTTGGAGTCGATGCAATATTGTTTTGTCGTTTTAAATTGAATGAGACTCGAGCGTCATTTTCACTGATGGCTGCCCAACAAGAAAGGCCTAATCAAGGTCGTCCTTACGCCAAAATGGCTTGGGAACACAATAAAAGCAGGATCTGGATATCGAAAAGGGTCCACGAGACATGGAAATTGTTCAAGGGCTACGATATCTTCACCTCAGACAACGATTTTGCAGCTCATTTGCCTAAAAAACCCTAAAAACTTACCATAATGTCGCCTCCTGACGAATGAACTCCAAATTATGTTTTCCCTGAGGCGACGTCGCGCGGGGCGTGGACACTTTCCCGCGAAAACGAAGTGTCCCGTGATTGGTTTATTTAAACAGGGAATCCCCGTTTTGAATGATAGTTATGGGATCGGCGGTCTTTGCTCGAGCATGCGCGTACCGTGACAGTCCCGCTTTAAGCAATAAAAAGCGGATTTCCAGGCTCGTGAGTTTCAAACTTTTCTCGGAAATCCGCTTTTTATTGCTTTTATAAAATAGCTTTGCATAAAATGCCGTGCGTTTATAATGTGAGAATGCACAGCTCTCAACCAATGACGGCGCGCGTACTATCTTAACTATTTTATAAAGCAAGAGAAAACGAACCTCTCGACCAATCAGCACTTCAGTAATTATAGTAATCGTTTAGAGTGCACATAGTCCGGCGGATTAGAGCAAATTTCGAGGAAATTGCGCATTTTAGGCTAAAGCTCCAATTTTTTGCCAGGATATAGTTTCCAATGTAGTTTTAAATCGTAGATATGGAGGCACGATAGAATTCTTTCGTAGCGAAAGCTAGAGAGGTTTTAGGGTGAACAATTGTTTTGCTCAATAGCAGCCATTTTGAATGCTTTGTTATTCAAATGAGGTTTAGAACTTAGCGTTGCGAACTTTCAAGTTGTTCTCTAGACTGCACAGCCATAGCAGCTCAACATTTGCTAATTCTGAACTATGGATTGGTTTGACTGACTTCGGTTGAACGTCTCCTTAGAGTTTTTGGTGATTTATTAAATGTCACGACCAGTTTATTGGGAATGCTTATGATTTATATTGTAAAACAATAGCCTGACTGAGATTTGATGAAATGTTTCAAGAATGACCAACAAATTCCAAAAAATATCAAGATAATTGGTACCTCATGTGTCGAATGTGTGAAAAGAAGCTTATCTCTGAAATTTTCACATGATATTTTCTACCTAGTACTGTGTTATACTCTATAAACACGGACGATAGAAGATTTCACTAACTGCCGCAGAGCTCATGAATAACAAAGGATTCAAAGATGGCTGCCAATGGCAAAACAATGGTTCACATTAAAACTGTTCTAGCTTTCGATACGAATAAAATTTAGCGTGCCTCCATATCTTACCTTCAATAAACTACTAAAAACTATTGACATGCAAAGTTTGGTGTCTTTAGCCAAAAAGTGCGCAATTTTTACGCTAATCCGCCGGACTAACACGCCGATCATAATTCTAGTCGTTCAAATACTAGTTTTGCCAAAGCCGTGCTGAATACAACTTTGAAACACTCATTTCTCTTTAGAAACTTCTCTTTTTTGCAAGACACAGTTTATTTTCCACTGGCAAATCCACCGTTCTCGCAATTTTTCTTCTTTACTTTCAGATAAGCCAAACAATTTAGAGCAGTTGAATGAAGATTGGCATTTGGACTGGGCCTTACATTGCGTTTTGAACACCTACGTACCTAACACAGCATACTCAGAGAGAGAACTGTTACAAACAGAATAGACGGCCTGGTCCTCGCTCAGATCATTCAGAGGGCAGTACAGCAGTTTGTCCTTCTCTTGACAATGGAGAATGTGATGACGGTGGCTGAAATACAAAACAGCAAATTACCCGTGACGTTTCAAAATTAACTCGATGGTATACGTTTTTTCCTTAGGTATGGTGCTCCGCTTGCGCAGGCCGAAGCTCCGCTATTATTGTAACAGTACCAGAGCCCATCAAATTGTGTCGAAAAGGTTTAGCTACTTAAAAATTTCGAAATCTTTCAACACGTTAAAAACGGTAGCATACTAACCTGAAGGTGCCTCGTTCAACGTCTTGTCCACTCAGCCTGACGTGGATTCCCTCCATCAGTAGAGAGCCGATAGCTAACGCCTCACCCATCGCCCAGTCGGTGTAGCCTTTCTGGAGGAGGTCAGCCCTCCCCTTGAGCACACGTCTCAGTCCTGAAAACAAAAGATACAACCATTTGAAATGTTTATAGGATTTATTAAGGTTACTGGTCACATAGCTTTGAATCGTGCATCGAGGCATGCCTGAGGCGCGCATAAGCAAAATACTTAACAAATAGATCTCGTTTTTTGTGCGTGTGTATTGTTATAGATACACAGATGACGTCACAGAATGTCATGAACATAAAAGTACGCAACGAGACGCAGTCGAGTTGCGTGACTGTTGTTCATGACATTCTGTGACGTCTTCTGTGTATCTATTACAGTTACATACGCACAAAAAACGAGATCTATTTGTTTTATACAACAACAAAAGTGATTTTTCTAAAGATGAATGAGCTCAAACAGTGCGCGCATTTCAAACTCGGTTTTGCTTGCATGCGCGCGCTATGACGTCAATCGTGCGTGTGTACTCTAATAACACACGGCCTGTCAGCCAATCAGAGCGCGCGTTACACTAGTGTAGTTGTATAAATACCTATAGTTGGCCGTTTTGCTGCATAAAAGTAAAGACCTAAAATCGCCTTCGTGTGCCATTTCTCTGATCAAAATTTCAAGCTGCGTAGTTTCGTCCCCAAGTTTTTTTTAGAGCAGATTTCGTATGATTGTGGAAAGTGCCGCAACAAAGTTGCTCCGTGCTGCCACCGTGCCGTGACTACGTGATTTCATTCCGTACCTACAGCAGACCAGGTTCCGTATCGCGACCGCGACTGTGCCGCGCCGTGTCACGGTACTTTTCACAGTCATACGAAATCTGCTCTATTTGAAAAACCTCAGGCGCTTAGCGAAGTCACGGATGCGATTCTCCGTCAGTTCTGTGAGCACCCGCCTATTAACACCGCGTTTTGTGCCTCGCGTCACCCGGCGGGATAATCCGGCACGAGGCTAGCACGGGCGACAAACTATTCAGCTATCAAAAATTACCTCCGTGTACTTTGAAGTCCCCTTCTGGCGGTGTGCTGAACATCTTGCCGATGTGCTTGATAGTATCCAAGCTGATTCCAGTCGGCTTGATGGGACTGATTTGGTAGTTCTTCGGGAAAAACCCTGTTGACAAGTATAAATTTTAACAGTTAACACAAATGTCTGTAATTACATGGGTTTTTTTTTTCGGTAACTACTTCTATTGCGACGGTTATGTTACAATGCTATGGCTCGGTTGACCGCGCACCAGCTCACTGAAATGAACTGTGGCAACAGTTCTAGCTAACGAAGCTAGAACTGTGACATCACTCTGTCAACTAGTCTCCATTTAATTGGCATTCACCTTTCCACGGCGAGTCAAGCCAATCTCTGTTCTTCAGCACTCTCTTCTCAGACTTGGCTTCTATGAAGGCCTCTTCGCAGATCTTCTCGTATTTAGCTATCTCTTCCTGCAACGTGACAAAGCATGGGCATGAGGACAAAACGAACTCTTGTTTCGCGCCGCCATACCATTGTCACATGACTTAGGTTTGATGTCTTTCAGCCAATTAAACAGTCAGTGCTCAGTCTCATGTCAATTTTTTGGTCATCACGTGATATAAAACAGTGACCGGTAGGTTTGAAATCGAAACGGCGCAATAGACCCTTTTCCAAAATGGTCGCCAACAATTCAAACCGAGTTTTATTTAAAATGAGCACCAGCACTAGAACACACATCATCACTTTAGTAAAACTACAAAATTTCGCTGCATTATATCCAATATCTTCCTAGAAAACGAACGTTGAAAATTTGAAAATTTACGGACGCTTGTATGACTGGGGGTAAAATGTTTACTTACTTTTCAGACTCTGCTTTCTCAGCCGACATGGCATTTGGCATAACGAAAATGTAAAGTATTACTAATGTGAGGATACTCTTTCTAGAGCCAGTAGTTGATTTTCTATTGAAACTAGCTGTTTTGATAGTAAGTTCCTCTTGAGAGGCGGGCCACCTTGGAGTCTCCCTTCTGCTCGCTTCGCCTGTTCAACAGTAACTTGGAGTAAGCTGGTAATTTTTAGCCACGCGTTCTATAAATTGGCGAACAGCATTCGTTTTGTTGTTGTATAACGATAAGATATTATTGCACAATCCATGCTAACACTGGAATGAGCGAGCGAGTGACAGGAAAACCCCATTACACGTGGTTTCTATGATTCGCATATCCCCGACTGAACAACGAAACAAAAACCCCCAAAGCATACTCCGGCGTGATGGATGAAAATGACTTCTTACCTGCACTTCTTCAGCTGTGACAATTCCCTCCGCGATGAGTTTCTCCGCGTAAGAGTTGAGCACCTGGGTCTGTTTGGCGATTCGTTTGTACATGAGAGGCTGAGTGAACATGGGATTGTCACCCTCGTTATGTCCGTTCCTACGGTAACACACCTGGGAAAAACAAGACGGCAGACTGGATCAGTGCAATACAATTACTACAAGGGGTGCGCACTCTTCACACTGGAAATTACTCAGGCGATCACAGGACGCAATTTAGTACTGACGCAACTTTCTCAGGGCAAAACAGTCTTCGATTTATTTGAGGTAATTCTTTTGGATGAAATTTCCACAGGGGTATCGGCAAACCCTCGCTTTGCCATATCCCAAAATAGGTCACGTACAAGTCTCCAAAGGGCCAGGGCTAAAAATAACCGCTGGAAGGATGGCGGACATGAAGACTGCTACATATACCTTGTTTCTTACAAGCCATATAGTACACACAAAAAGAGATGAACACTCGTGTTAAATGTGGTCTAAAGTGTCCGGCGAGACTTAGACCCCGTCCAGACCCCGTTTTCAAACGAAAACGGATACTTTTCCCTCCGTTTTCAAAAAGATTTGTGTCCACACTTATCGTATTCGTATTGTTTTTGCCATTTTCGGTGATCGTTTTCGGGGTTGTAGTGTGGACGATAGCCGTATCCGGAGCAAAAAGTATCCGTTTTCGTTTGAAAACGGTGTAGTGTGGACGGGGTCTTATTTGACCCGTCATCTTTCAATTTTGATCGGACCTTCGTCCGAAGACCGGCTCTTTCATCACTCCGTCCATACTATACTACTGTTGTAAAGGTGCGGTACTTACAATGTCAATCACCACATCCTTGTTGAACTCCGCTCGCCATTCTGCTGCCACCTTACACACGTGCATTACAGCTTCCGGGTCGTCAGCATTTACATGGAATATAGGGGCATCAACCACCTATACAGAAATAGGCACGCAAAGGGTACAAAGGACCGAAAATAATATTGTCAACACAAGTGCATTCAAGTTGGTAGCAATAATAAGCAAATAACGTTTTAAATATTGATGGCTTTTGTCTTATCCTGGCTTCTTGAAAGGAAGGCTGAGTTTATTGCCCATGGAGTATCACTGATACAATTCTTCATTCGTTAATGTCTCATCTTTGTAAAAGCAGTCGTCAAGTAGCGAAAATAGGTCGCACTTTTTGGGATCATTTCTGACTATGAAATGTAAGTCGCCAGATAGCGACTGGAAGAGGTAGTGTTAAAAATATTGTCGCATCCGCGAATGCATTGGTCGCGATTCCGGGCCCTCCCTTTCTCTAGCTGAAGTTATGGCGGAAAAAGGCTTCTGGCACCTTCTGATAATGAAATACTGAAACGTAAGTAAGCGAAATGAGAAATCAGAATTGCAACTTGCATAACAACCTTAGCGATATCGGTGCAGTAGGGCGAGGAGCGGGAATAGCGAGGGTCAGTTGTGAAACCAATCTGAAAAGAAATAATAATACTCCATGTTTCAGTGTTGAGATACACTCATGCCTAAATGACTACCAAACCTCAAAGATGCTTTCTTTCAATAATGAAGACTTGCTATCGCTAGTGAAGTGGAGTTGCGAACAAACGAACAATCCTTTTCAACTTGGCATTCAGGCAAAATCGAGTGGAAGTGTGTAGCGCATGCTCAAGCATGTACGGTAATGTTTCATTCTCGTACCCAGAGTTCCCCGGCTCGTCTACTCGCAGGGGAGGCTCTGGGGACATCCATTTGAGGGCCTTTGCTGATTGGCTGATTTTGAACGTTGGAGCATGCGCAGAAAGTTCTTTCTCTCAACGGCTCTGTATCAACCTCGTCCCCAGAAACAAAGGAGAACCTCGTTCCCATGTCCTCAAACAGTGGTCATGTGACTCAGCCTCCCCCAGGGTCTTCTCTGAGCTAACCGCCATTTTGAAAAACGACCGAGAAGACCCTGGGGACGAGGTTGGCTCTGTATCAAATCTTGCGCATGCTTCAATGGCTGTGACCAGAGCCTCCCCCGCGAGATGACGAGCCGGGGAGCACTGGATACGAGAATGGTGTTGAGCGTTACCTGATTGTTAACGACAATGTGAATGGTGCCGTTGGTGGTGTAATGAGGTAGATCACTCAGATGGAATGTCTCGTAGACCACGCCCTGACCTGAGAAGGCAGCGTCACCATGAAGAAGGATACTCATAACCTGGAAACAGAGATAAAGATACTCAGTCAGCCGCCATTTTGTCAGCCTAGCAACATACAGAGTCGGAGAAAGCTTTGAAGGGGATGTGTCGATCAATGTTCAATGTGTAAGATCAATGCTCTACCAACCAAACCCTACCCAACCAAGAATCCTATGTTCTGTTCCTATAACGCCGTGACGTTAATGAGGCGCGAAGGTAGGAAGTGGCAACGAACTCTATCGTAGCGGATGAGAATCAGGCTAGTCAAATTCAACCTTGGGGGCTCAATTTAATCAGGCAAAAAGTGCAACAGCGCTCCAAAAAGCGCTCCAAAAAGAAACGTTTGGAGGAAATTTGGTACTGCCGAAATGTTGAACCAAGTTCCTGGAAAAAAACACATGCAAATTGCTCTTTTGTTTAAACTCTTTCCAGTTTACCTTTTTCCCCTGTGAATCTCCTCGGTAGAACTGCTCTGCCCTGGTCTTTCCCTGTACAACTGGATCAACAGCTGCGGAAGCAAAAAGTACACTTCACAAGTCAAGACATTGCGGTAGCAAATAGAAACCTGACATATCACCTCTAATTTGTCAAGAACTGGAACACATCTATTGGTTTCGAGCTTCAAAAGGATAATATATGTATACGAATGGGATAGAAACAGTGTTGGGTACAGCTACCGCTACGGCTAAACTATGACACATGTAGTCGCAACATTTGTGTCCTGGTACCCTGCGAGCAGTGAGGAAATCACTGCTCGCAGGGTAGTGTCCTGGATGCTTCCACGGCTAAACTAGGAAACATCGCACACGTGTCTGGCGAAGAAACATTTTTTGTGCCCCGGCTACAGAGTTCATCGCGCGCAACAATGTTTCTCGTGTGGTTAAATTGGCAAACATGAAGGAAACATATGTCTGGCTACAATGTTGAGCGCTACATGTGCCCTAGTTTGCCAGGGCTTACACCTGGTCAAAACTAGCAAGCGCAAGCAAGAAGAAAATACTGACTGGCTTGTGGTTACGTGTTTTGCGCTTGTCCTGCCCTTATAGTGTTAACCCTTCTACACCTCACCTTCTAGATGGGAAGGGTTTGCGACCACAGCAAGTCGGACGATCTTGTTGGTTTTCCTGTTCAGTCTTTCGTGTGACATCCCAAGATGATATTTCACATCGCCAGATCCTGTGCATAACAACCAGTATCAGTAAGAAGCAGCAAGCACTTGCATAGGAAGATCACAAGAGTCGCGAGGTTTGACAGCATGCACAGGCATACAACAGTGACCAGAGTGGGCTAACACTGGAAATGTGCATTTCACAAGAAACAGATTTTTAAAGTGTACAAGAGGGTTGGTTTAAGCATGGCTAGTATTTACGTGCTGGGGTGTATGCTCACTACTGAGTCGTAAATATTGATATGTTGGAGGGTCAGAGCTAGAGAGAAAACTACGCAGATATAAATTGCAACCACCGCAGTAGTACGAAACCATAAAGTACAAATTCGAGTCAACTCACACTGCTTATAATGCACTGTTTTACCACCATTTTCGATACAAAAAACTTTTTTGTCAGCTTAGCACAAACGCGAGAAAAACGAAAGCACGCAATGCATTATAGGCAGGGTGAGTTGAGAATGAACGAATGAACAAGGTAATGTTAACTTTTGGCAAGACATTGATTGCAAAATTTCTCCTTCAGTTTTACATGAATCTGGGAAATTACTTTGCAATAACTCTGCCAGGCCCTTGCAATAGATGATAGTACAGCCAAGTTAATAACATGATGGAACCCTTTCCCGTTGGTTTCCACTCCTTTGTTATTGTTTTCGTTCGATATTAGAAGACGAATTACATGTAGTGTTGATTTACGAAATTAAATCGAGAACATTGCTCTTCTATACATCAGCCGATGGAAATGGATGCTTTCTCCGACTTGGTATGTTGCTATGCTGTCAAAATGGCGGCTGACACAGGCTCTTTAATAACACACCAAACGATATCTATACCTCATCACAAGGCTCAAGTGTGGGATCAAACTGAGTGAAGATCTGTTCCAATGGTTTGCGGCAGACATTAGCAAGGATATCGAGTCTTCCCCTGTGTGGCATCCCCATGACAACACTCTCCACACCGAGATCACTAGAGTTGTCTATAATTGATTTCATGGCTGGCACAAGGACGTCACATCCCTCCAGGCCAAAGCGCTTCTCTGAGGACCATTTCCTGGCTAGGAAACCTTCAAACCTTTATCAAGAAACAAAACAAACCAAATATTAAAACTATGTTCAAGTTTGGTTGTCTTAGGACCTTTATATCCTGAGGCATTAATTGTTTTGATGTCATCGATGATTGCATTACCAAGTTGAAGCACCACCTTGCCGCCAAGACAACTTTGCACATGCCTGGGTTGTCTTAGACACGTGACAATGCTTTTACATCTAAAGTTATTGCACCCCACTTGCTGCCAAATCAATTTTGATTCGAGTTAGGACGTCTTACAACCTTCCATTCTTGAGATATGAATTAGTCCGTTACGGATGGGCAAACGGACACGTTAGGCTGGGACAAAACTAGTTCAACATTGGTTCAACATCATTCAACACCCTAATGCAACTCTCGACTAGAAATCATACTATTTCTCCCCTTCTTCGTACTTTTCCGCACTATTCTTAGAAAATTGTTAAAGAACGAGCAAAATTTTATAGAACATTCTAGCTTTAGTGGAGAAACTAAATAAAAAATACGCTGCTTGCACACCGTGGGAGGTGTTTCATTGAAAAGAAATAAAAACATGACAGAAAAACCGCTTCGGTTGCGAAAACTCAGATCATGGTCGCATCTTCCCAAATAATATGTGCACTCCTCCGAGATGGCAGCCGTGTGGTCCTCGGGCGATCCAAGAAGCGCACTACTTTCCGGTTTTTTTTTGGCACTTTACCAGATGTCCTGAGCAAAATTAATGCTCAATGATGTTGATCTGCTTTGGCCAAAGTCTTACGAAAAGAAACCAGCTTATATTACTTGACATCATCAAATCGTCCCCAAAAGCATCATATCAAGATGAAGTCAAAAGAGTATTGTCCTCATCAATGCTGGAGTTTAGGCTTAATAACTTCATTATGAACATACCCTGTAGATCTAGCAAGTCTCGCCAACAGGGTCCTCTTCTCAGCTCGGTTCAGGTAGCTTTGACCAGGCATTTCAAACTTTCTCCTGATCCAGTCACCTGAAAAGCACAAGTTTTGACAAAATAGAAACTCTGCACATCTTTGACTAAGTTTGGGAGAGTCCATTATCACGAGAGATCATTTTATTGAAAGTCATTTTTATTAAAAAATTCATGAATAATTATAATAAGAACAACACGATAGAAACACAATAAGATTCACGGGACCGTAGCGTGTTGTAATTCTGATAACTAATTTGCATAGCAACTTTCATGAAACACATCTTGAAGTTTCTCTGCCAAATTTACAAGATTTTTAAAACAGCGGACACTAGAAGCGATGACTTTTTTAAGTAGTTTACAACATTTGCATCCGTGTTGTATCAGATCTACATCACTCGCGCTACGCGCTCCTGTTGTAAATCTGATACAGGCTGCTCATGTTGTAAACATTACTTAGAACATAACAAAAGAACACCATGCATGGTCCCCAATAACATCTTTCACATGTGTCTTTCACTTCTGCCAGTCAATCTCGAACCGTAAACCACTCAAAGTACTTGAATGACAATGTGAGTGACTAGGGAACGTGTTTTTTCCATAATAAAAACACCATTTACATGCACTAGCTGGCTAGCACTGCTTGCCATGTACTTGATGCAATTTTTTTCAATGCCCATGAATTATTCTCACTGTCACCACACTGGCATTTTGGCAAGACAATAATTGGTTAATCTTATAAGCAGATCTGGTGAAAGCAATAAACTGGTCCTTGGACTTAGCAACTGGATTTAGGTATGACACACAAAATTCCCATCGGTTGGAGTTGGAGTTCTGCATTAACATTTCACTATCCCATGCATGCACTATCTCGTTTGGTATAAACTTTCTGCAAGAAAGGTTTTCCTAAAGCATCAGCACTTGCTTGTTTTGAAGTTTTAGAGTAAGAGTATGTTTTATCTGACCTCACTTCTGTTGGAGAGCCAACCCTACATGTAGTTTGTGGTCTTCCAAAATGATACTAAGTCATTCATAACACTTACATTTATACTTCTCAGGAATGAACATAAAATCAAGGCCAATGGTGTTACAGTAGGTACTCTACAGACAAATCAAATTGAAAAAAATAAACATTAGTATGTTCATATCTGCAACAGAAAATTCTGGAATCAAATTTTGTTGTTTACCTCTAAGCGATCCACAATCTCACGAAGAGTAAGTGCAGAAGATGTTTCACCCCCAATAAAAGTACTGTTTGGAAGTTGGAATACTTTGTCTAGGTCACCTGGGCCTAAAACATGGAGAAAAACAAAACAGGCATTTAGACTGTTTTCGTGTTTTGAAAACACGAAAATGCAATTTTTTGAAAATGCTATCCATAATGGATTTTTTTTAAATGATACTATAGCATATTCGCGTGGACGCCTGAAAATGGAACTTTCCGAAAATGATGACTTCAGATTCTCGGTCCCATTCACTGTGCATGCGTTGCACATATGTCATTGTATTTGTGTGGATGGGTATTTGTGTGGATGGGCAGAAACGATTTGAAAACGCTAGTGTGGACGGGATTTTTTGAACACAAATAAATAGTTGTATACGCAATCGTGTGGATGGGGTCTTAGTAAGAATGGCCCCCTCCAGGTAAGGCCTAGGGCAAACATAGAATTTAAGTCACGTCAATTACATTATTTTCAAAAAATACCGACTCATTACACTTTCAAACTAACAAATGTGACCCTGCATGACTCCCATATTTTTTGAGCGGGGTGCTCATCGTACCTTTTAGGGTTTAAAATCAGGCCTCTGGTACCTTTTAGGGGGTAAAATTCGAAAACGTGTATTTTTTTCCAGATAGGCACCTGTTAGAGGTCCGTTCTAGCAAATCAAGCAAATTACACTTGTTGGGAGCCTGAATTTCAGACGTATTTTCCCTCGTAAAAGATATGAGAGAAAATTATGAGGGAAAATACGCATTGTTGGTACCTTTTAGGGGTCAAAATCAACTGAGCGACGCCATGTTTGGTACCATTTAGGGGTAAAATCGAAAGTTCCCGACGAGCACCCCCGCCCCAAAGATATGGGAGTCGTAACCCCCCCCCCCCTCCCCGGGTATGAGGGCGTGAATAGAGGAAATTCACAGCCAAGGACCCCAATTGCTGCATCAGACTGATGCCAAGGTCGACCAGGCATTAATATTTTGGAATGTAAATCAGGGGGGTTACAAAACATCCTCTTTGCCAAGACAAAAGACAAGGCAAAGTCAAAACGTGACACAGCACAATCAATGCAATTCAAACCAAGCCAAGAATCCTTACCTAGACCCCAGTAATCAAGCTTGAGATCAGGGGGGACATCCTCTGTGAGATCAGCCTGAAGAATGCCGAGAGGATCCAGCTTGGCTTTTCTGTGACCACGGATCTGGTTTTGTGAAGCAGAAAGTAAAAGAGAGAATGATCACTTGTAACCATCAAAGAACACTGGGCCTGTACCAGAGGTAGGGTTACAGCACTAAGTTGGACTGGTTATAATCCGTACTGAGTTCAAAACTTTTTAATAACTACTAATACAGTACATTGTACTGTTCATCGAATCTATCACTCTCATAGGGGGATTGGAACCCCCACAACCCCTCCCCTAGATCTGCCCCTGAAGTCAATAATGAAATAAACATTACCTGATATGATCTGATCAAGGAGTACACAGCCAAGTGGTCCTCTACTAGGGTATTAATACTTGTCTGGTCTAGTGCAGTCGGCATGGTCATTGGTATTGTTGTTAACCCTGGCTGATGTCCAAGGGCAGGGGGTGGATAGTAGGCTTGGCCTGGAGGCTTGCCTTGTTTGACATTGCGAAAGTATGCATCCCATGACTGTATCAAGAACAAGATTTTAACTTTTGATTACTCAACCCAGCTTTTAACCCCAGAGACATCAACTGTCCAGGATTTGCTGGGAGTCTCAAGGTTTTTCATTCTAGTCTTCTGGCAAAATTTTTCCTGAATTGCTATAAATATTTACTGTATTTGTTTTTTTAATATCATTTATAAATTTGTCTTTTATCTGAAGGTTATTGTCAATTTCTGAAGTCCTAGGGATGACATCCCTGCCATCAAATACAGAACAGAAACCTTTATTTAATTATAAGGCTCAGGGTAGCCCTGCCATCCAATAGACTGTCAATGTCATTCAATTCATCTATGCAGGGACGTGTGAAGAGATGGACTGGCAACTGAATATATTAATGAATTATCGCGCATCGATGTTCGTTTCGCTTCAAGGCTAATTGAGTTTTTGTTAATCCGGAATCACCTAGGCAACTGTCTGTCAACTCACGGTGTATCCTGGGTCGAGTGCTTCTAGTCACAACAACAAAATGGCGGACGAAAGTGAAGACCTCTTCGACTCCGATGAATCGTTCTGTTTAGAGCTTGAAGATGACTCGGATTGTGAAATTTACGAACACGAAAGCGACAAGGATTGGGATACACTCTTCACACGTCCCTGATCTATGCAATCACAATAATTTACAGAAATCAACATGATGTTACAACTTAGGTTCAAAATTATTGTACCACCAAGATATATCTTATGACAAAAAATGAGTGTTCTTCGAGAATATTTTTTTCTCACACTAATTATTGAGTTGGGTGATCAACTATGAATGCTAATGTTTCAGTGTTACCATAGCGAGTACATATTTGTGCAAAGAATGCAATGACTGCCATTTGGCAGTTGCCAACATTTAAGTATGAATGAATTGAGATAACTAGATATTTTATTTTACAATCAGAATAGAAACTTATTAATCAACCAGAAACCACCTAATGGAACAGTTCATTGCATTTGGCAAATGAATATTTAATCGCTTGACAACAAAACTGGCAAGACTGTTTAATATTGACTTGTAGACATACACAAGTGGGAAAAAAATTATTTTCTTACAAGTTTGGAAAAACACACACCCAGCACCCCATTTTTAAAACCCTGAAAACTAAACCTCGAACTTCCAAAAAATGGGAATTAACAGAAGTTCTAGACATTCAAGTAATAACATTTGCAGCAGCTATAAGGGAAAAAAAATATTTGAAATTAATTCTGAGTGGATAAATCTATACGGATTATCACTTTCCACCAAATAGAAATTTGGAAAACTTTAGGAGAAGTCTGGAAAACAATCTATGACAGGTTCTATTTCAGGGGAATGACATCGAAAGCAATTAAATAATTTGGCAGCACTTCAAAATGGCTGCCTGCCAAATAGCATGTCAATATGTAGCAGGTTTGGCAGGCAAAATTAAAACAATAAAATAAAGTTCAAAACAAATAACACAGGCAGGTGATATTTTCATGGCTCCCTTGTATTGAGTACAATACATGGCAGGTCAAAATTTACATGGCTAGGTGAGGATTGGAAAGATGACAATCATGCATATTCTATTATTTTCAAGCCCTCTGTGTGTCATTCTGGGGACAGACAACTGGTTTATTAGCACATAAGTAATTATTCAGGGCCCTTGGTTTGATGCGGGATTTTTTCTGAAATTATGCACAATTATTTCGCGAAATTATGCGGGATTGCGCAATATTTTTTCCTAGTGCCGCAACGTATTTTGCTGTTTTGTTACATGGATATAGCTGCTAATTGACTTTAACAACTCTTGTTTTTTTATAAAATGCTTTGCGATGAGTTCTAATAGCTTTGCTTTACTAACGTAATGTAAACATAAACATAACTAGGTACGTTGTATTTCTTGTCGACATCATTTCCCAGCTCAACGCGAACAGCATAGAATGTCTTGTTGTTATAAGTCATTTCTATCGAGAAATGTATCACTTTTGTGAGAAAAAATATGTAAGAAAGTTTGAAATTCACCAAGTAATGATACCTTTTCAATGATTTTCACAAAGTTTTGGGAAATTATGCGCGATTACACTGGATTTGGCGGATTATGCGGAGAAAGCCAAATTATGCGTTTCCGTACCCAGTGCATCAAACCATGGGCCCTGATTATTTAACCATATGTCAGATTGCACAGAATATTTAACCATTATCCTGCGAGATTGCGCAGAATATCGTCTGATCACTTAGCCGAAGAGGGACGCAGTCCCGAATTCGCTAAATTAGATGATATCCTGTAAAACTGGAGCAGGATAATGGTTTTATTATTAAGCACATCGATAGCACAAAAAAATTCCAGAAATGATTTACTTTTGTGTATTAAATACGAGCTCAACACATCATATTTCCCTCAGACGACGGATATCGTAGGATATATGTTGTGTACAGAAGACAGCTATTGGCATTCCAATGACCATATTATTTGGGCAGCGCATCGATGTGTTGAATAATAACATCTGATACATGTATACGTATACACTGCAGTCAACAAGGGAGGTATCCCAAGTTGGCTAAATCAGATATTCTGGAAACCAAAAGCAGGATTTTTATTCAGCACATATACATAGATAGCACCAAAACTAGCCTCCTACACTGTCCATGAAGAGAAAGAAATGCTCTGGGAGAACAACAGAGACGCCTGCGGAGGAGGCTACACCAAAACATCCCAGAAAAGATTTACTTTTTCACATTTTTTACAAGCTTAATTTATGCATCAAATTTTGCTGAGATTACAGATTTTGCAAGACACAATTGTCACGCACAGAAGACTATGTCAGAGTTTCAATGACCATATTTGGGCAGTGCACTGATGACCTGAACAATTGAAATTGATTACTGAAATAACTCTCATCTTTCTAATTGTGACATAATTGAGTCACAAATGAGAATTTATTGCACACATTATTACATTGCAGAATGTTTTCCCATACCCTGGAACATTGGCATGAGTCCGCAACACGCAAATCAGCTGAAGAGCCAGCTGAGAGACCAGAGCTCAAGCAATTTGATGCTTTAGACACTTGATTATTTTTCACTCATTTCCATGCATTAACTTGTCCCAATAGCTAATTAGAATAGAGTTTTGAACAAAATTGATTTAAAGAAATGACACATTTTTGAATTTGTTTTTTGTTTGGTCAAGCTGGACAACAGGAAGTGAAAAATTGATGGTCAATGGTGCATGGAATTAACCCAGCTACAACTTACTTTATTTTGTCCTTCAAATGAAGTTCAACCAGAAAAAAAAAAAGTTAAAGTTTCCATTTCTGAATCTTTATTTGTCATTTGTAAAAGTTTGTATAAGTACAGGAGACATTCCCTGCAAGGGTATACTCTCTAGTGGAGTGGACAGGGTAATTTGGTTTTGGTGTTTTTCCTTCAGGGCATCAAAAATATTTAGTAGTGAAGGAGTAACATGAAAGCTTCACCCAAAGTGCTGAAATGTAATTGTATTTTTAACCTTAAGACTACCCACATCCTCTACAGGGTCTGGAAACTGTTTGGTTACCATCATTTGGTTGTGTCTGAGTGCATAAAAGAACTAGACAACTTGTTTTGATATATTATATTAAAGAATTAATAGTACCAGAAATTTGTAATAACTTTGCTTGGCTTGTAGTGCATGAAACCCTTGGCTGTTTTGTTTTGTTCAAGAATATCATTGTGCATTAACCAAAACTTCAAAGCTTTATTATTTATGACGTTCAAAGAAGCAAGATTGATATTCGCTTTGATGCTGTGGCTTAAACACACCCTCTGAAACCCAGGGTTGTTTGTCATGTGTTCCCTAAGGTGATAGGAAATGTACAACAAAAGAAACTCCGGGTTTACCAAGGATGCATAATACCCAGCTGATTCCCTGTCTCCAAAAACAACATGGATGCAGGAATTAAAATTAAGGAGCATCCTTAACCAGTGCTGTCAGATTGTTTTTAAGCAGACTAATATAAAAAAAAGCCGGTCCAGTTTGGCTAATTTCAGTGGCTCAATTATTGTTTTGACTGGGATTCAATGAAAAGAAGCTGGCAGTGAAATGTAAATTAATAGCGTTAAGTAGCAGGCGGAACTCCGGAAGTTGCTGGCTTGTTTGACAGCACTGCTTAACAGGTTCAGAAACATCGAGCAACTTATATAACTCTGTAGAAAACTAAGCCAAAAAGTGAAACAAATTATCCCATGCAGTTTCTTTTCATGCTACACGATCCTTACAAATGCAAAGAGTTCAGTTTCACTCTATCACTTCCTTATGTTCATAATAACAAAATTTGTCAATAAAGATCAGTCAAACCATGTTTCAGATATTTTTAATGGATGGCCGAAAAAATGTTTTGTATTTACAACAATTTCATAGGAAAACTATTTTCGAGGCCAGAGCTGACAGGTCAAATATGAGAAATTAAAATGCCAAAAAACATATTGCCGGTTTTATAGTCTGAATAATATTTTAGAAGTAAATACTGAAGCTCTAGCTGATTAATTAGCTGTCTCAATAGCATCCTAATCCAATTGAAAACATTCATATTTATGTGCCAAAAACACTTATTGGTAGTGCCAAATAATGTGCTCAAAAGCGTTAGAAACAATACCAATACAACCACCAGGAAACAAATTCTTGAATAATTATTTTGCAAGTGATAAACATGAGTATAAGTGCTGTGAGACTGGGTTTTTTTTTCTGCATCTAGGCAATAGTTTTAATTGTGACCCAGAAGTTGGCTTGAATGTTTTCCTTTTACTCTTTTTCCTATTTTCCATATCATTATTCATGCAAGTCCCTAGATGACTATATATATAAAGTGGGAAGGGTGGGGGTGTGTGTTTATTAGGCATGCATGATGACCTAAATTCCACGTAAAGCAGGATGCAATAAACTAATACCATCGACCATTAAAATTGCAGTAAAGACTCTCAGATCATTGAAGAAATTGCAAAAAGCTTCTGCAAGTTACTATAAACTATTTTTTACAATTTAATTAAATACAATTGTTCTACGAAAATCATTGGTGCCAATGCATGGGTTTCAGAGAAACTTCAGAGAAACTGAATCTGCTTGACAAACTAACTTAACACGAAAATGTGCATTTTTTTAGCAAATACCAATATCTTATCTGTGTTACAAAAGATCCACGACAAATATTGATGCAAAGAGCATAAATTCGAACAACGCGATTGTAAACAAAGTTATTACCCTCATCGGCTGAAGTTGGACTTTGTCCCAATAGCAAACTTATGCTCAGAACTTCGCGCTAAAAGAATTATTCTAGAAAGAATAAGAGGAAAATAGGAAAAGGGACTTCAAATTTACCAGGATACACACAAATACTAGAGAGAGGAAAGAGAAAAGTAATTTACTTAAATACGTGAACATTTGGGGACGTGATAAAACGTGGAGAGTTCTAAGTATTAGTGACGCAATTTCAGACGACAACACCACCAGAGGGACGGATTTGACAAAATTATTAAGATTTTGATTATACAAACGAGCAAACAGGAGTAATTGTTTGTGAAAGCTTCGAAGTGTGTCGGGTATGACTATAAAGAAATCAGGGCATTTGCTTGAAATGTAATGAATTGTAATTGATGTAAGCTTATTTTCAAAGTAGAAAACGGCGTGGACTGGGGTGTAAGCCCCGAAGGCTACTAAAATGCGATCTGGGCCTCAAAATTACTGTATTCTCTTACCCTGTGAACACTCTTTGGATCTTCAAGCCACGATGCATACATATCCTCCACATAATTGCTGCTACTTCCACTGAGAAACGGTTCTTTCGCCACTATCGCAGCCGTTTGTTGCGGCCGAATTGTTGAAGACGAAGCACATCTCAAAACACTGCCCGGATTCTTAAACTGCCGTTTCAAATTATGCCCGCAAGTCCGTAGTGCATACATATTGTACAAACTCAATGTCTAGTTCTTTGTTTATACTGTTCAAATGTCCAAATAGAAGTCCTGTGTTCAAGATTTTGTCCTAGAATTGTCCTGGACAACATAAAATTGCCGGGTGTTTGGGATAAAGATTCCAGCGTGGTAGATTCAAGCACCTCAATAATTATGAAGCGCTTCTCAAAAGAAGACGGTAGATTCTCTCAAAGCTCCTCTGTGTTGTATTGTAAGATACAAACTAGTTAAATCTGCAAATAAATACTGGATCAATCATAAAATGAAGCTGCAACGTCGCTGTTCAATCTTCAAAATGGTTTCACGATCAAGTCTTCCGCGCCAAATGCCTATTATGGGATGAGGCTCGTGACAAAACAATGCTTCGTGTCTATGACGTCATAGGTCAAATGTTCGGAGTTTCATCGGAAATTACGAAAGCATTGAATTTTTTGTAAATGCAAGAAATCACGGCTTGGAAAATGGGTTTCAAATAACTTCTCTTTGTTGCGAAGTATAAATTGCTATAAATAAAGGCATTGTCGTTTTTAATACCGGAAATTATTTTAATGTGTTTTGAGTCTTTTGAAGATTGTGCCTAGCAATTGGTTTCGAATTTATGGTATATTCTTAAAGAATATTTGAAATAAATATTGATAATACCTTTTGGCTGTATAATAATTCGCAATTTCAACTGTGTAATAACAATACACGCCATTTTTAAAAGCTTGTATGATTGCGATTTCTTATCGACAACATAGCGAGTAAAAATCGACTCGAGCTGTTTCCGAGCACTTTACGAAAAACAAAATTATGGTCTAGCCTCACATAAAATCAAGATGGTGTCTGTGGGCAGCCGAGCTGCGAGTAAACTGTCTTTAGGACAGAAGGTGTTTTCGGCTTTTAGAGAATGGTATGTTTATGCTTGTGGCTATAGACAAATAGGTAAGTAATAAATCTATGTTGTACTTATATATTTTTTTAGTATAGTCGAGAATTCTAGAGTTTATTACAAGTGAAAATGGCGCTTAAATTCAAGTGTCGCCACCACTTCTTATGCAATAAGTTATTGCTTGATACGAACTATAAGAAAGTTAAGATTCAACTTCAGCCAAAGAAAAAAGTTCTATTTTTGACAGTAAATGATTTGTTATTGTCAAATCTCTTGAACTGAATACTGGCAGTATCACAAAAGTGGTGATTTTTTGTAAATTTGCCATGTGAACAAGGCTGTAGCTAGAAATTTTTGACTGGAGCAAGCCTTGGTCATCCTTTGTTTTTGCTGGAGGGCAAGCAGATTTTTCCCCACATGTTGACACTAAAAATTTTACTTCGCTGGGGGGGCAACTGCAACTCTCTGTGCCTATGCTAGCTACGGCACTGCTGAAGTTGGCTCTGGGAGTTCAACTCATGCTACTACAACAACATGGCACGGGTCACATTTTCATGTTTACAAAGTTTCTTATGCTACTACCATTTACATTCGACCAATTCACTGCAGAGCTTGAGGGCTGAATAAGTTTTAATTTCCGCATTTTGTTTTGCAAACAGTACATGCCAGGGATGCCAACCTCTGACCTTCAAAATGTGGAAATGGAGTCCTGGACCTACAAAATATCTTTGCACTGTGAAATCTCTTTAGAAATTACAGTATTTCTATTAAAAGCTGTAGATTTGGACCTAAGTCAGGAGCATGTGAGTCAAGCCTCAAAAGCACTTGGGTATGCACACAAAATGCTGAGTTGCAAAGCTACAGTGACCAGGCAGCAGTGTACCCCAACTGCATAAAAAATCAACCAGTTGATGCTTGTGTTTCCATGGTACTACTCAATAATTTGACTAGTCAATAGACGATTCTAGCTATAACAGGGCCCAAGATTTACTTTTTTCGCTAGGTGCCATTGGTGACTAATTAAAAAATTTAGTCGCCAAAATGCAAAGATGTAGTCGCCACATAAATGTGGATCTCAGCTGAACTGAGAAAGATGGGGTGCCATTTGGCGACTAGGTCTAAAATTTTGGTCACATGTTTTTTTAGCAGTTTGTTCGACATGTTGCCATCTTGAGCATTGAAATGAGGCCAAGCAGGAGACAATCAGGTTTTTTTTTGGCTGCCATGCTCATAATTTTCTATGCGGTTTTCAAAATTGTGCATCTCAAAAATCTTTGCTATCTGCCATAACATTTTCACTGCAGAATCTGTGATTATCTTCCATGTTATGTCAAACTTCCTGCTTGACAGGGCTGGAATTGCGCCTGTATGAGTCGCTTTTGCGGCTTGAATTTTCTCATTTGCAAATAAAATTTTAGCAATTTCATCACCTACAGTCTATAAAATGCGACTAAACATTGAAACTGTTGCCCAAAATGCATCCTCATTTTATTTCTTAATTTTCAGCCCTGCTTTTTTCGACCTCAATTCCATTCCAGTAAGAAAAACAAGATGGCATGCATGTGACAAAAGGCAAATGGCCATTAACCCTGTATATCTGCAACGAGTCTTGCCAGAAAAAGAAAAAGTAAATCAACCCCAATAGGGCCCTTGTCTATTATTCTATTGAATACATATTTGCTGCTATATCATGTAGGTCTCAGAAGAGAAGACCTTATATTGGAAGATGCTGATGTAGAAGAAGCGCTACGTAGAATCCCAGAAGAGGAGCGCAATCTGAGGAATTTCCGTATTGTAAGAGCTATTGACACCACCATGAAACAGAGATGGCTTCCAGAGGAGCTGTGGACTAAACCTAGTGAGGTAGGACAGGTTGCACAGGGGCGTTGCCAGGGGGGTCCGGGGCCCCCCCTTTTTCTGGAGATTTTCCCATACATTTACTGTATTTGCTGGAGGAAATTTGAACATTTTCGTCCCATGTTTTCACTATCCAGCCCCCCCTTCAGAAATTCCTGGCTATGTCGCTGTTGCATTTTGAACTCATGGACATGCAAAGCATAGAAACAAGTTATCATTATGGAGTGCAATGTTACTTGCTTGCTCCAATTTCATAAACTTGACCAAGGGTGATAGAATATTCAGTTTCTCTGATTAAAAGAAAAAATTTTCTCAGTCATTGCTGGGCAACCAAACTTGGACAAAGTTGCCTCTGGGCCAAGAAGGGTGCAACAAGTCACATAATGTTACATCATCAAAATTCCCTGCTATGCCTTGGGGAAAAATTTTAAACAAAAACTGGTTAACTGCTTGGCCAATAGATGATTCCAGCACTGCATGTTGGTAGATGTGGGACATTTGTTGAACAAACTGTTTCAAAAAGCATGCACAGCATTCTGGTAGTTGTGGGACACAGCTTAGGCATTTCTGAATAATGAAGAGCCTGTGCCCTTATAGCAGGAATCGTCCATTGGCATTGTTGTACTGCAAAGCACAAAAGGGAATAAAATATGTCAAAATCAAGTCACCTTGAAGTCTGGTATCCAGACATGATCAGGGCATCTGGTAAAATGTTACAAAAAAGAATACACGAGATGCCAGTGTGTCTTGAGTTTTCCTTCGCATCCTCATTCACTAACTTAACTAAGATCCAAGACCAGTAGCATGATTTACTTTCAACGGTAAGCTAAAATTGTGCCATTACTTAAAATCCTTTTTTCTCCCAATTCTCCAGGATACTCCATACTTGGACCCAATTATTGAACGAGTAAAAGCAGAGCGCAAGGAGAGGGAAATGTTCGACAGACAGTGAACCTTCAAGATTATATATTAATTCATTTGGCTCACTATTCTCATTTCTGTAATTTGAAACCAGCTATTTCTGACATTTGTAACTACCACTTATTGTATAATATTCAGTTAAACCAGGATCACTCTAGACACATAGCAACATAACTCTGTACATTTATATGGTAAGCATGAGAACAAAGCAGATGGCAGTCTGAAAAGGTATGAAATTCTCTTAATTGTAAAAGTTACAAGTACAAGAAAAGGCTGTTTTTAAAATTATTTACGTGCAACTATTATAGGTGAGTTGTTTTCATACTGCTTTTTCTGACTGTCTTCTTGGTTCTCTGATTGGTTCTTATATCTTTATGTCATGAGTTTGAGACCGTTTGTTTATGTTGTCTAGTGTGGACCTGGCTTTAAAAGTGGAATCAGGGAGTGTGATCTGTATCGTTAAAAACATTGGAGAAGTGCCTGTTAGTTTGATTCAGGATTTGAATAAAGCTCGATTTTAAACCTGGTGTTTATATCATGATCAGAATCCTGCTAGCTTGGCATTCCAATGTGTGTTTCCCAAAAATATCCATACCCCCCCTACGGAAGGGATTGGAAATTCCAGAGGGGTGGGGGGGACCTCGCAGGGGAGACTCTGGTGACGGTCATTAACGCTTGTGCGAGATTTGATACAGAGCCGTTGAGAGAAACAACTTTCTACGCATGCCTTAACGTTCAAAATCAGCCAATCAGCGAAAGCCCTCAAATGGATGTCCCCGGAGCCTCTCCTGCGAGCAGACGGGCGCGAGAATGACACACCATTGGGCTTTTGCATTAAGTTAGATTCCCAGTGGTGTACGGTACGCAGACTTTTGGCCTGCAGCCTATTGCGCGGGACTGCAGAACTTTGGTACAATAACTGTGCTGCATTCACGAGCTTTGCCTGTAAATTTGTGCAAGATCTTTAATCCTGCGTACGCCCGAAGTTATGATGAATACGATCAATCAGATGATGTGTCCACGAGAAGCAGGCCTAAAGGACGAATATATTTTGTAAAAACATAAAACTTTTTTTAAAAATTCGCGCCAAAATAAAGTAAAGCGTTAATTTCGTATAATGAGGAATGTTTATGCATCTAAGCGTACGACGTTTATGCATCTAAACGTTACCTCGCGGGGGCATTCTCGAATTCAGAGCTTCCTGGCTCGTAACCTCGCGGAGGACATTCTCTTACCCAGAGCTCCCCGGCTCGTCTCCTCACGGTGTGGCTCTGGGGATAGCCACTGACGCATGCGTGAGATTTGATACAGAGCCGTTGAGAGAAAAATCTTTCTGCGCATGCACCAACGTTCAAAACCAGCCAATCAGCAACGGACCTCAAATGGATGTCACCAGAGCCTCCCCTGCGAGGAGCGAGTCGGGGAGCTCTGGGTACGAGAATGGAGAATGAGGGGAGGCTCTGGTGCACCCATTGACGCATGCGCGAGATTTGATACAGATAAACATTTTTCTCAATCTCGCAATCTCGTACCCAGAGCCCGTCATCTTTTTGGCCAGCGGCAAGATTCTTGCCGCTGGCCAAAAAGATGACGGGCTCTGGGTACGAGATTGTCAATCTCGTTCCCAGAGCCCTGCATTTTCTGCGCATGCGTCGCCAAATTATGGCGACGCATGCGCAGAAAATGCAGGGCTCTGGGAACGAGATTGACATTTTTCTACGCATGCCCTGAACGTTCAAAATCAGCTAATTAGCGAAATGAATGTCCGCAGGTACCTTTAGTTTAGCAATTAGCATTTTGATGACGTTACGTGAAAACCCCCCGCAATTGGTGGGAAAGCACCTATTCCCATCCTCACCGCGTCTGTTCGCTAGCTTGCCCTCACGCTGCGCAGGCTATAATGATCCATCGTTCAGTGTAAAACATAAACGGTACATGGCCTGGCCGGTACCATTTTGCCAACCAGCAGCGAAAGGGGTTTATACAGTCACCTTCACTGAAAATCAGTCTGAGCACACTGAAGAATAAGAAATCAGCTTTGGGTAGTATAGAATGCCATGAGAAGGGATCTTTATACTATGACCCTGGCTGGAATCAGAGCCGCGTAGCAAATGCACCCAACAGTCTCCCCCTGGGAGGGGGGGGGGGGGGGGGGGGGGGGGCTCCCATATTTTTGGGGCGGGGGTGCTCGTCGGGAACCTTTCGTTTTCACCCTAAAAGGTACCAAACATGGCGTCACTTAGTTGATTTTGACCCTAAAAGGTACCAAACATGGCGTCGCTTAGTTGATTTTCCCTCGTAATTTTCTCGCGTATTTTTTACGAGGGGGGGGGGGGGGGGGCTCCCATATTTTTGGGGCGGGGGTGCTCGTCGGGAACCTTTCGTTTTCACCCTAAAAGGTACCAAACATGGCGTCACTTAGTTGATTTTGACCCCTAAAAGGTACCAAACATGGCGTCGCTTAGTTGATTTTCCCTCGTAATTTTCTCGCGTATTTTTTACGAGGGAAAATACGTCTGAAATTCAGGCTACCAACAAGTGCGATTTGCTTGATTTGCTAGAACGGACCTCTAACAGGTACCTATCTGGAAAAAAAATACACGTTTTCGAATTATACCTCCTAAAAGGTACCAGAGGCCTGATTTTAAACCCTAAAAGGTACGACGAGCACCCCGCCCAAACAATATGGGGTCCCCCCCCCCGGGCATTCTCCCTCTCAAACTACCCAATCCACAGTCCGAACGCCTGTCTGAGTCTGTGTCCCCTATTGACATCGAGGCATCGCCGTAAATGGAAAAAAGTAGCGCTATCTGACACTATCTGTATTTTCAAAACATATCGAAGCATATGGAAGTACTTATCAGTCAATAAATAAACAATACGACGCGGGTATAGCTCCAGTAGTAGTGTAAAGGCAAAGAGAACTACACAAAGACACTAGAAGTATCAGTGAACATGAACAACAACAACCAAAGGTTGAGATTTATGTTAAACGTCGTGGAAAAATGGTGTTTTGCTGACGTTTCGAGCGTTAGCCCTTCGTCGGTGCTTTTTTGCTCCGACGAAGGGCTAACGCTCGAAACGTCAGCAAAACACCATTTTTCCACGGCGTTTAACACAAATCTCAACCTTTGGTTGTTGTTGTTGATGTCCACGTCTCCGCCGACGCAGACCACCTAGTTTTCCCGTAAAACTAGTCATACCATAGAAGTATCAGTGTTCTTCATTATATTTGCTCAAATAAAAAATAAAATCGAAACCATACAAGTGTACTTTACAGTGCCAACACGTAGTGCTGATAGAAATATAATAAACTGATTCTGATAATTAACAATTAGTCGCAAATAGCGACGTGAATATTGAACAATTATTAGTCGCCGAAAGCGAAGTGATAATCACGGAGCCTGAGGCGACTAATTGTTTTAGTATAATTACCCAAGTTATTCATAAGGTTTTTAGAAGAAAAAAAAATGCTTTTGTTGCATTTTTTCACGGTTATAACAAACTCGCGCGCGCATTCCCAATTTTCTCAAGTGACTCTTATACCTCGTCCACACTACACCGTTTTCAAACGAAAACGGATACTTTTTGCTCCGTTTTCAAAAGATTTGCGTCCACACTTATCGTTTTCGTATCGTTTTCGCCCGTCCACACTACAACGCGTATCCGTACGAAAACGCTCTTATGCATTCAGTCGTTTTCGGCGTTGTAGTGTGGACAATAGCCGTATCCGGAGCAAAAAGTATCCGTTTTCGTTTGAAAACGGAGTAGTGTGGACGGGGTCTTAGGACGTTTTAGAGATCAGTTGTTTTAAATTCACTCGCCACACACTTCATGTGCTTTTAATGTTACAATCAGAGAACGAGAATCACAGATGAACTGAAAGAGAACACAAAACTCGACCAATCAGCTCGCGGTATTTCTTATGGTCACTTGAGTAATTATACTAATATGCGATACATTCATACGAATTTCATATGATACACCAATAATAGAACAATAATATTTTAAAAAACATGATATAAAAGATAAGTTGTTATGTCAAAAATCTAAAACACAACATAGTGAATCCAGAGATGTGTTCTATCGCACTTCCCTGCTCTTTTGACCTAAAAACGTCCTTTGGCTGTGTCATGCTGGGAAACTAGATTTCTTTACAATCACATATGCCATCACACTGAAACCAGGGAAGTGCTCTTTTGAACTTCTCTGCTAATAATTCCTGCTATTCTAAGATCTCACAAATCTGACGAAAACAAAATTGAAACCTCGTTTGAACAAAATTACTCCGCAACCGGAGCTAAAATGATAATGTGCCAGTAAAATCATTTTCCCGTTTCGCGCCAGGTTGGCTTACAGCAAAAGTCGTTGTTTGCCGCTTGGAGTATACATAACATCGAACCAGCTGGACGAATCAGTAACTTGTCATATTTCGTCTAGTGCAGTCGACAGGCTTTTCGTCTCGACAGAAAGCCAGTCGACTGCACTAAAAACAGTGTTTTGAAAACGCGCAGCGCAAATCAACGGATTTAGATGTAAAAGGTGACCAACGTTGGCATAACTCCGTGATATCAAACTGATAAGAGAGCGAAGATGGAAACTGTATAACAAAGGTTACGAACTTTGCCAATCCGTAATACATATTGTAAAGTCGAGGCACTTATCTGAAAACCCACGTTCATTGTCCCTTATTGTATCCTTACTTCTTTATACCCTTTACTACATAAATGAAATTATTCGATGATTCTCTAACGTATTTAGGTCAATGAAAAAGACTACTACTTTTACACACCAAAATAAAAACATAAAGGTTTGTCTTTGTTAAATTCAATAAAAACCTAGCGCGAGCACGGAAGTGCATTTACTTGGGTCTATGCATTCAAATTTTAATTAATAAATTTTATTCTACAACGGTATGCTGCATTGTGATGGGCTCTGTGTATGAAAAAGTCGAGAAAATCTATCTGTACAAATGAGCAGTGATATGAATCCAGTTTTGGTAACTTCCTTATGTATATGCCAATGAGTAGGAGCTTACATCCCCCATATAGACAGGGTTTGAAATTAAGAAATAATCATAGTCGTAATTTTACGCCTTGCATCAACATTATAGGCGTAATTCAAAACTCTAGGCGTAAATCCACCAGAACCCTGTAAAAACTGAAAATACGCCTAAGTCTAAAAGGAAATTTTTTAGGCGTATTTACGCCTGTATCGGGCGCAATTTCAAGACCTGAGGTCTATGAGGCAGCAAATTTACCAACTGATCTATTTTTAGAACACTTCACGGCACAATTACAGCGTAACCAGCAAAACAAAGGATTAACCCAGCAACTCTATTTTAAAAATAGATAGGTCAGGCGAAACGGTACTAGGGTTTCTAATCGGTCAGCAAAAACGCTGCCTCATGGGAGATGCAAGCTCCTCCTCATAGGCTACTTATCTTGTATAATGAATATCTATTTCTAAAGGCACCTAGCAGCATCCACTCTTTTCTGGCTGTGTCTGCCCATCCCTTCCGTGTTGCTTGTGATTGGATAATACCGAGGACTGAGACGACTGGCTTGACAGTAATATCGTGTCCGGATCTTTTTCAATCGCATCAAAATTATTCCGTCTTTCGTTATCTAAAATCTGATTAAAAAAGCAAATATATTACAAATAGTACAAATAGGTGCTAATGGATGATTCCAGCTAGCTGGGCAGTCACAACAAAAATAATATGCACCTCCTGTTGAGGATCCCAGTTACAGGTACTTTCCCTGGAAATGTCTGCTTGTCCCTGCCCACCCTGGAATTCCAGTGAACTTTCTCTTGAGCACCCTGGAATTTAGGTTTACCCACAACCACAACGTTGGAATTCCACTGTTCCTCAACAGAGAGGTGCAGCATTTTTTTGCGACCGCCTATTTGGTGAACACAGTGTAAAGAACATGCGCTCTGCATACTGGTTGTTAAGGCTACTGCAGTTTTCATAATTCTGTGAACTTTCCACCAAATGTGTGCGCCAAGACAGAGCGGAAATGACCAAAAATGAAATGTCTAACTTCGCCAAATTTAAATATATAAGCTCAAGATTCCGTATACAAAGAGTTTCTATGACCAAAAGCATAATTCCAAATTTTCAAGAAATTTGAAGAATATGAATTTTAGATATGATTGAACAAAGTTTGCAGAATTCCTGATCAAAGTACCAATTCTCCCATAAAATGGCACAGAAACACGGATCCATTAGAAAAAAGTCATTTTTGATATTTTGTTTCTAATAAGACAAGGAGTCTGTATGCAAAAAATCAAGCTTTTCTGAGTTAACCTGACCTTATTATTTGAAATTTAGTGATCTAAACAGGTAATTTCCGCTCTGTCGTGCGCCAATGTTCCACTGAGCGCAATGAGTATCAGGCCACTCCTTGGTTATTTTTTTGGTTCGAATTATGAGTAGAAATCTCTAAATCAACATCTAAAAACAAAGTTTCAGATTTGATTTACCAAACTCAGCCGATAAAATTGCTCTATTATTATCTAAATCAGCCGATGGAAATGGATGCTTTCTATAAGACTTGGCATGTTGCTATGCTGTCAAAATGGCGGCTGACAAAGGCTCTTTAAACTAAATTGAATTGGACAGTCGCAAAAAAACATATGCAACCTACGTTCAGGTCCTCTTTGTTTCTAGGATGGATAAACATTTCTAATATGTCAAGGCAAAATTAATTGGAATTTCAGGGTGGATGGGTGCTAGCTGAAGCTCGAGTCCGCAACAGGGGGGTACAGACGTTTTTGCAACTGCCAAAGGTATCGTTGACCAACAGTTTTTTGCAGCTCTGGCTATTTCCACTGACCTTTGACACAAGGTACTTAGCAGCATCCGTGACATTGATGTCTTCTTTGGCAGACGTTTCAAACCATCCAATGAATCCTTTGTCAGCACAGTATTCATCCATCTGACTGGAATTATTTACTAGACCTTCCTTGGCTTGATCACACTGAATATGGGGCGAGAAAAGTTAGCACTTTTTATTGTTTCATCTGAAAGGCGTGAACCACAGGAGAAATGATGAATCATTTCAAAAACACAACTCAAACACACAATGAGCACCCAGGTCTGAAACACAACTCAAGCAGAAGAGAAAAATCCCTAATGGACAATTCCAGAAAATATATGTACCGCGAGGACGGGCGGCATTTGGAAATTCTGAATGGGAGAGGGGTTTTCAAGCTCGGAATTCTGCCTGCATGGGTTTTTTTGAAGCTGGAAGCTAGGTTAACCTCTCAGGAATTCTTCATGCATGGGGGGTAAGCCATTTTGGAAATTTTGGATGCATGGGGGGGTCAAAAACTAGTGCCGTCCGTGGTGGGGGTACATATATTTTCTGGAATTGCCCAATGCCCAAGCCAGGTCTGAACCCAGGGACAGCGGTGAGAGGTAACAAGTGCCGTAATGCCGTACCACCTGAAAACCCAGGATTTTAGAACAAATGTAATGCTGCAGTGAGTTCACCAGACAATGGCAAAACACATTAGTAAAAGGTGGTAGGTGTAATCCAGTCCTTAAATGAACTATTTTTAATTATCAAAACCACCAGTTGGCTCTTTTTGGTCAAAAAGTTGTAAAATTTTACCATTAACATTAAATTTACCATTAAAAGTGATCAGAAAGCTGAAATAATTTTTTGCCAGAGAATTTTGTCCAGATAATGACAGGAGTCTAAACATTACTTGGCAACAAGTTCATCTAGTAGCACTGGGAACATTGAAATTGCAGGCCCTGCTAGTGAAGTTGTTCTATCAATTTAATTCAACAGATGGCAACTGGAGATAAAAAGTTAATTGCCAGAGATAAAAATGCATGGTTTACCATTTTGGAAACTGGTAGCAGGGTGCTGAAGAGGGTGTGTCCACCATGAATCACAAACTAATTTTTGGGGCTTTCACAAATCACATTAAGTTGTTCTGATTGGCTAGTTTGAAAGCATGAATTAGCTGTTAGGGAGCATTCATAATTTATCTAGAGGGGGGGCTATGATGATCTTGAGGGGGGGCCTCTCTTTTTCTCTAATATCATTAAGGGGGGGCTATGGAAAATTTCCAAAAAAACTAACACCGAGCACAGGGGGGGGGGCAACCATTTTTTCCAAAAAAGTATACGAATATAAACGGTGTTTACATCTTGTTGTCACCCAATTCAGATCATGTGATGATTCCTTTGGGTGGATACTTTGGTTAGTTCTGCACATACACTCGTGAACTCGGGTCCGGTGAGAAAAATTTGACAATTGTAATCCGATTTGGTCTATTCCTGTTTTTTTATTTCATTGTGACAAATGTTGATACTGAGAACTACCAAGTACGAACTAGAAGCATGGCGTCCACATCCTTGTGCTGCAAGGTCTCTTTGCCAGTGGCTGAAACTCTCACTCTCGCTCTCCTCACTCCCGCCCTCCCCGCTCCATGTAATTCGCCCAAGGCAGTGTTGTCGCCATTGTCATCATCTGAGATTGCTTTCGAGTCTTGTAAAATACGTTGTCCTGTTACTGTCCTGTTACCTTAGCCCTGATCTCTTTCAAATGAGTGATAATCAGTTCCGGTATTTCTTTTTTCAGCTTTCAGAAACGTAAAGGGAGTTCAGCCCTTCAGTAAAAAGCTGCTCTTCCCAATTGTAATATTTGTAGCGTAATTTGTATGTGTGTTGTGTGTGTGTGTGGGGGGGGGGGGGGGGGGGGGGCTATGATATTTTTTTTTATTAATTGACATCTCTTGAGGGGGGGTCAGGGAAACAACGTAACCCTGAGATCATCAGGGGGGGCTTAAAAAAATGAACAGAAAAAATAGGGACATCATCATAGGCCCCCTCTAGATAAATTATGAACGCTCCCTTAGTAAGAGAGCAGTCAAATCATGCAGCCTAATTACCTTATTTGCTAGTAGAACAGTCGGTATTGGTTCACCTGTCGGCAGCATAACTTTACTATCCAGATCATTTTTCCATTTCTGTACTGCTTCAAAAGTAGACGCCCTAGTGACATCAAATACAATGAAGGCTCCAACAGCCTCCTTATAGTAAACCTGCATAATATCAGAAAAATAAACATATCAGTCAAGCAGTCAAGCATCAAACCTGTGGGGGATTCAGGCCTCAAACCTGGGGAGGGGGGGGGGAAGATTTGCACAAGGATGAGCTGTGTTCTTCTCTCTCTCAAGCAAGGAAATATGGAAATATAGTTGTCTGTGGCAGGCACCATTAGCTCACAAAACTCACAGCCCCCATATTGTCGCTCCTCTGGCATAAGCCGGAGGCTCTTCATGTTTCTCTGGAGGATGCGGCAAAGTAGGGGCCTCTGGCAGTTTTTTGGGTGTCAGGCTTGAAATTTCTTTGAATAAGTTCTATTTTGCACTTATAGAGAAGATCTGTACTAGAGTGCAAAAAACTAAATGCAAAGTAAATACACTTTATATTACACTTAATATACAATCAGAAATGAGACAAATTCAACAAAATAACAAATCAAGGGAATAAAGTAAGTCATGACTGGTGTTCAGGACTCAAGAAAGCAAGACGAATTGTGTGTTGTTTCTTCGTATTCTATTCTCATATTCTATTAGACACCAGGGACGTCAACTCTCCCAGTTTTGCAAGGGAGTCTCAAGATTTTTTCACTACGTCTCCCGGGAAAAATTCAAGACGACTGCCATACATTTACTGTATTTCTCACAGGAGAATTTCATGAAGTCCTGGGGTTGATGTCCCTGTACCATGTGAGAGATTGTTCTGTTCTTAGTAAAATATAGGCACAGATTCCTACCCTAGTCATGTTACCAAACCTTTCTTGACCTGAAATACAAAAATGACTGTAAGTAAACTGAATACTTATTATAATGAATTCATTCAGAAAAGCTTTCTGAGGAGCAATTTATCAATGATGTATGTTGGTTTTATTTTCAGGTTCCCATTGTCATAATAATATAGATCTTGGACTTTTGACAACCATTTGATATGATTTACAACTTGCAGAGTATCACTTCATGAAATATTTAAATATTATTCTCGTAGTATATGGTAACATCTTAAAATCACTTTCCACATTTTCACAGAAACACTATACTCACTGGTAGTTTTGTAAGATATTCAACAGTGCAAAAACATTTTAATAGCCACAAAAACATTCTGTACTGCAGTATGGGCTTGGCCTGCAACTTTTAAAAATGCTATGTACCTGTCTGCTAAAATATCAGGTAAATTAAGGCCAAGTAAAAAGGCCAAGTTTTTGTTCCCGCCTGCATCGTTTTTTGGAGCCACATCCTTTTTTCTTTTCTTTTTTTTTTTCACAAATTGTCTCCAAAACAAAGTCAAATGTCACAAGTGGTTAGAATTTGCTTTGAAATGTGGCTTTAATGTGGCTTTAAAGATATTTTTCCAGTGCAACCCCTCAGTGGTAAGGCTGAAAGGGACCACTCTAGTGAAGTCCAAATATGGTCTTCTCTCTAGGGCAGTACCTGAAAAAGGCTTCACCTGAAAGACTATATGTTGTTTTAGTCTGGCTAGATCCATGTGGGACAGGGCTCATACCTTCTGCGCATGCTTGCTACAAAATGTCATGTCCAACATGGAGCTAGGCGGACTAAAACAACATATGTGACCCAGCGCGCGAAAACATACTTAAACGATATAGCGTTTAACGATATGAACGTTCACCAAACGTTCACTGACCGTTTGAACGTTCATGCTAAACGTTCAAACGATCTAGCAGAGCGTTTGTTTTTCCAATCCGATCGTTCAAACGATTTGGCAAAGCGTTCAAACGTTTAGGGTAAACGTTCAAACGTTGTGAGACAACGTTTAAACGTTCGAACGAGCGTTAGTCGAACGTACAACTTTCATTTGAATTTAAGCAGAGAAAATGTTTAATCTTTCATAAAAGTACGAATAGAATTGACTCATACATTTAATACAGTAATTATCAAGCGAATGTTTCACACTTGATTTGTAGGATCACTGTGCAGCAGAAACTAATATAGTATTTACTCTACAAACAAACTAGTAACTCTACGAAGCGATGTTCATGCGGTGAATAATTTTTTATTGCATCAAGAATGCCCGGAAAAAGGCCGCTAGCCTTTTAAAATCATCTCGTGTCTTTTCGTCTTGTTTCTCTCTTCTCCATGTAAACAAAATATCAAAAAGTAGATTATCGCGTCGCAAGCTTGCTCTTGCTTTTCGATGTTTCGCCTATATTTAGTAGATCGTGCAGAAAGCGTCGCACTGCATAAGCGCGAAAAAATATTATCGCCGCTGTAAGTCTACTCGTGAAGAATTTACTTGAACTCTACAGTTCCGTTTTGTCATCCTGCTGTAGAAAACTATTAGAGTTTTTCTAAACAAAGGTTTCCCGGGAATACGAAAGAAACAACAAAAGAACAAAACAATGGAAGGTGAGAGGTTTTTCATTCTGAATTTGTAATTAGCGTGACATTTCACTCGTTCGCAATCATGTTCCACGTGCAAACGGAGCGGGCCTCGAAACGTCTGATTGTTTTGAAGTAATTCATTCCTGCAAACCAGAATGAACAACATTGGAAAAGATAATATTATCCCAGCATGAGATAAATGTGATGAAATTCACTCAATGCGATCAATATGTTTCCGAAGCTGCGAAGACAAGAAGTGCGCGACTCCCAAGGTGAGTTTGTTTACGTTTTCTTTAAAAGCCGTCAAACCATTTCCCGGGTGTAAAAAACTAAAAAACAGAGCTCTGCCTCTGTTCTCCGTAAACACTGGTTTCTTTATTGTTGTTCTCTACTGAATGTTTTATTTGGCCAGAACTCAACTAAAGTTTTAAATCTTTATCATCAAGTATAATATCACTTCGTTCTACTCTTTTCTAAAAACAGCTTGAGAAAGCTCGCTAATGTATCGCTATATAGCGGTTTCGACGGCAAGAGTTTCGTCAGAGCGTGCGTATCTGCATCTCATCTTTACCAACATCATTGTTTGTACATCACTGATTCGTAAGTACGACATCGTTTAGCTGTATTGCGAGAGATCGTTTAACGCTCAAGGAAAACGTTTGCCCGAAATCAGTGAACGTTCAAACGATCTTAGTGAACGTTAGTTTTCCATGTCTAACCGTTCAAACGCTCAGCCAAATCGTTCAAACGGTCCGCTAGATCGTTTGGTGACCGTTCACCAAACGTTTGTTCTAAACGTTAAACGCTAAGTCGTTTAGGTATGTTTTCGCGCGCTGGGTCACATATAGTCTCCCACTTGAAGTCTTTTTCAGGGACTCACTAGAGAGAAGACCATACTTGGACTTCACTAGAGTGGTTCAATAGAACATGGCCACTCATTTTATAAATAGTACATAGATTGTCCTTAAGAATAGTTTATGAAACACTTGTAGTCATTTTGTACACAAAATATGGCATAAACCAGTAAAACAAGGCATAAACAAGGAGCAAAAGAAATAATAATGAAAAATAAAAAGGGCTGCATGGATACTTTTTGGAAAGCTCAGGATGATAAAGATGTTAATTTTTTTACTTGGCCTAAAGTACAGTATACTTGCCTGCAATATCCCATAGCTGGAGCCTAATCAATGTCTCTGGATCCCAATTGATGACTTTTAATGCAAAATCTACTCCTATCTAGGATCAGTCAAGGAACTATTGCACTGGTTTTCAGGTTCCCGTGGACAAGTATAATATATTTTGGACTTTTGACAACCATTGAATAAACATCACTTTGCCAAAATTAAAACAAACTTTATTTCATAGTGAGACCAAGATACCTCTACATTAGATCCTCTTACGAGACTTTGTCAAACCCCTGGGACCTTTGATATACCAACACCGAAAAGGGTGAAACATCAAATGCCCGGGTTAATGTCTGGCCACCCTCCCTGAGGCCTAAGATTGGCCGTTTTCACACTAGAGACGAACAAATCCTCTAGATGGACAAATTGTCTCAAGATGAACAAATCTTCTGATGTGAAAACGGGCCGAACAAATTTTCAGACGAACAAATCGTCTAAATGTGTTCGTCTGTTTGGCCATCTAGGAAGACGATTTTTCAAAGACGATTTGTTCGTGTATCAACAAAAGTTCGACCTAAATTCACACTAGACATACAAAAGACAAACAAATCGGTCCAGACGATTTGTTCGTGTTCTATGCACCAGTCAATTGACAGCCTCGCACCCCCCCATTCGCGCATTAGCGGGGCATTCACTTTTTGGCAAATGAAAGGTAGTGAGCGCCTCGGTTTGCGGGGACAATCTGAGAGGTGAATGCACCGTCCCCAGGGTAATAATTAAGAGTGAATGCGCTCCTTGCCCAATGAATTTAGAAGATTTTTACTCACTGAAGGGAGTCATGTCAATGGTGCCCAGTTTTCAATGCAGCCGCAGCCGATCGCAAAGCGTAATAAAACCATATTTTTCTACTTGCATGTACTTTCGCTAGTGTAGATTAAAATTTAATACGTTAATTCAAGTAACAAAAATCTGTATTTGTCGTGTCTTTTGTGAAGTAAAGGGGTGTTCATATGGAGGTGAAGCAGCCCGAAAGCGGGCTGGTTTCTGTTGTGTTGTGTCCCGGGGAAGAGAGTGACTCCCCGCTCGGTGTACTGTGTGGAAGCCGTGAAAGAAAGTGCATCACCCGACCAACGGGGCAGTAATGTAGTGTGAATTCTGTACGAAAGCCCCGCTAGTACCCCGCTAATGCGCGAATGGGGGGGGTGCGGGGCTGTCAATTGACTGGTGCACTAGTGTAAACGGCCATTTACTTGTACATTAGGATTTGCTTTATAATGGAACCAAACAGTATCTCTACTTTGTGGTGACTGCATAATTTATGGAAACTCGTGTCGTGAATTCAGATGTTTCCTCTCTTTTGCAACGTGAAGCCCATCGACTATGAATGTGTTACACTGAGGCATGACCTTGCCAAACAAACAAAACAGAAAGAAAGTTGTCGAAGAACTAGAACGTGATAGAATTTCAAAAATTGACATCCTACAAAAATCAACAATAAGAATGATAGATTCGGCAATTGTATGGCTGTGCAAGGATACAGTTGCTCTGTAGTGTACAGAGAAAAACTGATGAACATATCGCTTGATAAGGCTTGTCTTTCCAACTCCTAAATCCCCTATTACAAGGACTTTGAACAGGTATTCCCGCCTTTCACCGTTCGAACCCTGCCAAGAAAACATAGTGAATTTTCACCTTCAAAGTTCACGATCATTTTATTTGGCAGCGAATAAGAAACTGGGGTAACTCAGCTGGAAATAATTTGATTTCTTACCATTTTTGAGGGATAACTTTGCAGGTATTTATGTTTACAACTCCATCATGATTCAATCATGTGATTTCTGTAGAGATTCCAGGATTTTGACTAGTAAAATAGAAACCGTCGTTCATTGGCTCTAAATGTCGATCATTTTGATTGGCCCTGAACGTGAAGTTTTCAAGTGCCTGGCCCGCGGGGGTCCTGTGTAATTTCTCTAGACCGTAAAAAGGTCAACAACAAGAGGTCAACCATTTTGACGATTTTGTTGTGTTTTGTTATTCTTGCTTCGTCCCGTTTCACTCATGTGACTTGGTAGTCTATTTACCTGTTTGTACTATGTGCTCAATATCTTGAAGTACCAAGGTTTAATACTCGGGAGATAAATGCAGCGATCTCGGATTCATTCAACCGGTTCAGCTGGTTCAGTTGATGAAGAGGAGGTAAGATAAAAACGTTATACTCGAAATAAAATGATCTAGATTTCTCGTGATCTTTTGATTCTCGAATTACCAGGTGCCTAATAAACAATCACGACTCTTCGTGGATTTGTCATTTACTCACGCTATGAAGACGCTCATTTTCCTTGAATTTGGCAAAATAAACTTAATTAAGCCACCCAATGGCACTTTATTTACTACTTTGAGACATAATTTGACATACTGCTTCGTCTTAGCCAAGGGCTATCATTGCGACTTATGAAGCATTTAGACCTGCGCCAACTTTTAAAAACATTTAAGGCGAGGTACTTTTGATTCTGGTAATACATTACATTTTCAACATGATGTAGGGCTATCGCATAATTTTTTTTTTGTTCGTAAACCCCCAGGATCGCCCCATGTAAGGTAATCCAGAATCCAGAATCCGTAGAATGGAATCCGGAATCCATATAGCAGGAATCCAGAATCCAAACGCCTTGAGAATCCGGAATCCAAGAATTTATTCAGATAAAGAATCCAGATTCTTTGAGAGTTATGGAATCCGGAATCCACTTGTATGGAATCCTGAATCCAGTAGGCTGGAATCCGGAATACAAGGGCTGGAATAGACCTTTCCGATTTAGCGGAATATAGGCGGAATTGGCATATAATATTCCGCGGCTATATTCCGCGTTATCTTGTTGCGATTTCAAGTTGAAATATTTTCTGGATTTATATCCAAATCGAAAGCTCTGTAACTGCACGTATGTACAGTCGCAATTTGTAATAAGTGTCGCAATTTGTAATACCTGTCGCAATTTGTAATAAGTTGTTTATCCAGTGAAGTTGGCACGGAAGAAATGTTGAGAAAAAGAATCTTTATTCGAGTTTCAAATAACTTTGAAATAATGTAAGATAACAATAACGATAACAAACAAGACAAGAATCATGTGAAATTTCAATATTTTAAACCTAATTTAAGCAAGTTAAAAAAATTGGCAACTTTTCGGCAACTTTTTGAAAACGTGGCAACTTTTTGGCAACTTCTAATGCACCAGTCAATTGACAGCCCCGCACCCCCCCATTCGCGCATTAGCGGGGTACTAGCGGGGCTTTCGCACAGAATTCACACTACATTACTGCCCCGTTGGTCGGGAGATGCACTTTCTTTCACGGCTTCCACACAGTACATCGAGCGGGGAGTCACTCTCTTCCCCGGACACAACACAACAGAAACCAGCCCGCTTTCCGGCTGCTTCACCTCCATATGAACACCCCTTTACTTCACAAAAGACACGACAAATACAGATTTTTGTTATTTAAATTACACGTATTAAATTTTAATCTACACTAGCGAAAGTACATGCAAGTAGAAAATATGGTTTTATTACGCTGTGCGATCGGCTGCGGCTGCATTGAAAACTGGGCACCATTGACGTGACTCTTTTCAGTGAGTAAAATCCTTTGTGTTATTTTCTAAATTCATTGGGCAAGGAGCGCATTCACTCTTAATTATTACCCTGGGGACGGTGCATTCACCTCTCAGATTGTCCCCGCAAACCGAGGCGCTCACTGCCTTTCATTTGCCAAAAAGTGAATGCCCCGCTAATGCGCGAATGGGGGGGTGCGGGGCTGTCAATTGACTGGTGCATAAGCACTTGTGCCGAAGCCTAGGCTGCTCATCCATTTAAATGAAATGATTTTGATATTTTTGGAAGGTTTCATTCTTGAAAAATTTTGCAGTCAAGTCAGAAATGCCACGTATAGCCATGCTGGAATAGCAACTTCTCTAGTTCTCTATTTCGATTCTCCGTACTGTTTCCTAGGAGCTTTCACATATCAAGAAAATTTCACCAAAAACTGTCGTTTTGCCGACGTTGCAAAACTTCCTTATTAGGAAATCCCCTTACCTTATTTGGAAGGACTGTAAGTACTTTGGCCTCATATCTTAGCGAAAAAAGCAGGAAAATTTACCAAAACTTGCAGATACTCGAGAAACTTCGTTCTCTTGGTCGCCATTTTGGTTTTACCCCCCGCCGAGGGGCCTGAGACGCGATTTGAACACCACAGGCAGCCCGCGCGAAATTGCCATAAAAACGACAGCACTTTCTTGATATGCCTGCACATCTGTGAGAGATTTGCACGAGAACCAATGCATGGGAGCCTGTTTTTATTGATCCACATACCGTAACATCGAGCAGCGGCTTTGCCAACGTCCTTACGAGTGAAAGTCGTACAATGTATCACCAATTCCGTGATATCTCTAAGGTTTTGTAAACCTGCATTTTCCAATGAAATTATCGAATTAAGAGGAATATTGCATGGAAGCGGTGTAGTTTTAGCGTTATTGCCGCTGCCCTGTTTTGTGAAGATACGGGCACTTCATGTAATTGCTAGCTCTGTAGCGCGTTAGCGCATCTGGCCAGTATGTTTGTATAATAACTGATCTCATTAAAATCTATTGTTTTCTCTCTGCATTATATCAACGAATACCACAATCTAAGTGTCTCAGCAAAAAACGGGAGCGGCTTTTTTTGTCAGCAGGGAAATTATCAGGGGTAATTTCTTATACTCGCTAAATGAACACACTGCAATATTTTTAATAATGCTGTCTGGATTTGGAAACGGACAGCATTATTAAAAATATTGCAGTGTGTCTATTTTGCGAGTAAAAGAGATTACTAACCCCTAATAATTTCTCTACTAGCAAAAAAGACCGATCTTGCTAAGACACGTTTTTTTTGTGATTTCGGGCTGCGCCCTCAGCCAACAGCAATATTTCAACGAATGCTGTATGCCTCAGTGATTATCTATTAAATAAATAATACCACGCAAATGCTTCGTGACGAATATTATGAAACTTTTGCCTGTACCTTTCTTTTAAACGGAGGCTGTGACACCAATTGTAATTCTTGTTTATTACAAATTGCGGCGGAGATGTATAACAAATTGCGACAGCTTTTGTATTACAAATTGCGACGACTTTATTACAAATTGCGACAGGTATTAAAAATTACGACGAGTTTATTACAAATTGCGACAGGTATTACAAATTGCGACAATTTTTTTAAATTGCGACTGTACACACGTAACCTTTTTCCCTTCATAGTTTTAAATTTCATTTCTGGAAATGGTAAGAGGGGCAACTGTTTCAAAACAACCACAGCCGGGCTGGTCGCGCTGGTGTGAAAGCTTTTCCCTGAGAGTCGGGCCTATATGCTATAAGACCCCGTCCACACTACACCGTTTTCAAACGAAAACGGATACTTTTTGCTCCGTTTTCAAAAAGATTTGCGTCCACACACGTTTTCGTATTGTTTTCGCCGTTTTCGGTGATCGTTTTCGGCGTTGTAGTGTGGACGATAGCCGTATCCGGAGCAAAAAGTATCCGTTTTCGTTTGAAAACGGCGTAGTGTGGACGGGGTCTAAGAGTTATCCTAAGAATAAATGCCAGGGTTTTCAAAACAAACTTCTTCTTTGGTTAATGAAGACAGAAAGTGTGATTGCAAACCTTAAATATTTTTTTGCCCTTGGATAATCTACTATCTTTCTATGAGCCTAGCCCAGGTTCCGTTGTCTAAACACAATCGGCGTAAACATCTCTTGCTAAAGCCTGGTTTCCATATAGTCTTATCTGTCGTATCAGTCGACCTTGAAACAATGGAAACTCGAATTATTCTATTGTTTCACGGTCGACTGATACGATGGAAACCAGGCTTAAGCTTACCGAGTTACGATGTCTTTGTGTAGTTTGAGATAGGAATCGCACTTATAGAATTGAAAATCGCTCATTAGCCGGATTTATGGGGTGAAATGGTGTGCTCAAATAATTCTTTAGTTTAATTCCCTGTTTATTTTTTTTAGTTTCATTTTTTTCATGTGCCAAGTGAAAAAGATAAAAACGTGCTGTTGTGCATTGCATAAAACTTGAGAGAAATTCAATCCATTTAAAAACATGTCATATAGTTAACATTTGCATTTTACTAGCTTATGGTTCTCAATATTGCTCTATTTATTGCAAAATAATTTTTTTCAGAGACAAAAGGGATGCGAATTCAGAGCATTTTTCCAAACCCGGGAGATAAGTTATTCATAAAAAACAGGCTGGATGGATTTAATTGCCCCCTTTAAAATTAACTCAAAACCACTAACTTCATTTATCTTCTCTTTTTACGGAAATCCTTTTATCTATGATAAAATTGTTCAAAGTAAGAGTTCAAAGTGGTGATTCAGTTTTGACCATTTTGTCCCTGGAGACTGAAGAACTAAACGTGGCTAAACGTGCAGGCAACAATATCGCAGCAACAAACATATGCTTCTCAACCACGCCAGAAACATCTTTGTTGTGCAACAATGGCTCCTTTAGACAATTTTTGCTACATTGTTGCCACGTTTAGCGCGGAAAAGGCAACATTTTTCGTTGTTCACACGTTTAGCCTATTGCTGCCTCGTTGAGCAAGGGCTTAAAAACCTGCAAAGCATAGGAATGGTTTTCTTGAGATATGCAAATTCCAACAAGTTTTCGAACTCCTACCTATTACCTCCTACCTATTTCAATCAAACAAGGCGCAGGCAAGTGCTATGTTAAAAATGCTAAATTTCTTTTTGGTTAATGGTGCTGGTTTTGTTTTCCTGTAGCTTTTATGACGGATTTGCGCTCCCAGGCTTCGTGGGGTCCCGTGTTTCTCTATCCGTATCCTCACGCGCAACTGTAAACTCGGTTAGTTGCCCTTCAAAATTCCGCCGAGATTTTCTTGATAATTTGTTTTCGCCATGTGGTTTTTGCTTTAGCTTGTTATTCTTTCTCCGTTCTTGTTATAGTTTGAAATGAAAGACTTGACTTTCACGATCGGCCCAGCACGTATTATCAGTTTTACAGATTTCTTCAGTCGCGCCTTATTTTCATTTTTGAAACGAACTCAAAGCTCCAAAATCAGCCTTTAGAAGGTTGCCTGTGAAGTATACACATTTCATTTTAGTCTAAAACGAATTTTTAGAAATGATAAATTGGTTATCGGCGCTTTTTATACTGCGGAATATAGCCGCGGAATATAGTATTTTTATTCCGCTAAATCGGAAAGGTCTAATCCGGAATACAAGATCTGCTTGGATTACCTTACATGGGGCGACCAGGAGCTCGAAGGTTGAAAGAATTCCGTTGGGGGCCAAGGCCTGAAAACGCAAAATTCTTGGGGGCGACTGCTAAATTCTTGGGGTGACTTTTGAGAATTCTCAAAATTTAAGAATTATTTTTCATGATGAGCACTTTAGTAGGTCCTCAACCTTGGGGGTACCAATTTTTTATGGCAGAGCCCTGAGCAGAGGCGTACAGGATCGCGGATGTCGAAATTTAACGTTTTAACAGGGGACCCAAGCTCATATTTTGCGAATCGAAAATTTGTAAGAAATCCACGAAACTCACCTGGCTGTAAGTGGTTGTCTTCATTGCCCCTCATGTGGAGTTTAAAAAAAATACCACAGACCGTTCCGTTCGTTCGCTGTAATCTCATGCACGTACGTATCTGTCAAGATTGACACTGGCATTCGTTTCCTTGTAGTCTTTTCAACCTATGCCGTCGAATTGAACGCTCTACTCCTCTACTAAGTAATTTTGAGGCATAGGGGGGAGGGGGGTTGATGATTTCGAAAAAAATATCCTGCACAGCATATGTTATAATCCTCAAGTAATTATACGAAATAAATATCCTACAATATCTTAGAAGAATACAAAAAAATCATCCACCCCTCCCCTCAAAAGTCAAATAGTCGGCCCCTCAATCCATAATAACCCATAACCGCGCCGCCATCCTCTGATAAGTGCCCTGTTTATCTGTTTTATGATACGAGCTCAAGAAAGTAGAGGGCTGCAATCACGGTTGAAATCTTTTGTTTTGAGGCCTCCAGGGAAAATAAACAAAAGGACTGGACTCGGCTTTTGCACCGGGTTTCTCACGTCCACGTGTTGAGGCGTCGATTGACGTGCAAAAGGTGTCACGTAATATCACCAGTATACACCACTACCAGTTCACATGTCGTGGCTTATGCACTGCATGCAACGATCAAATGCCTAGTATTTTATCTTCCCTTGCACGTAACACAGCATATCCCACTTTAACCACTTCAAACATTATGGTCCACTCACAGCCCATAAAATTTGTAGTATCGCATTTTCCAGATCTACGGTACCACTTGATGTGGTCAAGAAAGGCTTCCAGGAACTATCTGGGCGATTCGTCTTTTAAAACTCGATATGTGGACGTTCCACAGGGACCAGGCGAATTCAAGAGCAGATGGGGTTTGGTGCTGTCGTGCCTTGGATGTGTTGTGGGAACTGGAAATATCTGGCGATTCCCGAGAATTGTGGCAAACAACAGTGGAAGCGATGGTAAGAATTGGTACTCGTTTCTGTACTAGATTTGGCCAAACCTGCCCCCGTAGCAAGCGTTCCCGTGGATTATTAGGTAAGATTGAAACCAGGAGAGAAGCGAAGAAAACTTCATTTTTCGCGCGAGTTTTCTGTCTGAAAACCCCACGAACGTTTGCTACGCAGGCACGGTTTTGCCAATGTTTTGTAGGCTTTATCTTGCATTTGATATATTCTGGTGTCAAAATCATTGCACAATAAGTCAATAAAGATTGTTCTGCTATTAATTTTGCTAATGACATACAAACAAGCTAAGAGACCACGGTGTTTTTGTTTTTTTTGACGCGTGTAGTTTTCATTGATTTTGATAATTGATTTACAATTAGAAAAATTAGAACAGTCTGTATTTGATCATTTGCTATAGCAATGTAAAATTTCCGGAATTTTCATAACGTTGAATAGCCATCGGCGTCTTTGAATTCGCTGTTGGATAGAATCCACATGGACGACACGCTCAGCAGGTCTTGGCAAAACATTGACAGAGATTTTATGTTGTTTGTCGATCCGAATATTTTCTCTGCTGGACACAGGAGGGCGGTGCATTGGGTTCAACTGAATATAACGAAGCTACACGAAGCCAAAAAATAGAACGTTATAGTGAAGTCGGTCGATTTTGGTGCAAAATTTATTTGAAAGCCTCGAGAAACTAGACAGTCTAGACAGCACAACAGGGGTACTATCTCGAAGGTCAAGGCCCTGTGTCAGCCGCCATTTTGCCAGCATAGCAACAACATACCAAGTCGGAGAAAGCATCCATTTCCATCGGCTGATTTAGAGAATATAGAGCAATTTTCTCGATTGAATTTGGCAAATTAAATCTGAAATTTTGTTTTTAAATGTTGATTTAGAGATTTCTACACGTACTTCGTCTTCTAATATCGAACGCAAACAATAACCAAGGAGTGGCTGACCGTGGCTGACACGGGCTCTTTAAATAGGGTAATTAAATAGGGACTATTTAAATAGAGAAAATAGAAGAGACGTGCGCGAGACCTTAGCAGTGGTATAGCAGTCGCGGGGAGCAGTCTCGTGGATTGCATTTTTCTGGAACACTAAACAAATATTCAATCGTCTTGACTGCCACCAGCATGAAGGGACAAAATGATGGGATTTCCTCATGTTGATAGCCTGCCAGAAATGGGACCCCCTCCCCCTTAATCCATTTTCGTGCGGCCAGTCATCGACAATTTCTCGTACTTTCAGGCCGTTTTCTCTGACACTAAACAAAACGGAAGCGCTTGGTTAAGCAGGCTTTGGTGTTGCGGGCTCTATGTTGTTTCATGTTCTAGAATTGTCGTAAGCACACGAGAAGCTCTCCAGGCTACTGATTCGTTTGAAACGGTAAAAATTCCGAGAAAGTATGTCAAGTTCAAAGTCGGTCGTTTCCAAGCCCTTCGAGCTTCACCTGACGAGCGAGTACTATTTTTCACGTACAATTTTGCCCTGCAGGAAATTTCTCGAAATTTCGATTATGACCTTATTACATAACTTGTTCATACTGCCTGTATCTATATACAGCTCTTTTAAAATACGTTGTCGGAAGCGGTACGTCCCAAGACCGCAAAGCTCTCTGGGGTCTTGAAATCGGCCCACTGTACGCAAGTTCCTAGACTACTGGAATTACTAGCTGTAAATAACAGTCTGTTTTGTAGACTTTAGCAACAGGACCATTGAGCTATCAACACGTGAGATATTTTGCTTCTACCCATACTGCCGTTGGGCCGTTGGGCGCGGAAGTTTGAGCCCTCAACAAGACCGCCTTTATTGAAGTATAGCTGTACCTCTGCTTTTGATGCAATGTTACGTCACCATAATGTATCAGTCAATTCCAGCGGTGACCATGCCCCCCCGGGCTTTTGGTCATTTCTAAAAATAAAACTGAAAATTCCCCGCCCCCGGGCTAGCAAAAATGCAGAATACCCCACGGCGGGGAACACAAAAAGCGGAAAAATGCCCCACCCCCGGGACGAGAACAAGGCGGTAACTCTGCGTGACAAAGCTTCACAACAAAAACTTCAACTCCATTTATACTGTCCGAGCATTTACAATTCGTTTGTAAATGTACTTTAGTTTTCTCGTCTTTGAACGAGTTCTCATTTCACTGAAAGTGAGACAAAATATAAATTAAGAAGTGACATTCCTAGGCCATTCGCGGCGTTCGCGGTTGTAGCCATTTAGCTGCATCTCTCAATGCGAAATTTACCTTTATTCTATTTGCAGAGCAACTATTTCGCAGTTATGTTACTTAACGTTTTGCGAAATTGGAACTCTGTTTATAGTGTCAATTCATTTTTATGTTTTTTCCACTGAGACGAAATTGCGATATCTGTTTCTTCTCTATAGAAGACGTTAACTGTGAAATGTGCAAATGTGTCAGTCTCCAAACGTGGTGTATACGGGCCATGCTCTGCATTAGATTTTATGTGGCGTTATTTTCTGTAACTGGGTTGTAGTTCGCAAAACCCGACGCGCTTGAGATGAGAAAACCAAAATTCCCCACCCCCCTCCCCCGGGGAAAACAATTCCCGACCCCGGGGCCAGCAAAATTTTCAAAATTCCCCACCCCAGGGAAGGCACTGGTGTGCAAATGCCCCACGGTGTCCGGGGGGGGGGGGGGGGGGATGGTCACCGCTGGAATTGACTGATACATAAATCCCGCATAAATCTGACTGCACGTTGACCCTACATTCCGCGGTACAAGTTTTCGCTTTCTTCTGGTACTCATCCAGCTGAGAAGAAAGCTGTCGTGATGGGCCGGGACTGTGTGATCTTTCCTGCCTTGTGCTTCTTGCGGTGGCGGGTCGTAGGGTCGAGCTACTCAGTGGTTTGCATCTAACTAATCTAACCGACAACAAACGACGCCAAAACATATTCTATGAAAGGGCTTTCAAATATTAAGCCGCAAACAAGAGAAGTTCCACGGCGGTTAGACAAAGTTTCGGGTAATCAGACAACGAGATTTCCAATCAGACAACGAGATTTTGCGCGTGTTCTCTGTTCTCTGCTCCCAATGCAAATACGACGAACTTCTCGACAAATCAGTGCGCTGAATCGCTTGAGTAATTATTTTAATACTGCATATCCATCGCTGAATACGTGATGGTTTAAAAACCATTGTTAGACAAAAGGATGGATTGAAATTGACAATTCCCCTTTAACTTCTTGATACCTTTTTTGCCTCATTTTAAAACACCATTACCACCGCGGGGGGAGGGGGATGGGGGGGGGGGGGGGGGGTAGGATTGGGTGCCAGTGTAACCAAATGTATGAAACTGTTTTAGTGCACATATCTCATCTATTGTGTGCCCTCTTGGAATATCTCTCGGTGCACCACTGATTGTTATCTTCCCGCTTCATTCCCATTTTTCTTGTGTTCTTGCCAGGTTGTCTTCAATTCCTGCTCGCCTGGCTCTTATTCCTGTTTATCTGGTCCATACCCATCATTCTGATTGAGTATGCAGTAGGTCGCTACACTCGCAAGAGCACCGTCCGCTCGTTCCGTATCCTGATTGGTCCGTGGTCGTCATGGTGTGGCGCGTGGATGACCGCTGTCAATACTCTAATATCGTGAGTAGTTTGGCTCAGATGTACATGTTGGCACGTTATGTCTCGCGCATGGGTTACATGTGGCACGCGCCGCGTTCAACGTTAGTGAGTTCCTGTGGAATCTGGATCTTGAAGGAGATCTTGAAAGAAAAATAAATACAAACAAGCGCTTGCCACGGGGAGCCCGCCGCGCACTGAAGGCTCCAAAACACCTAGCACCACGAACAAGGCCCGCTCGCTCCGGGCCTTTTTCCAAAGTAGAATAATGCTCAATATGCCGACTATAACGGCAACGTAATCGGAAACTGGAGAGTGAGACCCGACGTAATAGACTAGATTTTCTACGTTTTTGGCGAAAACAAAATAGCGGAGACGTTACATCTAGCCTGCTTGGAGGCAGTAGAGAGTATTTATATCGTGGACTAAAATCGTTTGTTGTTTTCGCGTCGTTTCGTTGAAGCACATGAATATAGATCCACGAGTGGAGAAAAATAAATTCCTCGTGCTACTTGAGCAGAAATCTAGCCTCTTTATCAGCCGCGGGTTTCTCGCTACGTTTAATTTAAATAATTGCCTTATGTATACACTTAATGACTGCTCTCGAGGGAAACAGCGAGTTTTGTTTTCCCGAGAATCTCGATGTTTCCCGAGACGAAGTCGAGTATTGAAATTAATGACTGGCAATGGGGGGCGCGGTGCTTAGCTATCTGCTAGCGCCACCTTAAACGCGGCTAAAGAGTGCATTAAGGTAGCAAGTTCCATGTTAGTACAGTTCTTACTAGCCTGCTTGCAGGCGGTAGATAGTGTTTTTTTTTCCGCATAGAAAGCCACTTGCCATTAGAAACAGCGCGTCTCCCAAACAAAATGGCCGACAAAGTGACCGAAAAGGACTGGAAACCATCGACAACTCTATCATAGGGATTCCTGTGTGTTTTATACTGATCACTTTATAGGAACGCCTGCAGATATTTGCAGACTACAACGGACCATTTGCTACAATGTAGCTTTTCGCCCATGGATTTGCGAATGTGGAATATAAATACAAAGTACAAAGGAGAGTACAAGTTTTTATACTCTTAAAACACGCCTTTAACAACAACAACACTGCTGCAGAGGTGTCCAACAAAACGAAACGCGTTTTTCAGAAAATTTTTAACTCGCTTGCGCTCGTCGCGTCAAAAATGGTCGGATATTTTTGAGCTCTGGATATGTAAACCTCGACTATTGGTGCTTTTAACTATTCGTTCGAATTTATTTTTAAGAGCCGCATTTGCTTATGCGAGCCGATATTCTAACAGTAGTATTTTACAAAAGTCCCTCCTGTGCGAAAAATCTTCGCGCGTTTTTTCTTAAACTTCTGATTTGGGGTCATTCGACCTTCGTTTTTTTGTCATTCAAATTGTACGAGTGAAAATTGCAGTGCAAGATAGGGCCAAAAAATGACTATGAAAGTGGAGCAATATCAATGTGCCCTTATAGTACCTTCGAAATTATTCCATTTTGTACGATTTATAACCATTATAACTTTGGGACAGACACATTCCTTTCCACATTTCAGAAACATTTTTCTAACACATGATTTGTTTTTCTTTGACTTTTCAAGATTGAAGAAATATCTCGAATTTTTTTCACCGTGTTCTTACCACTTTGCACGAGAGCGAATAATTGAGCCTCTCGTTTAATATTCGTATTCCTTTTCGTATCAGACCTCCTGGAGTGCTCCAGACGGCGACTAGTTTTCCTCTATTCTTTTTAAATTCGATTCAAGTTCCCGATTTTATTCCTATGATCGCGTGCCTCTATGTTTGCTGTATTGGATGCTATGTTGACGAATTTTATACTTCGTAGTCCCAAGTTATTCTGTGCTTGATGGTATGGACGTTACAGCTGTTTTGAGTATTCTGCGAACTCTCGAGATCGATTTCCAACCGTCAAACCGCTTTCTGGCTTCCGTCAATCAAACTTTGAAACTCTTTGAAAACATAGAATTCAGTTATTCCCCATCTTAGTGAAATGACCCAACACACATCATCTTTTACTATCCTTTTCTAAACAAATGGCGTAACTTACGGTCGGCTAAGACTCAAATTAGACCCGATAGTTTGATTGACGGAAGCCAGAACGCCAGTGGAAGTCGAACGCGAGAGTTCGCAGAATACTCAAAACAGCTGTAAGTAGATAAATGCAAATGGTATACATAAACTAAAATCAGTTGTTGTCATTCAAATATCAGCAGGCGCTCCTATAAAGTGATCAGTATAAAACACACAGGAATCCCTATGATAGTGTTGTCGATGGCTTCCAGTCCTTTTCGGTCATTTTGTCGGCCATTTTGTTGGGAGACGCGCTGTTTCTAATGGCAAGTTTAAGAAAGCCGAGTTTCAGATCGCCGGGCGCCATCTTGGATATTTTGGTCTCGCGGCCTGGATCGAACCAAAAAATACGAAGGGTAGGGGGGTCCCCCCGCATCTTAACAGCGGTCAAACCCACGCGCACGCGCAGTACGTTCCAGCACACATGGGCTAAATTAGCACGTAACACGTTCGAATGGACATTTTGCCCTCGTATAAGGATTCGTCTGAATATATAAGCTCAGAATTTTGTGAGTTTGTTTATTGAGCAGTTCTCCGTGTTATGTTAGTTTCCAGAATTTTTCCCTTTTTTCCAGCTCGCGCTTTAGAGATTTGAAGACGCTGGTTGCCTGTTTTCAATGGCAGGCACCCCTGTAATCTCGGGAGCGGATTACTGCGATTTTCATAATTCTGCGAACTCTTTACAGATCAACAAACCGCGGTTTGGCTTCCGTCAATCAAACGAGTGAACAACTATGGGTGATTTCACGGAGGCTTTGATAGATCTTGTGAACTGATAGGGTCTAGCTAGGCTTCAAACACAATTTTTCACTGCAAATGCAAACCAACTGAGAAAACATGCGTGGACTTGACTCAAAGGTTTGATTGACGGAAGACAAAACGCAGTTTGGCATTTGGAAATGTAAAGTGGGAGTTCGCAGAATTATGAAAATCGCAGTAATGATGCTGCAAATGTTGTGCAAAAACCTCAAAACAAGACTTTGACAACAAACGACATAGCGAAAGGCTTTAAGCGATATTCTGCTGTAAAGAATTGAGGAAAGAATTACTCTCCTGGCACGAAATAGACCACGAATTGCCGTGAAAATGAAAACTTGAAGGTAATTAAAAGTTTGCAAGTTATTTTTTCACTTCGAAGGAACATAAGAGTAAGCTTAATTGATGACTGGAAGTAGCACATTTTCAGTAATAAATTAATTTAGCATAAATGTTTTGTGTCATATTATAATGCTAAATTTCTCTTGGAATTGTACAACAAAATAAGAAAGGTGACAGTCATTTAGTAACAACAATTAGTTGTTAAGTCTAAAAAACAATTGCTAAAATATATACTGGAATTCCTGCTGTAGAACTGTGTGTGCATGGTCTAGCGCATCATATTGATCTCCTGGGTACTCTACCACACAGAGCTATAATCATCCTAATTCTATCCCGTTTTTTTTTTTCAGCTGTTACTACTCAGTGATCCTGGGCTGGTGTTTTTACTATTTGTACCGTTCAATAGCTTACCCGTTACCCGGCGACTATACCGGGAGCAAACAAATATTCAACGACTTTCAGGTAAGTGGATCGTTCAATATGAAGATCAACGTCACGTTTACAAAAACACATACAAAATATGTCCGATTTTGATCTCGGAGTTTTGTTGGTACAGATTGCTTTGTAGGCCTTTGTACACATCTTTTTTTAACTTTGTTTTCGAAGAGCCGTTTTAGATCAATGTTTGTTAGCCTCTGTTTATTTGAGGCAAACAGGCTTTCAAAATCTACCAAACCAAAGCGCGCACATTGGCAATTCCAGAAAGTATGTGTACCTCAACGACGGGCGGCATTTGAACATTCTGAATGGGTGGTGTGGGTATATACATATATTTTCTGGAATTGTCCATTCAGATTGCCGCGGATACTGCAGCTCTTAATGATGAGGAAGTGGGCGAGGAAAGAAAAAGCCTTTACCCCCAGTCCACCTCCCTGCTCTTCCAAAGAGTTGAAGACTGGGAGTTAGCTTACCACAGGGGTCCCACATACTTAAAACCAATCATCCGAAGATGGGTAAACCATCCAATTTGCCCTTCCCACATTCTCGCACCCAGTAGAGCAAGGGAGCTTCGAATACGATAAATAGAAGAAACCCAGCTTCCTGTGGTGGAAGTTTGAAACTGAGCAATTGCTTGTCTAATACCTGTTTACAAAGAGAAAAAGAGAGGAGAATATTCGCCATAAGCTCTATAATTTGTCACTACAAATTGCCTGATAGGGGCGTCCCTCTCTAGTATTGCCCTATTGATAAGGCATTTTGATAGATTTAGTTATTTTTAGAACGGTTTTACCGCTACAAAAAGTAAAGCTTTTTTTTAACTAGCCAATCAAATTCGTTTTATTAATAGCTTTACAGACACGGCCTGTCATTTGCAAGATATGCACGACTTGCAGGCACTGGTTTCTCTGCCATTGTTATTCTAAATATAAAAGGCGCGACCATAGCGGCATAGAAACAAAAGTAGATACCAATCTAAAAGTATCGGAGGAACGCTCCTACTTATGAGCCCCAGCTGATATGTTATGTTTTTACGTCTAACAGAAGACCGCATGGCCCATCCTGTTCCATTTCATCAGTATCAGCCTAGCGGGACTTAGTCTTGTCAAGGCCGTCAAGTCCATCGAGCTCGTCAATAAGATCATCGTACCTTTGCTTCTCCTCATCGTGGTCTTCTCATTCGCATGGTCGCTGACCCTGAAATTCGCGGGCGATGGCATCACCTACCTTTTCTCTCCAGATTGGAGTAAGACTAGTACCCAGTTTACCGCAAACCGGGGCCTCACATTAGAACCCGTGGCTCCACTGAATGGACGATTCCAGCTATTACCCTCGCGCGCTGCATGTCGGTAAACGAGAGATGTTTGTCGAACAACGTGTCGACACGGGAGACACGGCTTTGGCATTTCTGAATAAAGAAGAGCCGCGCGCTTATAGCTACAATCGTCTCATAGACGCGCTTTGATTTTGTTAATTTGCCCGCACTTACCCCATGGTGCTTGCTGGTCTTATTTTCACTTCACATTACTCTTGCTTGTTCAGCGTAATATAATCTACGGACGTTCCCTGAAACAAACGCTACAAACAGTTCTACAAAATAATTACTTTGATAACACTATGGTTGGCTTCCTTTGCAGCCACTGGCAAAAAGTTGAATCACTATTAGGCATCGATGTCTCTCAAGCTCGGAGGACGCTAATGAATAAATCAGAGCTCAACCGTCTGTTGAACTTGCGACTGTCTCTATAGACGGTGCCCTGAGGCCGAGTATGGCCAAAGAGAGAAATTATGATGATGATGATGATGATGATGTTTTTGTTGTTGTTGTTGATGATGTTGCTGTTGTTGCTGATGATGATAATGTTGTTGTTGATGATGTTGTTGTTGATGATGTTGTTGTTGATGATGTTGTTATTGATGATATTGTTGTTGTTGGTGGTGATGTTGCTGATGTTGTTGTTGTTGGTGATGATAATGTTGTTGATGATGATGTTGTTGTTGTTGTTGATGATGTTGCTGTTGTTGCTGATGATGATAATGTTGTTGTTGATGATGTGGTTATTGATGATATTGTTGTTGGTGGTGGTGATGTTGCTGATGTTGTTGTTGTTGTTGGTGATGATAATGTTGTTGATGATGATGTTGTTGTTGTTGTTGTTGATGATGTTGCTGTTGTTGCTGATGATAATAATGTTGTTGTTGATGATGTTGTTGATGATGTTGTTATTGATGATGTTGTTGTTGGTGGTGATGTTGCTGATGTTGTTGTTGTTGTTGATGATGTTGTTGTTGTTGCTGATGATGATGTTGATGATGATGATGATGATGATGGCGTGTCGTTTTACTAAAACGAGCGGCACGCCAGCGGCTACAAAGGAGGCTACACTATGATCGGCTAAATTTGATTTTTTGTACTTTTTTGGAAATTTCAGAGAAGATGGCAGAACCGCAGCTCTGGGTCGATGCTGCAAGTCAGAACGCATGGGACACGGGTAAGAGAAAGTGCTGTCGTTTTTATGGCAAATCCGCGCGGGTTGCCTGTGGTGTTCAAACGTGACTCAGGCCCCTCGGCGGGGGGTAAAAACAAAATAGCGACCAAGAGAAGGATGTTTCTCGAGTATCTGCAAGTTTTGGTCAATTTTCCTGCTTTTTCGCTAAGATATTAGGAAAAGTACTTACAGACCTTCCAAATAAGGTAAGGGGATTTCCTAATAAGCAAGTTTTGCAACGTCGGCAAAACGACAGCTTTTGGCGAAATTTTCTTGATATGGGTCGTAGTGTCCAAGCCTCAGGGCGTAGTTGGTAGGCCGTTATAGATTGTGATCAAAAATTGCTAGAAAAGTTAAAATATTGTGCAAAAGTTGCCAAAAAGTAAAAAAGTTGCTTCAATAATTCCAGAAGTTGCTTTCTAATTTATTCAAGTAAAGCTTTGAAAACACAAAATTTAAACAATTCTTCACTATAAAACACCTTGTAGAACCAACGATCGGCGATTATTTGTTCCAGGCGCGGGCGTCGGTCTCTTTCTTACATATGCCACGTTCATGACAAGACACAACAGCGTCGTCAAAATTGGTACTCTTCTACCGATGTGTAATAATTTTATAAGGTAATCCTTATAATGTTACTAACAGACGAAGAACGAGTGGAACGTTAACATTGCTTCGGTAGCTTGTAATTTGCTAACGCGTGAGAGTCCGAACCCGTCCACACGTATACGGCGTTTTCGGGCACAGCAACGGAGGTATTCGAAAACCGATGACGTCAAAGCTAGGGTCAAGTGCATTTGCTTTTCGAAGGGCGCATGCGCTAGCATCCTGCGCATGCCCAATTGGTGAAGTCTTGCGTAATTGAATCGTTTTTGAGTATGCGTGTGGACGGGCAAATACGATTTAATACGGTCGGTGTGGACGGCTGAGAAGCGTGATAGTGTTCTAGCTTTTACAGTATTGCGCGCATCCTCGCGCGACAGGATCCCCCCTCCCCTCCCTCCAGGGGAACGAGTAAAAGGAGGGAGGTGAGAGGTGGTCTCTCGCGCGAGGATGTGTTGCGCACCAAATCGTTGCAACAAGAAGTATTTGATTAGTTTTTGACAAGTTTGGTGCCCCGCCTGAACAATGAGCGAACAGATCACAGTGAAGCACCAGTGGAGCACCAGTAGCTCTGTTTCGCCTTTCAGTGTTATACGTTCTCTTATTGGTCAGGCGGGCCCCAAAACTTGTCAAAAACTTCATCCTTGTGGCAATGGTTCGACACGCTACACTATAAAAGGAACAGTGCGCGCGTGCGACGGATCGAAAACCGCGTTACATGTACCTCACATCAGGGCCCAAAGGGCTGGTTCACACACGAGCGAAAGCGCATGACGCAAGCTCAAAGCAAGTGTGAATAACAGCGACGCACGCGCAAGCCTGAAATCAACATTAATTAGTTTGCCTGCGCTTGCGTTCCCTGAAGTCACACTAGACGAAAGCGCAAGCTCAAGGGAACGCAACGTCTCGAATTTCTTGCGCTTGCGCATTCTCTTACCCAGAGCTCCCCGGCTCGTCTCCTCGCGGGGAGGCTCTGGTGACTGCCACTGACGCATGCGCGAGATTTGATACAGAGCCGTCGAGAGAAAGATCTTTCTGCGTATGCACCAACGTTCAAAACCAGCCAATCAGCAACGGTCCTCAAATGGATGTCACCAGAGCCTCCCCTGCGAGGAGCGAGCCGGGGAGCTCTGGGTACGAGAATGGCGCTTGCGTTCCAGTGTGAACCGCATAAGGGATATGTATGAGTTTGATATCCTTTCGCTTGCGCTCTAGTGAGAATCAGCCTATACGGTCTAAAAAAACGACTGTGCTCGCAGCTGGCTCAACGATGATTTTTGCGGCGCTCGCCTCCTCGCGGAATTTTATTCGGTGCTCGATTGCCCTCACATTGCGCACGATACATGTTTATTTCCTCACTTAGTATGAAAGGAATTGGGATGTAGTCTTTTCGCGCCTCTTCACTTGCAAATAAAGCTACGACCAACTGGGGGGTTACGATCCTGTTGTCAGCTGGCGACAGTTTTTACTGTTGTCGCAGAGGCAGAGTTAAGGCTTAAAAAGATACCAAAAGGTATCAAAACAGTGGTTTTGATTGTTAATAGGGGCAAAAGTAGATTTGCACGACCACCGGAGAATATTGTCATTGTCGCCAACAAATAACTTTTCTTCAACATCCACAAAACCACTCCCGTCTCCTGCTAAGGCGTGATATTTTCTCCTCTACAGCTTGATCTGCTGCATGACGATGTTCTCTACCGTGTTCTCGGTTGAGATGGACACCGTTAGTCCCATGAGTAAAGCCGATGTCATTAAACTACTCAAGGATAACGGACCGGCAAACACAGGCTGACGTTTATCTGGTAGGTTAACGTCCTTTTCGCACGGGCTATGGATAAAGCTGTGTCTTTTTTTGGTTTGGGATTTGCTTTCACTGTTCCGACGGCAAACCTTGTAAGACAATCTGTTTCGCTTGACAAGTCCGGGACAAATGAAATTCACTCCTAGGAGATAGCAATATGGGCTTAGCCGATACTTGCGCTCTTGCGTACCTCTTCCAGGATGCCAAGGTTGTACAACAGTCTCGGAGCTGCCGGAGAGCGCTGTGTGTCTTGTTCTTCCTGTGTCTGTCCCTGGCTGGCCTGAGCTCGCTGATATCTTTACTAGAACTGGCTGTACACACGCTACAGGACATGAGAGGTGAGACATCTCTGCCTTTTCTCCAGAATCATAGTTTTTGTGAATGATTTCCCTTATTTGATTGTGTATATTTTCTGGCGTTTCCTAGGGCGATCTCACGCGCTGTGTGCGGCGCTGTGTGAACGGCCGGCGGTCTGGCCGATCATATGACGATTTAATTCACTTGCGACATCGCGATTACGTCGCAAGCGTTTTGATCATATTGAAATTCCACTACGATGCATGTGCTATTTGTATCGCTCTCCTCCCCTGCTCCCGGTTACAATTGTCCGATGATTACCAGTTCAGCCATACGCGAAACACTGATGATGCACGCAATGATTTTCACCCAAGTCTAAAATATTTCTGCGACACGGTAGAAACATTTTTTTCTGTTGCGCGCATTAAATAAGCCAGAAAACGTCACAACGCAGTCATAACTTTTATAGAACTAGGGCTTTGTAATCGAACCGATACTCAGACGAATACTCAGACCGTGTTGTTCAAAGGTTGTTCAATACGGTTTATAACCGGTTTTCAGGTGGTGGAAGATGTTTGTATTGCGATTGCTTTCCTCCCTTCTTGATGATGTATCACTGAAATCCAAGATGACGGCGTTGATCGCGAACTCCGTTTTCTCGGCGATAAAGGGCTGGTTAACACACGAACGTAAGCGCAGACACAACGCAAGTAAAACCAAGACGTTGCGTTCCCGTGTGCTTTGTGTCTAGTGTAAATCAAGCGAACAGCGCAAGCAAACTAACTTGCGTCCTGCGCTTGGGTTCGTATGTAAGTCAGCCATAAAGGCGGTCTCCTCCTTTTTGTCGTCTTCACATTGCGCGCGGCTCAAATAGTTCCCGCATTGAATTACACATGATCCTTCTCAAACCACAGACGCGCTGCTCATTTTAACATTCCATCGCGTTATTTTTCAGTGGAGCGTAAGTACGCGTTACCTATCACCATGGTAGCGGTGTTTTGTGGTGGAATTCCTTCTGCTATCAGCATAGATGTATTGGTGAACCAGGCAAGCGAAATTCGATCTCTCGAGAAGCTCTACTGGCTGAAACCATTCACGATATGCCCTTCCCCCTTCCCCCTTCCCCCTTCCCCCTTCCCCCTTCCCCCTTCCCCCTTCCCCCTTCCCCCTTCCCCCTTCCCCTTCCTTCCCCTTCCCCCTTCCCCCTTCCCCTTCCCCCTTCCCCCTTCCCCCTTCCCCCTTCCCCCCTTCCCCCTTCCCCCTTCCCCCTCCCCCCTCCCCCCTCCCCCTCCCCCCCCTCCCCCCCCCCCCCTCCCCCTTCCCCCTCCCCCCTTCCCCCTTCCCCTTCCCCTTCCCCCTTCCCCCTTCCCCCTTCCCCCCCTTCCCCCTTTCCCCCTTCCCCTTCCCCCTTCCCCCTTCCCCCCTTCCCCCTTCCCCCCCTTCCCCCTTTCCCCCTTCCCCCTTCCCCTTTCCCCCTTCCCCCTCCCCCTTCCCCCTTCCCCCTTCCCCCTTCCCCCTTCCCCCCTTCCCCCCCCCCTTCCCCTTCCCCTTCCCCCTTCCCCCTTCCCCCTTCCCCCTTCCCCCTTCCCCCTTCCCCCTTCCCCCTTCCCCCCTCCCCCTTCCCCCTTCCCCCTCCCCCTTCCCCCTTCCCCCTTCCCCCTTCCCCTTCCCCCTTCCCCCTTCCCCCTTCCCCCTTCCCCCTTCCCCCTTCCCCTTCCCCTTTCCCCCTTCCCCCTTCCCCCTTCCCCCTTCCCCCTTTTTTGGGGTTCCTATCACATACTCTTATTAAAGGGATGCGTCGCCTCCTGAAATATTTCGTTACCTGAATATGGGTCGTTCCGCCTTGTGATCGGACGTTCCGTCCCTCTAGAAGTATTGTAACATCTAGAGGAATATGATCTACATTGTATAATACTGTCGGGATAATGTTTCACTTTCTTTACAGGATTTCGTGTGGAGTTTTGCGTTGATCCTCGCAGTTCAGCAACCCTGTCCATTGCCATCAGATATGGCGTGACTCGGTTTAGATGGGAAATCGTCAACGATGTGAGTAACAACAAGAAAGACTCGTCACACAATGCACTTGTTCACGGTCAAAGTATGATAGTCGATTTTTTTCAGACTGGAGGAGCCAGTTCTTTGAGCACCCACCCAGCTTGTGTTTCCTGCCTCATTTTCTCGATAGACAATTGGAATACAGAACAAAATCATGCCCCATCTCTTTTCTTCTGTTTCCTGCAGCTTCTTACTGTAATAAAATCTTTCGAAGTAAATGATCATTGTGTAACATGTACAGTGCAGTCGGTTTTACCATTGGACTGTTTCCTCTTGGCAGATAAGCATTTTTAAAAATTTTAAAAAGCAGTAAATGATGTTGTTTAATCTCCGATATGAATGGCTAGTTTATATGAGGCCCGTGACCCACTAGCCCAAAGATAGACATACATCTACAGAAATCGTCCTCCATAAAAGTCTTGCCCATTATGAATCCTGTTGATGCCTTGTCCTAACTGACTTAACTTGTATAATTTTATCTCGGTATCTTTTCCAGTTCGGTTTTGATGACTGGAAGTTGCCTGGAGTTTGGGAATTGATCGTCAAGTAAGTCTGAATTGGGTATAGGAGCACATAATCAGGGACTTCTATCTACACCCATGCACAGAAGTAGGTCTATTTTTAGATTAGGGATTCTGAATTGATACGGGAATCGGTCCTTTGAGGGTGGGGGAGGGGGGGGGACTTTGAGAGTGAGACCCCGTCCACACACACTACAACGGATCCTTTTTTATTTTTTCAATAAGATTTGCGTCCACACTTATCGTTTTTGGATCGTTTTCGCCCGTCCACAAAAAAAAAAACGGCGTTTTCCCCCCCGGCCGTGGCGCGTCTCTCCCTCTCTTGAAAAACTCGACACTTGTAAACAATCGAAGCGCGCCGCGGGTAAAAAAAAAAACATTTCCCTGGATTTTGTGGACGTTCGCCGAAGAAGGGGCTACAAGCAGTCTAGTTTTGAGTATTCTGCGAACTCTCGTTCGACTCTCGGGTCTAATTTGAGTCTTTTAAAAAGGCAGGTTTCCATATATCTCTTCGATCTCTTCAGTCTCGCCAATCGCATGAAATGTGCACAGTGCACACTTCTGTCGCGATCGAAAAGACTGAAACGATCGGGGCGATCGCGAGGGACAGATGAGATCTGATGAGATTCGAAGAGATTATATGGAAACCAGAAAAGAAGATAAGTAAAGATGCTGTTGTGGGGCAGCATTTCCCAAGGATGGCGAATAACTAAATTCTATGTATCCAAAGAGTTTCAAAGTTTGATTGACGGAAGCCAGAAATTAACGGTTTGACGGTTGGAAATCGATCTCGAGAGTTCGCAGAATACTCAAAACAGCTGTTATACAATGAGTTGTACTTTTACAAGTTTTTCTCGCATTCATATAGTAATGCACTGAACTGTTGATAAACTAACAAAGTAAAGCCATTTTGTTGCGTCTCTGAATTTGGGATGGTATTGGAAATGCAGTGTCATTGTGCATCATGGTCAGGTTGAGCCGCCTCGTTTGATTTGAATGACTATTAAGTTGATAGAAAACGCAAACAAATGGCATTTCTGCGACACTTTATTTCTTGTCTAGAATTCTGTTTCTGTTTCTTGTGACCTGTCTGTAGTATTCCAGTCCAGTTATAGGAGTCCCGCTGACTTGCAACTCTTTCCCGTCTTGTCTTCGACAGCGTTACAATACTAATGGACCCTAATGCTGAATCACACACATGTTCTCACTTCTAGATACCTAGCGCCACTAGAGGCTTAGGACTGCTTGCTTGGTGGATCGTGATACAGTCAACGCCAATAAGTCCATGGTATAGACTCGGCACCACCACACTAATGTCTGCATTATTGCAGGTGAGTATCCAGCAGAATGGCGGGCCACCCCACCACCAACAATCCTTTCTAGAATTACTCTCACCCGGACGATCATACCACTCAGATCACTCACTTTTTGATATCTTAATGCATGAATCAACGTATAAACCCACGTATAAAGCTCTGCTGTGTATGTAAACCCGGATGTAAATTAGTGCATTTTATCGTCTCTTGGTAGGTATTAACTGCTCTCGATATTAATTTTTAGTTCGCTTGCGGTAACGTTGTTAACAGGTAATGCTTGCGCCAAACATCTTAACTCCATGTTTATTATAACCCCAAACGTAAAAGATACCAATCCTCTCAAACTCATTAATAATCCATCAAGTTTGAACAAGGAAAATCATAACCGTGGAGGAGCTCCGAAACGCAGTCTTGATTTGCATAGAATTGTGAGATTTTATTCCTTCTTTTTCTCGGTATTAAATCATTCGCTTAAGAATAATATAAAACACTTGATAGAGTTTTTCATCAGATTTCAAACACCTCAAAGTCGTTAAAAAAAACTCTGCTTTGCCTCGTTTTTTCAACCCACTTCTCAGTGTTTGGAAATCCTGATGAAACACGCTTTCTATTTCATCTTGTTTCTTCAGTAATGCATGGCTACATCCCTCTGTAACAGACCCCGAAACCCGACCCAGCGGAAATTTTTGGCTCTACCCAGGGAGTTTTTAGCTAACCCAAGTCCCAAGACCCAGCGATTTTTGTATTTTTACCCGGGCGATTTTTTCCTAACCCATGCGAAATTTGGGTACCCTGTGTGTTTGAGTCCATGCTTCCATTATAGAAAAGACTGGTATACACGCGCGCGTGAACTGACACAGCGATCGCGAAAATTTGTCTCACCAAATGAATTTCTCCTGAAAACCCAGTGGGAAACTAGAGTTCGGTGGGTCTGTTACAGAGGGGTGTATGGCTATTCTAACTTTCCTCCTTACCTATTGTTTAACAGTGGTTCATAGTTCTGGCCATCCTTATATTCATCAATTGCATGTGGATGCGATGGAGGAGATCCAGGCAGAGAATATATGTGACCACACCCCGCTCGTATGGAGCCACTCAGAATTCACCCCCAGCATCTATCGCATACACCCCACCTGTCTTGGAAGAGACACATTCTAAAACACCCCGCCCGATGAGACCATATCACAGGAGGTACCCATTAAAACGCCCCTACCAGATGAGACCTTATCACGAGAGATACCAAGCGAAGCAAGAGATGGCCAAGATGGCGTACATGAGCCCAAATTCAGTAGAAGCGGGTCAGCGGTCAGCCGTTCCCCGACAACAGAGACCTTTCTATGGATGGGGAGCACTTTAGATACTGAACATTCCATAGTTTTAGGTGCAAACATTTTTAAAGTAAATTAACTTTGCCGACAATGTCCAGAGTAGGGTAGTGCGCGCGCAGACATGAGTAACGCGATGTCATTCTCGAACCCAGACCTCCCCGGCTCGTCACCTCGCGGGGCAGGCTCTGGTGACAGCCATTGACGCATGCGCGAGATTTAATAGAGCCGTTGAGGGAATAACTTTCTGCGCATGCCCCACGTTCAAAATCAGCCAATCAGCGACGGCCCTCAGAGCCTCCCCTGCGAGCAGACGAGCCGGGGAGCTCTTACGAGAATGACGCGATGCATGAACGGTCCATTTTTGCAAAAAAAAAAAAAAAAAAATAATTATCTTAGCGTTCCTCCAATTGAAAAGCATTTTAAACGAGCCATCATATATAAAGATTTGCAAATCGTTTAAAAGAAACACACATTTATTTCAAAAATAAGCTTTCCTCGAGTGAATGAAAGTCGGCTATTCGTACATCGCCTAATCAAGCAAAGCGCACGTGATTTTCTTGACCTCGCTTTCGCGTGTCGCTTGCAAAGAGCTGTTTGGAGATTTACCTTGTCTTGGGCGCGGCGCGTAAGATATTCTGAACATTGTAGGGAAGGTGAATGGATTGGAAAAGTATTGTAAATATTAGCACAGACGTTGTTTCGAGGTTGATTTTATTAAGCAATAAAAGTACTTTCCGTCGAACTGATAAAACTTGCCTGCGGCTCGTGTCTTTCAAGTTTTGATCAGTTCTCCCAACATCCCCCGTTTTTGTAAGAAACCAGAGAGCACGCGGAAAGTATTTTTATTGCTTTCAGAAAATAACACACACGCGCGACATCGTTGCGTGACAATCGTGTTTCTCAGGTCTCTAACAAACACGCCTTTTAACCAATCAGAATGCGCACATTCACCATATAAAATAAGTGTTACTTTCTAATACTTTTTAATATGAACTAAGCCATTGAGACAACAGAGCGGTTTACAAGAACCCATGAAATTATTATGAGTCTCTAATTCGTTTTTTTGTGTTTTCTCGCCTTTTAAAATTTGTTTCAAAGTATAGAACTGTTCTAAATATTCCAACTTAGTGTGGAATTGTTTTCACATTTGTTTTATGACGAGTATATATGTAAATAGCAGGGTTTCAATATTAGCGGTAAACCATTCTAAAAATAACTTGGTCTGTCAAAATGTCTTATCAATAGAGTGGAACGCCCCTAACTATGGGCCCCTGTAAAACAGTAATGAAAATACGTAGCCTACACAATTCTTGTGTTTTACCCTGGTTTTACATATTGGACTCCAAGAAGTGTGGAATTTTGTCAAAAATTTTAATGACAACAATATGTAAATAGAAACTCGATCCCTTAGTCTAATTGTTAAATAGTAATTAATATATATACGTCACCTACACAAATATGCTTGTTACCACTGTATGCATTGCAACGCCACCTCAAAATTCAATGTTGCGATTGGCGATTTTTAGCTGTCAATCAAACCAAAACGCTGGATTCGGCTACTTCAGTGGATCGACATTGATTGCCAAATCAACAAAAATGGTTTTAAGCTATCCTTTAGCTTCCTTGCCTCGAATGTTTAACTTCCTTCGCAACAGTGAATTTGGAGGTCGCGTAGCAATGCTACGGTGGTAGTGTGCTACTTCTTCGTAATAGGATAAAGGATAATGTTATTCTAATAAAGATCAGTACATTACATTTATTGAAGCCTGCTACGGTACCTAAGGTTTGAAATTTCCTTTAAAGTCAGGGTTCGTAGCACGGGGAGGGGGCCGTGCCCCCAATAATTTTGAAAGGCATGTTTTAGCGTGAAGCTTAGATGGCTAATTACGCTACGTTTGCAAGGGCGCTATGGACTTAAACGATTAGAAAATATTTCTTTTAGTGTTTTCTAACACATTACGACTTGTGTCTGCGTTTTGTTTATCACACGTAGTTTCATCAACTAATTCAAGGCTAAGTTGAGCATTTCAGGTACTCAATTGAGACGTAAATTAAGCATGATCCTCTTTGACAAAGTTTTGGGTGACAACTTTTAAAACAGTGTCAGAAAAATCAAGCTGAAGTTAACAGATCTTTATCTATCGACTGCAATTTGTTACCAGCATTGTCAGAGTCCTTAATAAACCATATGATTTGAATGTATTGAATGGTAGTTATTTTAAGGGCTATTTTCAGAAATCAATGGGTGAGCCATGGGAGGCCTGTCTCACACCAAGCAATGGGCAATTCCAGAAAATAAAGGTACCCTCCCCACGGGCGGCACTAGTTTTGACCCCCCCCCCCCCCCCCCCCATGCATATAGAATTCCGGGCAGGTTAAAGAAATCCAGCTTCGAAAACCCCCCCTTGCAATCAGAATTCCGAGTTCTTAAACCCCCCCCCCCCCCCCATCCCATCGGAATTTCCAAATGCCGCCCGTGGGGGGTACCTTTATTTTCTGGAATTGCCCAATAAGAGCCCACATTAGGTCCGCCCTCATCAACGTCAGAAAAATGTCTATTTAGAGACAAAAGGGAGAATCGCGTTATAACAGAGGCTCTTCACTCTTGCTTCCCTAAGAGCATTTTATTAAGCAACAGTTCAAGATTTATATCATTGAATATAAAAAGGGGGTGTAGATTATTGTGTCTGCCCATTTCCAACCACTGGTTGAGGTCTTTGGTCTGTACATGGCTGACAGAATACTTTTTGAAGTGAAGGGCTCATAAGAGACAATGTAAGGCAAAGTTTGTATGTGTGTGTGTGTGTGGGGGGGGGGGACGGGGGCAACGGGGGGGGGAGGAAAGGCTGAGTTCTTTAGACATGGTAAATACAATTCAGGGGGCTGCCCTGTTCCTATATAAGATAAGTACGAAACTACAATATTATACATAATAATAATAATAAAACCATACCCCAACTATATTGTATACTTCATAACGAAATATTCACTAAGAGTAGCCTTATTATTATTATTATTATTAAAAGAGGGCATGGAGGGAGAGGTTTTTAATTCGTTTGGAACCCTGGTTTACAACTGTGATGCCTGCAACTGAAACTTTGTTTCAATTTAGGTGAGACAGAAAGTAATTGTCCTGGCTTTCACTCCTTCCGGACCTTCCATAACTTGTTGTCTGCAAACAAACTCACAGAAAACATATTAAAATCTGCTAAAAAGTGCCCCTGGCTCTGCTGTCCATCCTATCATATGTCCAGAGGTCAGCAATGACTGGCAGTCACGCAAAGGCTGTGTGTGCTTTTGAGGCAATGAATCATTGGGCACTCTCATGATTGTCCAGTTTTTGGTTGGATTCCTGACATCAATTGCCGGTTAGCTGAGGCAGCTCCTGCAGTTGCCCGATACCAAGGTCTGTCCACTTCTGGTCTTGTTCTTTTGATGAATCAACATTACAGTTATCTGCAAAGAGTATTAGTACTTGACATCAGGGTACAGAACATTTTGTTAATAATTATAATAATGGATGATCCAGCACCTCGGCAGGAACTGGCACAAGGTCAACGAAGTAAAAGAGACTCTGGAGAATCAAATTGCACAGTTGAATTCTAGGGTGCAATAAAATGCTGCCCACTGATTTTTTTTTTGAGGGGGGTGGGGGGGAGGTTGGAAATACGCCCAATCATATAGGTGCTTGGCTTTCTATTGTCATTACCCAACAGCTCTGGCCTGTTGGGTAGCTGTGAAATTTTTTCTTTGTTGTTGTACATGAGTACTGTACAATTTCTACATGAAAGTTTCTAGGTAGTTTTTAGCTATTTCTTGGCCTAATCAGTTTTAAATCAGGAATACAGAACACGTTTTGAGCAGAGAAACAAATGTGACAATATTCCACGGTGTTGAGGAGTTTTGCAAAAGGCCTGAGATGGTTTACTACCAATAGTAAAATAACATTAGGTGTAATGGTATCATAAAATATTAGACTGCTGTTGCCATAGCAACTTACTATCAGTGTCATCACAGGAGGGAGCTCACATTCTGGCACAGTAATCTCTGAAAAGAAATGATCATAAGCCAGTATTAGGACAAATACTGCTTCAATGATTAGATGGCAAATAATTTTGTGTGTGCTTCTCAAATAAAGAGTGGTGCTGATATCTTGGGACCCTGGATCCCACAATGATTGACAGGTCACATTTTTTTTCTGCATGGGGGCAGGGAGGGGATTGAGGACCCTACCATTTGAAGACCCCTTCCCCTGGAAGTTCCAGGTTGCCTACCTCCTTTTCTACAGCTTAGATATACCCCTCTCCCTGGAATATCCAGGATTTCCAGGGCTCAGATAGACCCCCTCCCCTTGGAATTTCCAGGGCTCAGATAGACCCCTCCCACCTGGAATTTTCGGAAAGCAGAAAGAAAATGCAATCAGACATTTGGATCTGGCTCTTTTTATCACTCTTTTCTGACACCAGCGCCAGCAAACAAAAGTTTCTCACTCAAGTTTTTGCCTGAAGTTCCTTGGGATGCTCTAGCCCCGGCGTAATCAATCGAACAAATCCGAACAAAAAATCAATCGAACACCAATCGTTCGATTTGTTTGGCAATCGAACAAAATCGAATGCGAGCTTTGCTGTGAGTTCGATTTTCGAACACAAGCCAATCGAACAGATTGGATTGTTCGATTTTGTTCGGTAATTATGAATGTGTGACAGGATTTCTACCTCTATATCTACCTCTAATTTCATACATGTAAAGGTTGCACTTCCATGAGCATATGAACAAGCTAAATCACTATGATACCTAGCAATGATTGTGTCAGGAGAAAGACGGGGACTCCTAAACCTTTTGGGTGGGGATGCTTTTGGTTGATATCATTTTTAGGGGATCGATAAAATCGAACCTCTGGTACCTTTTGGGGGTAAAAGAGAAACATGTTTTACCACTTGTAACCTGCGAGCAGTGCTTTCTTCTGTCAGTCTTTTAAAATTTACGAAGTTAGTCACGTGTCATACATTTGTGTAGTTGGGGCGAGATAACAAATCAACGCACGAAAGCAAAACGCGAGGGCTAGCAACAAAACGAGAGAGCGAATTACCGAGGAAAAAGCCTCTGCTAGGGTGGCATATTTTCGAGTGAAACATTTGGTTTATTGTCTCAGCACAGAATCTTTTACAGGCTATTGTACCTTAAAACTTCTAGTAGCTCAGGTCTGTTAAAAATTCTGTACTACACTACCAGCAAAAAGAAACAGGAACGAAATTCGACGAAATTCGACGTAATTCGCGGAAAAACATCGAAAATTGATGACCTCGAATCAACAGCGCCAAGAGCATTGTAATCATTTCTAAAATAAAGACGTTAACTTTGAGATCATGTTGTCTACTGTTTATGAATTACAAGTAACGTTGCCAATTCTGCTTAACTTGCTCATAATTCTCGAGGTTTAACCCAAAAAGACATGTATTTATGTGAGTAAATGAATCATGAAGAACGCAAAGTTGGCAGCGTTGCTTTAAATCGCAATCAACGCGTCATTGTTTTACTCTCGATAAGGAACCAGGCGAATCAAACTGTCATTGTTTTTGTTTTAAAAACGCTTGACAAGTAAGTTGTACATTTTCTAGCGCATTTAGAGTTTATTTGCATCGAAAATTCAAAGGCCGTCTTCGAAAATCGGAGGCCGAATTTTCGCCGCACGAAAATTCAATGAAAATTGGGTCGGAAATTCGCTGCGAATTTTCGGACGATATTTCGTTGGAACAAAGGCCGAATTTCGTCGAATTTCGTTCCAGTTTCTTTTTGCTGGTAGTGTATATTCGGACTTGTTGGTACCTGTTGGGGCGAGTGACAAAACGAGGGGGTCACTCGCCCATTGTCACTCGGCCAAAAATCCAAGATGGCGCTCGTGACTACGAACTCCGGGTTTTCGCCGATAAAACAGCCTCCAACGCCTGCTAGCAGGCTAGACTAAAATCAGATAAAACCACTCCCAATTTGGTACCTTTGGAGAAATATCTAAGTTATGTAAAAAAAAGGAACAAAGTTCTATTTCTGAACGTTCGATTTTGTTCGATTGTGAAGATTTTGCTGTGAGTTCGATTGCCGAACAAGTCGAAAATCAATCGAACGATTGGTATTCGATAGACCTTTCCGAAGTTTTTCTTATTTCCACAGGAGGCCACGGAGAAAAATTCCCTCACCATAGCTGGAAAGAGCAGCCCAAAATTAGTAAAATTGGAAAGTTTCAGAGGAAAATCTTAGTACGATTATTACGTAGTTGGTGAAACGGTAGACGACGATAATGCCCTCCAAAGTTTGCATCATCGGTATGCAAGATTTCTCGTTTGCCGAACGAATCGGTATTAAATCGCGAACTTTACCTTGCCATTTCTTCATTATTTCAAAAGATTTTCCTCTCAAACTTTCGCATTTTACTAATTTTAGGCTGCTCTATCCAGCTATAGTGATGGATTGTTTCTCCGTTGCTTCCTGTGGAATAAGAAAAACTTCGGAAAGGTCTATTGAGTCCGATTACCGAACGTTCGATTGATTACGCCCCGTCTAGTGATACACAAAATGTAAACAAAAACCCTGTAACAAGGCAATGAGGGAAGTGACGAAGAAGTGACGAACAGACTGAGCATCTGGGTCTTTATCAACTTTTGAAGTTACCAAAGACTCAAACAAGGGACTCACCATCGTTTGGCAGTTATCTTTCTTCCACTCTTCGTCTACGACATCCAACAAGCGGCCATTCCGATGAGCATACGACAGCTCGCTATCCTAAATTGACAAATATTGGGCAAAATTACACTCAGGAATAATCTATTTAAGCTAGCAAACCACGAAACTGGATATTTGGCAACAATGGCGCCCAGAAATCTAACTTTTCTTACCCGAGACATTTTCTGTTTCGAGAAAGTTTTCGCGCGTACAAAATCAGTCAGGCGTTGCTAGCGTAGGACTTAGCCACCACGCGTTGTAAAGCCGTATGAAACTTTTAATATTATTTCTTACCAAAAAAGGGCAATAGTATAGTAGTGATTTACGCGTTCTAGAAAATAAATGTTATTAGTATAACCAACTAATGGTCTATTACAAATCCTGCATTCTGATTGGCTGAGCTACTAATGGTCTATTAGTGATAGACCGTGCCTGGCAAAACCACCACCTTTCTTGCAAGAAAACTTGATTTTTTCAACATAAAAATAATGGAATTCATTGCCAAAACTGATCAACTAGTTGGTTTATACTAAAACAATTAGACCTCTCGTCCTCATGTGCTATGATATCAATAGACCATTCGGCCTTCGGCCTCATGGTCTATTCATCATAGCACATTCGGCTCGGGGTCTAATTGTTAAATAGACGCTTTCGGGAAAAAATTGCATCATGGGTAATTAGGGCATTTGGACCGTAGCTCGAGTGGGTCAAGGTGAGTGTCACGATTTCACGATTTCAAGTTTTTCGGCGAAAGGTGAGTTTCTGTTGAAAATGATTGTCTCCTTTGAATTAAGCAACTACTCATTCTGCTTTAGAAAGTTTTTGAAACCCATTTCAATGAAAAACAAGGAAGAATTAAGGGAAAATACAGCGCAAGCCGGCGAGCGTAAGCAGTCGTGCGAAAAGCAAACAATGGCCGACCAGCAAAGTTGACCTCAAGACAAACGACTTCCTTTGTATTTCACAAGTTATAACCAACACAGCTTGTTTCCTAAGCCTATTGCTAACTGCCTGCAAGTTTTCAAGGACAATACGCTGCATCTTCATTTTTTCTGACCCGCGAATGATCGCAAAATCGTTTCAAGTACAATTACGGACATTTTGATAACAAGCCGAAAGCCATCCAAACAACGCGCCTGCCTGTTTTAAGCCTTCTTACATTGATTTTCAAACATTTACTACAAAATCTAGGTTCACGGTAGAGAGGAAATTTGTTTTTTAATTATTATGTCGCATTTCTGTTTTGGATGATGCATTTTTCCTACCCTTTTCATACTGTAACCAAAGCGGACAGCGTGACGATAAGCAACATGTTTCAATTATGTCGCTTTTCCCGTGAATAATTTAGCTTTTTTACGTTTGATAAATCGACACATTTCACTGCAAATACCTTTGTTTTTACCAACCAATGTATTGATATTCAATATCAGTTCATTATAATTATTAAGTCATTAAATATGCATTTTCATTTTTTGTCGATTCGCAGTTTGGAGTATTATTTTCGAAGTGTCATGCCGCACAACAGATGTTGTGTTGGCCCCTGCACGAACGACAGCAGGTATCCAGAGAATATTAAGAAGAGGGGCCATGTCGAAGAGCTGAAATTCCATTCCATGACTAAAGATGATGAAAAGCGGGTGATATGGGAGAGTCAAGTCAGTTTAGGAAGAACAAATTTCCAAGCAACCGATTTCCAAGTGGTCTGTTCTAATCATTTTCTCTATGGGAAACCCACTAATGAATCCCCAAACCCGACCCTGTACTTGAGGAAAAGTGATGACATTAAAAAGTCACCTGTTAAACGAAGAAAACTGGAACGACAACTGCTAGAGTCTAATCAAGTTTCTGGGAGTGCCCAGCCTGCACCTATGAAAAATGAGAGTCAACCCCTCTGCAGAGGGCCCTGTTTCACATTTGAAGAGCTCACGAGAGATTCTGATGTTAGGCTATTTACAGGCTTTCAAAATACTGCCTGCTTTAAACATGTGTTCAGTTTTCTTCAGGAGAAAGCTTTGAACATGAGATACTGGGAAGGAAAGAAAAAAATGGAAAAAGATGTGAAAGAAAGAAACCGAATAGAGGTCCATGGAAACAGACGTCTTTGTCTGGAAGAGGAATTCTTTTTAACCATGCAGAGACTCCGCCTAGGACTGCTGACAGAATATCTGGCTGTAGTTTTCAGAGTGAGTCCCTCAGTGGTCAGTTCAGTGATATTTTCCTGGCTCCGTCTGATGAAATTAGAACTAAATTCCTAATACCTTGGCCAAGTAGAATTCAAGTGTCTAGAAATCTGCCAGACAGTTTCCGCAAATACTATAAGAAATGTAGAGTAATTGTGGACTGTACTGAACTCTATATTGAGACCCCTTCAAGTCTTGGCCTCCAAGCATTATTCTGGTCTGAATATAAACATCACTGCACTATTAAAGTATTAGTTGGCATTACTCCTAATGGTTGTTTCAGTTTCATATCTGACTCATATGGTGGAAGAGCAAGTGACAATTTCATTACACAGAATTCAGGGTTCCTGAACTTATTGCAACCAGGTGATTTGGTCATGGCAGACCGTGGCTTCAAAATTGAAGACCTGCTTGCATTTCACCAATGCCGTCTGGCCATCCCTCCCTCATGCCACACCAACATACAGATGACAGGAAAGGATGTCAGAGAAACCTCTAAGTTTGCAAACATACGGATTTATGTAGAAATGGCCATAGGACGACTTAAAGACTACCAGATTCTGAAACATGAATTACCAATTAGTCTTCTCCCAGTTGCAGATGACATTATCACTGTATGTGCTGCATTGACAAATTTGAAGAACCCTTTAGTTGTTTAAAGGATATCTGCATATTGTAATTGTAATATTCGCCAGCAAATAGTCACCGAGATGAAGTCGGCATCGCTTGAGTAATTATACTCAATTGTATAATATATTTATAACTCTCAAAATTTTAAAATATACTCTTTATTGTACAGTTCAAGAACCTCCAGGAGACTGTTCAATATAAATATTCTTTTCACACTGAGAATTTTGCTGAGATTGTAAAAATGTAATAAATTTGAAATTGTGCTTCATTATTGTAAAAAATGCATTTTGAACATGCAAATATAATATTGATTAATAATGATTTTCTTTACATTATTTAAAGAAACTTTGCCCCTCAAAACTGAGAAAATAGAATAGTTAACGACTATTGCCCAAGGGCAGATGAATAGTGGTGGATATACCGAGACATTCCCTGCTTAGCAGAGGCTTCTTTTCTCTGTATTTTGCTGGGCTAGTGTTTGGTCCTTACAAACACCAGCCAAGAGAAATACAAGAAAAGAGGCTTCTGCTAGCAGGGAAACCAAGATGTCCCTATCAATGTATATATCCTGCCTTATGTTCATCTATCCTGAGGGGAATAGTTGTTTAAGTATTCACCAATCAGTTGGATAAAAACTGAAATTATTGAGAAATGTCTGAGATTGACACCAATGTGTTCATATGATACAGAACAGTGAATATGCTGGGATATCCTCAGTTTCAGGAGCCGATAATAGCCTGCAGAATTGGATATCTACTGAATTGGTGAAAATGTTATGTGCTCTTGCAAAGAGCACATACCCAGTCAGTGATACCATCAGAGGTCACATTGACACATGGCCAATGGTACCACTGATCACACTGAGCACAGTGGACACTGCTTTCCTTCTGAAGCTGGCGTTGGGGTATTTCCCTTGCATCTAAAATGCGTTTCTCACACATAGGACAAAATGGAGAACATGAATGCCAAGCAATACCTTAGCCAAGTATAATTTAAAAAATAATATAAGATTTTTGTAGACACCATTCCAGAAAGATTCATCAAATTTAACCAACTGAATAAAAGGACTGCCTATGGGTGTCCAAACAACAAAATATGCCTTTGAACAGTTGTATGCCTTCATTTGTCCTTGGACCTGTGTATAATATCTGTGTGTATTCTTGAGCTCAAGCCGTCCATCAATCCTCTGTAAGAAATCCAAATTGTCCCCACCATCTTCCACAGACTTGTTTCTGATGCTATGAGGGCATTTGTATTCTACACACACTCTACCACAACAAGAACAAGTGAAAATATTATCAGCAGTTGCTGCCAGAAACGGGGCATTGGACACTGCACGCAAACCACACATGTTCAGTTTGGGCTTGGTATGGTTTGGCCCAACCTCTTTAAAAAAGCTTTCTCTAGCTTTTTGCTCATTGTCTCTGCCCCACCTGATAGCAGGAATATGATCAAGGTTATTCTGTTGAGTAAGCCGGCCCAGTAAAGGTGTTGTTTGAGGCTTAGTTGCACCTCTTGAAGCGCTAATTGCATTAACCTTTTTGTGGACCTCATCAAAATTTGAGGCTGTAATGCGCCCTACTCGTTGCTTTTTCCAGGTATCACACTTTGCTTGATCTTTAGTTGATTTTTCGAGCTCGTCTAATTGTTTTTGACTAAATGTCATTTTGTCCATAAATTCACTAAGCATGTCTGCTTCATTATTGTCTCTGTTTCCCTTCTGAACTGCATCAGCTATATCAGATATTGGTTTTACTTGGAAATTACTTCGGTCATTGAAGGAACATGGAATGTCAGTACAGGATGGATTAGTGTAGCCTCTCTCCTCAGCAAACTGCAGCTTGTACAGGACAGCAATGATATGGTTACAACAATTTGAGAAGCCAGCAGTACAGCAACAGTATGCAGAAATAACACCAGAGCTTGAACAGAGTATCCAAAGGTCCCAAGGTTTAGCAGAGACTTTCATGGAGGGAGTAACAGATGATTTCACAATAACTAAGCCAGAGTCAGGTGGAGAGTAGGTTAGGATCTGATGAACATGGGAGCTCTTGAAGTATGAGTATGCCTTCCTGGCCTTGTACTGCCCAATGTAGTTAGTGTCAAATGCTTTAGTAACTAGTACGACTAGTACGTAGTGAAAAATTTGCCCAAGATTTATGGTTGGCCATGTTGTAAGGTCTTGACTCCAGTTCTTGTCTTCTATTTCTATTGGATCACATATATTCAGCTTCACCACCAACTCCTTGTACTCCCTCCTTAGTTTCTCTGTTAAATCTTTAGCACTGTCCACAACAGGATCCTTATTTCGAAAGCCACAAGGGCTCTTGCAGCTAACTCTTTTTTGTTCCACTTATAGGTTTCCCCCTTTGGGTGAGGTAAAATTGTAGCTGGCCAGCCGACCATTCAAGGAAGTCTTCAAATTGCATCTAAAAAATTCAAGAGCATGACATCATTAAGCTTAAGTAAACACTATTTTCTACTATGCTCGATCCCTGCTACAACTAAACCGGATGAAAAATATGCAAGAAAAACAGAACAAAAATTCTGGTAAGTCCCTTCCAAACGATGCAGAAAAGAGTCTACAAAAGCTAAAGTGTTCAAGTAAAAACAATTTCTCCAAAACGAAATAAAAATGCATAGTTTTTAATGGCTTACAATTAAGGTCCGACATTAAATTGGTGCAAAAACAAACAAAGGTAATTATTTGAATTGAAATGTGTCGTTTTATATCAAAGGTAAAAGTTCAGCTTTGGTTACAGTATGAAAAGGGTAGGAAAAATGCATCATCCAAAACAGAAATGCGACATAATAATTAAAAACAAATTTCCTCTCTACCGTGAACCTAGATTTTGTAGTAAATGTTTGAAAATCAATGTAAGAAGGCTTAAAACAGGCAGGCGCGTTGTTTGGATGGCTTTCGGCTTGTTATCAAAATGTCCGTAATTGTACTTGAAACGATTTTGCGATCATTCGCGGGTCAGAAAAAATGAAGATGCAGCGTATTGTCCTTGAAAACTTGCAGGCAGTTAGCAATAGGCTTAGGAAACAAGCTGTGTTGGTTATAACTTGTGAAATACAAAGGAAGTCGTTTGTCTTGAGGTCAACTTTGCTTGGTCGGCCATTGTTTGCTTTTCGCACGACTGCTTACGCTCACCGGCTTGCGCTGTATTTTCCCTTAATTCTTCCTTGTTTTTTATTGAAATGGGTTTCAAAAACTTTCTAAAGCAGAATGAGTAGTTGCTTAATTCAAAGGAGACAATCATTTTCAACAGAAACTCACCTTTCGCCGAAAAACCACAGGTCGCCCAAGCTCTTGTTTCATATTTTAATAAATTTGAATGAATTTAGGCTGTTTTAGAGCACTCTGCATAGCTTGCATTTTGGCTGTTGCAGTCGAAATTTGTAAAATAATGAAAATAAAGAATTGTTCAATCATGTTGTACTTACTTGTTTATAAGCCCTTTGTGATCTCCTCTGGGAAGTCTTAAGCCATTTGGATCACTTTTTCGAGAGATATCATTCACAAACCTCCCCCACCTAAGAGGTTTGTGAATGATATCTCTCGAAAAAGTGATCCAAATGGCTTAAGACTTCCCAGAGGAGATCACAAAGGGCTTATAAACAAGTAAGTACAACATGATTGAACAATTCTTTTATTTTCATTATTTTACAAATTTCGACTGCAACAGCCAAATGCAAGCTATGCAGAGTGCTCTAAAACAGCCTAAATTCATTCAAATTTATTAAAATATGAAACAAGAGCTTGGGCGACCTGTGGAAAAACTTGAAAACGTTGTGTGACTACTGTCAAATCGTGACACTCACCTTGACCCACTCGAGCTACGGTCCAATGCCCTAATTACCCATGATGCAATTTTTTCCCGAAAGCGTCTATTGGGGTAGTACCTAATTACTGTTTCTACGTATTTTTGTAAAAAAGGGAAGCAATAATAATTAAAAAGATTACCCGGAACTACACGCCCCCACCCCGCAGAGGGTTTTATGACGTAGCAAGCGATTCCCCTGGGGATCCCAGACATATGAAAAATGTTCCCAGCGGGCCGCACTCAAAACAAAATGGCGGACATAGAACACGATGATGAAGTCAGACGATTACCGTAAGTTTTAACCCCTTTTTTGTGCTCTAATTCATAATCTTATGCTTTCGCTTTCGATAGCTTTTATTCCTTTATCCTTGCAAGGTCGATTTTACGTAGGTGTTTTGGAGGTTTTTCGAGATATTGTTAATTTTTCGTGAGGGTTCAACAACGTTTGCATTCAATGTTCAATCTCTGACAGCTGCAAATGCAAATGGGGGCTTTTCTTTTCGAGATCTGTGAAGGATTTGTACTCTTCAGCGCCATTTTCAGCATTTACAATCTCCTTACGCTGAGATGAAGCCATTTAAGATCTTCTCTGAATTTTTTCGTCATCCAAGCGGAAATTTTATCGAACTTGGACGTAAGGATTCCATTTTTGGGCTTTTTAGTAGCTTGTGAATTTAAAGCTCTGCGGATTCTAGCTCTTAACTTATACCAAAAGCTTCCGTTCTCCACAACAACAAAAACAGAATATGAAAAAGTACGACCTGCTTGCTTATCTATATTATTATTGCTCGTGATTTTTTCCTGTTTAAGCGAGAAATTTTTAAGATAATGCTGTAAGCATTTTAGAAAAATTCAGGGGCCTGATGTTTATTGTATAAACAAAAGATGTTATACTGAAAACCTAACTTATGCTTATAAGTACCAGCACGAATTCAACTAACTTCAGCTTACTGTACATGTCAGCTTACTGTAAAATCAACATTTTTTCTCTTAGTCCAGACCATCAAGATGGTTGAGTTTGTTTTTAGATTAAAACCTCAGTCACTCATGTTTAAAATCTAATTTATTCAGGATGCAAATCTTTTCTTGGAATATATATATTTTTTGTTTGATAATAATATTAGCAAAAGATAGCAATTCAATTAGCTGGTTTATTCATTATCTGATGAATATTTCATCAGCTCAAATTGAAAAATAGATAAGCTGGCATGTGTTGGCAGATTTGTTCCTAAACACTCAAAACACTTTGCTCGCATTTGTGTTAAAAAAAAATTATACATTGTAAAATATATTGAAGGTGGTACCATGGAGATATGAGCCGGCATGTTGCGGAAGCTGTTCTCATGTCTAATGGCATGGATGGTAGTTATCTTCTGAGGGACAGTGCAACACACAAGGAGAATATTCACTATCATGCAGGTATCTTTAGAGCAAAAATGTAATCTAATGTAATGAAAATTATAATACAACAATCTAGACAAGAAAAAAAGATTAGTACAAGCAGCAACAAAAACAAAAACAATTTGAAAAACCTATTTGAAATACCTATTACTTTAATTCTAAGCTCCCTGCTTCAATTAGTTTTTACTTTTTTGCAGGAAAGCTTACCATATTTGTAAATATTAGTTTAATTTAATAAATAAATTGTTTGATTGATTGTTACAAGTCATACCACATATTACACAGACAGACAGTAGATGGTACTACAGCTATATTTTGTGTATGGACACCAACTATTTTTTTTTGTGTGTGTTGTTTTGAATTTTGCAAAAGTTGTGTTGCAAAGGCATAAAAACTACATCTCTGTGGGACAAATGAGATGTTGCTGTGATGCTTTCTTTTCTGTTTCACCTCAAAAGACACAGAAAAAATATTTCTGTCCATGCCCGTTCTTGAACTTGAACACCATTTTACTAGAAAAAGAAGTCAACAAGGTAATCTTGTGAGTCTCCATCATGTGCAAGTGCACAAATGGAGTATTTTAAAAGCATTCATTGAAATATTGTTCATTCAATTAAAATGGGAAAATCCCATTTTCCATGCTGGAGAATGGGAATAACGATATTCCCACTTAAAGAAAAAGCAGAGCATCAGTATGTGTTGAACAGCATTTGGTTGTTAACATCAAAACAGTGTTCTGCACAACAATATCATTGGCATATGGAGTACTAAAATTCTCTGGAATTTTATTTTCATCTTCTAGATGTTCAGATTCTGTAAAACATTTCCAAATTGGCCGAGATGGAGACCACTACACATTTGGAATGGGCAAATTCAGAACTCTCAACGAGTTTGTGCAGCACTTTGAAAACAAGCCCCTCATAGGAGGAGAATCAGGTACTGTTCATTCATTTGCAGCTAACCAACAACACAGGTTCCATCATGAAAGGGCTTCCAACATCTATGTTAATTTGTCAGCCACAAGGATAAGTTCAATGTCTTTTGTGTGTTTGTACATGTCACTAGAAGGTAAAGTAAGTGAACTGAGATTTTATGAAAAAAAGAAAAAAAAGAGGAGTTCTACATACATATCATGGCATTTAGACAAGGTTTAGTCAGTAGCCAATAAGAATGCAATATTTTGTCTGAGGCATTCAAACCATGTGTGTTTCTGTCTCAAATACTGTACCTTCAGTTTGCAACCCATTCAAAACATGCTTTAGAAGCACATGTTACTCATAGAATTTTTCAGGAATCAAGTTGAGAAGAATAAACCCAACTGTCCTTTAACACTATGACATCATGGTTTGTTTCCATGAACAAGATAACTGAAATTTGGTTTAAATAAAAGTTCCATTTGAGATGTGGGTCCTGCTAGCATATATTGTAACTTAGCATTACATCAGACAGCATTTTTATTATGTTTTGGTCATTTCTAAATGCTGCTGTCCCCTCTGGTGACCATGATTCATAGCGCTAAAACAATATAATGTTTTGATATGACGTCATAGTGAAATCGGTCAAATGGATAAATTTTTGCAGAGCAATATTTCATAATTATCATGTGACCTATCTCAGCCTCCTGCAAGCGTTTTACATTTTTTGTAAAGAGCTTTAGTGATAGTTATTGTCTTGCTATGGACCCCAATAACTTTCACTGTGCTGTGACCCTTTCTGTTGGTCCTATTGGAACAGAATGCACCATGTTTTGCTCCTTACTTTACTCAAAGCTGATGAGAAGTCTTTTACAAAGAAACTTTTACTTATTAATCATCACTTTGTTAATTTACAGGAGTTCTAACATTATTAAAATACCCATATCCCCGTGAAGTAGAAGAACCCACTGATTATGAGCAAGTTAAGGTCCATGCCGAGTGGGGACACAATAGAGACTGTCCTGAGGGCACCTCAAAGGGACATGTACAGTCGGTAAGTACATATGTATTATTAGACTGTTACTAATAATAGAATGATAGGGAGTGTCACAAAAACTCCTCCGATGGATAGCATCTCATTTGGTACAGTATGATGATGAGGGGCATATGAATTGCGGCACAACCAGAGAATGGAGACTGTCCTAGGGTCCTATTTACAGCTAAAACCATTGCATCATGACACACGATTTCAAAATATCAAATTATGTTTTGATCTTTTACTTTGCTGTTCCCCCAATCAAACCCTGTGAGCCAATGAAACTCTTGCAGCCCTGTTTTACCTACTGCAGTCAACTCAGGCTTCCCTCTGAACTAAAACCAGACAACGTCGTGACGGTAAGCCAGCCAACTGCACTAGGCAAGAAAGGGCAAAAATCTGATGGCTCATGATGTTGACTAATGTAACAGCAAAGCCAAAAACATATTGAAACTGTGGGTCGCAATGCAATGGTTTTAGCTGTAATAAAAGCTGTTGAAATGCTAAGTGGTTTATGCATAAGAGGGGCCATGGCATTTTAAGTTGTTGTAGATTCACCTAGAACAATTTACATAAGAAACCTACAAATTTGTTTTTTTGTCAAAAATGTGATCTCTCACGCGAAAACGTACAGGTCACCTTTTCCATTAGCTGCAAAAAGCATTAGCTATGCGCGAATCAGGCGTTTGTAGGCGCGAGTCAAGTGTTAGAAAAGCGCGAGCTGGTGTTAGCTAGGTCCGAGTCAAGCGTTAGAAAAGCGCGAGCTGGCGTTAGCTAGGCCCGAGTCAAGTGTTAGAAAAGCGCGAGGTGGCATTAGCTAGACACAAGTCAAGCGTTAGAAAAGCGCGAGCTGGCGTTAGCTAGGCCTAGTCAAGTGTTAGAAAAGCGCGAGATGGCGTTAGCCAGGCGCGATTAAAGTGTTTCTAGGCAAGAGGTGGCGTTAGAAAAGCTAACGCTTGTAAAAAACACATGTACGTTTTCGCGTGAGAGGTCACAAATGTATCTAACAAATTGCACCAAAAATGCTAATATATATATTTTAAATCAACTTTATATTTTAGTTTGGTTCGAAGGAAGGATACCTTACCAAACTTGGTGGAAAAGTTAAGGTAAGAGTATACCTAGTAAAATACAGTTTTATCTGTTAAAGTATATGCAAAGGGGTGTGTCACGATTTTAGGGTTTAATTAACCCTTTCACTCCCAAGACCTAAATAGCACTTCTCCTTACTCAAAACAATGCACTTTATATACACTTGATGGGAGAATTTAGTTCTGTATCTGTTCCTCATTACTTAGTGGATGATTCACAAATTCTGCTCTCCTCTTGTTATCTTGACCATGTCTTGATATAGTTGGGAGAGGTTTTGGGTTGAGGATGAGTCTTTAGTTAGCTTCAATAGGGGGGGGGGGTGAATAGGGGTCCTCAAATCCGTCGATCCGTTCAATTTCTCATAAAAATCCGCCGATCCGCACAAATTTTCGCCTCAATCCGAATCCGCAACGTTTGATGATTTATGAAAACAATTGATAATTTCAAAAAAATACGTTTCACTGTATCGCTTATACACGAACATCTCTCACTGAGGGACATGTCATTATTTAGCGGGGTTTTCGTGACCCCCCGTCCCCTATTTGACCTAGTAGAAGACATTTTACAGAAAGAGGGGGTTGCACTTTCATTCGTTGCACGCGAAGCACGCCCACATTTTGATAAACGCATTTCACCAAGCCTCAGAGAAAGAGTAGATAAACGTTTGAAATACGCTACCTCAACTACGCTACCTCAATGAGCGTTTCTCGCTCGCTGATTGGCTGCTGTTTTGACTGTTATTTTTCAGTCAATCAGCGAGCAAGAATCGCGACAAAACATGCTCGACAAAACATGCACGTTTGAAACGTAAACCTACGCGAAAAAATCGTCCAGTTTCAGGGTTGAACGAAAATGGTAGTATCCACGGGGTCTTCTTTCAATCATAGTGACTGTATGCTAGGCCTATCACTGCAGGGCATTTTTGAAAGAGTTTATTTTTCCTCGTCAAGATATACACTTGTTCTTTAAATAGCGCGGGGCGAGTTCTGAAAGTATGTTAGGTGTCATTCTTTATGCGGCAAAGCGCGCCAAAATTTTTATTAAGTATGCGAAGTTAAGTATGTGAAATATGAAAGCATATTAACGGCCTACAAATTCGAACATCCAGGGCTATTTGTCTACAGACCCTACAGTCAACAATCTGCACAATCCGTAGTTGCGATTATCAGAATCCGAAATCCGAAGTCCAATTTTCAATAGATCCGCGATCCGGTACGTTTTGAGAATCCGAAAATCCGCTCGAGCTTTTCTTAAAATCCGCAATCCGTGTGCTATTTAGGCCCGAATCCGCCGATCCGCAAACCTATTCACCTCCCCCTTCAATGAAGTTCAATAGACCTTTTTCCAAAATGGTCACCGAAAATTCAATTCGCTGTTTGTTAAAAATGAACACCAGCACTAGAACACACATCATCACTTTCGTAAAACTACAAAATTTCCCTGCATTATATCCAATATCTTCCGAGAAAATGAACGTTGAAAATCTGAAAATTTACAGACGTTTGTATGACTGGGAGTATGCATCATACCCCCAGTTATGCAAATCTCTGTAAATTTTTCAATTTTCAGACTCTTTCTCAGCCGACATGGCATTTGGCATAACGAAAATTTAAAATATTACTAATGTGAGGATACTCTATCTAGTGCCAGTATTATATTTTCAGTCAGTTTAATTTTAAGACATGTGAATTTGCGGCGGCCATTTTTGAAAAAGTTCTATTAATTTATAACAAGTGAGCAAAATAAGTGTCTATGTCCATGTTAAAGACCCTGTGTCCGATGAGTGTGACAATGTTATGATTGGTTTGTTGTGTTTATCTAATATATGGTAAGAAACTTTCACAATAACACCACCAGAGGTGAGTTTGTTGCTCTATGACTGCAATTCACATAAATTAGTCTTAGACCAAAGGATGGATCGCAATTCCAAGAGATTTAAACGGATTGAGTTCACTTTTTACCGTTACTTCATTAGTATAGAGTTTTATGGGCTACGAAACTATGGTATTTTGTCATGCCCAGGGTCTTTAATTCAGGGAAGTGGTTAATTGAATCACCTTTCAACTTGGACAAATAAGTACAAATTTGGAGTTTGTTCATGTTACTGAGTGGATGGAATTAGACTGCAAATTCGATTTTTTTTAATAATATGCCTTACCATTCAAACTTGAAAATTTAATAGCTAAAGCTAATCAAAATGTGGAATGTACATTTTTATTATCTTATCAAATATTATCAAAATATAATACAGTAGATCAGTTGCTATCTATTGAAATTTCTTTCTAATGAATGATCTATAAATTTATGTATATCTGTGCTATATATATGATAATTTTGTTAATCAATTAAATATATCATCTTTTTTAATTTTGTTATTATTTCACCCATATTCTCTCATATGCACTTAACTTCTTATGGAACACTAAACTGGACCTTCTACAGAAAGTGAGTGGCAAATAGACTGCTGTTTAACATTAAGACCCTAAAAATATATATAAATATTTTTTGTAAAAAAAATAGATAACAAAATGTAATATAAAGGAGGTAATAAAGTAATAATGAAAATATGGGAATATTAAATCATTCATCATGTCTCTTGTCATCAAACATGCAGTAAATGGTTTAATTAAAAGGTCAAAAGAGAAACAATTAGGGTTCATATTTAAGTTACTGGAAGCAGGAGTGATACAGCTTCTTGGACGATCGTGTGTGATTGGATAGGCAGAACAAAGAATCCCATTGTTTCCTTGTTCTATTGTATGACCCTCTATATTGTTTTGCACTGAGGGTATCAATCCAATAGGCTTAGATCTTACAAGAGCTGTATCATGACTCACTGGCAGGGGTGACCCATCACAAATTATATCATCAGTACTTGCTTAATGTTAAATAGACATAGTAACATAATATTATTTTAGCTTGTTGCATGGGTGGTTCCAGGTTTTTGGAAAGTTGGGTGCATTTCTGGTTAGAAAAGCCAAATTCATCAGGACTAGAACCTATAGTCTAAGGACTGCATTTTGCCATTTTAAACCGTTTTGTATTGCAAAGGGGGGCGCGTCCACACCCAATGCACCTCCCCTGGATCCATCCCTGCCCATTGTCTCTAGTTGAGAGCTCTGAAACTCCAGAAGGTGAACTAAAACTTACTGTGAAATATTATGTCCTGTAGAACTGGAGAACTAGATGGTTTGTCCTCATAAAGAATGAGCTGAAGTACTACAAAACGAAAGGAGTGAGTTAAAGCATAAGTTTTTTTTCTTTCTGACACCACTAGGCATGCAATGTCGATGTTCTCATTAAAAATTCTGATCCCTGATCCAGGCCTGAAACAACACTATTTATCCACATTCTCATATACCATGTTATGAGTCTGATAAATATTGTGTTACCTAATGGCATTCTTTTTCAAAGGACCGAGAACCGATAAAGACCCTGGATTTAGAGGCATGCTATGAAGTAGCCAAAGATGACTCCCAAAATAAAGCTAACTGCTTTAGGTAAGTTTTTTTGGCTCTGCATTTTCATCAAACTTGTTTTTAGTCCAGTGATCCACTTTGTGGACCTGAAACGTGTGCCCTTATTGGGAGGAGGCACTGGTGCTCACATTGCATCATTTTTAAATGTCCACATTATTCACAGCATTTGAGCCTGCAAATAGAGTCTTCCCATAGAGTCCTAAAGTGTGACGTCAAAAATTTGAAAAGATTTGAATTTCAGATTTTAGTCCATGAATAATAAAAGACCAACTTCGAAGAACGTTGCATGCAAAAAATAAGGTGGATATAGCCCGCTGAATACATAATTTTCTTTAACAAATCACTGTATTTTAGACACAGTTCAAAACTTTATGAACTGAACCAAAAATACGCTCGTTGCGTTGTAACCGATTTGCCTCATTTTTGGTGTGTATGTAGCTTTCATTTGATAGTGCCCTTTCAAAATCAAGGGACAAATAATATTACTAAATCGAAAATTTTGTTTTTGTGACGTCATCACTTTAGGACTATTGAAATTGTCAATTCTCCTAGCAGACCTATAGCAAGTTGCTCAGTGATATTTTTTAGCAACTTGGTAAACATAGCACTCCCTTGGTGGGTGAGGGGGAGGGGTAGTCATTATAGAATTTCCACCATAAAAAAACTCCTTGGTCCCCTACCTTCTTCAGCATACCATTTTAGTTCAAAGAAGCCCTAAAAATACCGGATTGTGTTTAGCGTCCCGTTTTCATTCAAAGAACCCCTAAAAAATACCAGCTCACCAATTTTCACCCCTAAAACTAATGCGACGGTCATAGTGCCTACCATCCGAATAATAGGGAGTCCCTCACCCTCTGGGAGCACTCATTTATGAATGCAACTCACAATAACCGTTTATGTATTTTCCTCATCATTTTCCAGGGTTGTGATGCCATATCGGACATTTTATTGTTTCGCTAATTCAGCACAAGAAGCTGAGGACTGGGTGAAAATGCTACAATGGAAACTGGTGAGAAATCTATTATTCGTGCTAATAAGACTGATAGTCCAGTCCGTGAACTCTCCATCGCGGCTCCTTTGTTACCTGTGCTCGCCGAAAGGAGAGCCCAGAAACCTTTGCATGCGCTAGATCTGACCAAGAACTTTTTTTGTTAGTGCGCATGGTCCAAATACCGCTGTCAGAGATTGATTGTTGGCATCATTTGTTCATCAAGTTGGCGCCATTTTGACCATTCCCACGAAAAATTCAACAAACAATCTCCGACAGCGGTATTTGGATTATGCGCACTAACAAAAAAACCCAAGTTCTTGGTCAGATCTAGCGGATGCGCATACAAAGGTTCCTGGACTCTCCTTTCGGCGACGCGATGGAGAGTTCAGACTGATTGCTTACTCCCTCCCTGTATGTTTCTTCCCCCTCTACCTGCCTTACCCAGTCCTTACTTTGTGTTTTTTCTTTTGCACTTTTGCTTTCTATTGAGCTGTTTAACCTGTATTGCTATTATTGCTAGGTGCAAGGCTTATGGAAATCCTGTGAGGGGGAGGGGCTTGCCATACCTTGTTAGAGACTAAAGTTAAGCCTCTGGTACCAGATAGAGGTCCGTTCTGGAAAGCCAACCAACAATGGTTTTGGCCAATTTCACTTCGTTGCATATTTTCTCGTCTTATTTGAATTCTTTACTATAAAATTCTTTACTATGTGTGCTATAAAAATAAATATCAAATAGTTAAATTGGCCACGTAATACTTTTGACCAGATCTGGGTCAAACTACGTTATCAATCAATCAATCATCAATCGTTTAATCACCTATTCGGCAGCAAAACAGCTGAATTACAAGGGGAGGCCATACTGTACATTAACAATACAACAACACTCAATGTATGAAATGTTTGGCTTGAGCGCACGGACGTTTGTTTTCGGGGGTCTCTTTCGGCGAGTGCTGTCGGCTTTCGCAGGCTAGAGAATTCTTGGGTGTTCGAGAAAAGTAAATACATCGCAAATAATAGATAGTCCTCAGCTTGAACATTGTTTTGCCAATTCAAATCATGTGGCATTGCAATGAGTAGTCTTACTTCTTTTTCTATGCACCGAAGGATGTGAAAACACCCCAAACAACAAATAATACCTCGTGATTTGAAATTGATATTGGTAAAAGTTCTTCTCACGTTTTAATAGCTATTTATTAGAATTGAAATTACATGTAGGGTAATTATGGGACTCCAGTCATCACGACTTCTCTTCTGTTAAAAGTATTTCTCAGAATAACGTGAAACAATGTGCAATGTTTTCTGAATTCTTGTTTTAGGAGAACTTGTCAGTTGGCAAGAAAAGACAGTCCACAGTAAGATAACGGCTGATACTAATTTAAAAGATATCCTTCAAGCATCTGTAAAGAATAGGAAAATACTGTATATATAGGTTATATCGATCAAGTACAAACTCATCGCCTGCTAGCCGGCTCTCCAGTGTTTTTTTTTTTTTCCGTATATTTAATTTTTTCTTTTGGTGCGCGGGGACAAATAAGTGACACAGGAATCCCGCGCGCTCGAAAAATCAAATATCCGAACAAAACAAACAAAAAAAAACACCAGAGAGCCGACTAGCAGGCTAATAAACTCCTGGCAGTTCTAGAAGATAACGTTGCTCATGCTCCATATGTATAGCGTATTTGTTTTTGTTGCACGCTAGCCCATGCAACCATAATTATTTACATTCATCATTTCACCCTACCCCACGCTGCATGTTCATGTGTCCCGCAGCTCGCGGGCGCTCTCGAGGCGCTTCGCGACAAGAATTTCCGTGGATCCTCGAGCATTCAAAGAGACACCTTGAATAGCCGCGGCCGCAGAGGAGGAGAGGAATAATTGTTTTAGTGAAATCACACTAGTATGTCAATATGAATATCCAAACACGTCTTCTGGTCTGGTCATTTGCCATTTTCTCGCTTTCAAATCAGACACTTTTTGCTAATAGTAGACTATAACTTGTAGTCTGCTAGTAGCTCAACCAATCAGAACGCAGCATTGAAAATAGACCACTAGTGTGATTTGGCTAATGTATAAGTAGGAGCGGCCGAAGGGTCATTCAAGGTTTCCTTCTACTGTCGTTTAGTGTCCTTTGTACTTTAGGACGAAATTATAGATAATTTCCCATAAAAAGCGCCTTTGACAGATTTCTTCTAGAATTGCCAAGTATCTAGTGTGTCACTCTAGATGAAAGAAACCATCCAATGTTGAATTCTATGTTCGTCGTAAAGTTGCTCACACAGCAAAGCACACAGTGATTTCTGGTAGCAAGGTATTCGATGTTGTATGTAAAAAAAAAGTGAGTGGGTGTGCTCCATTTGGGAAATCGAAAAGGCTGTGTCGAGAGACATTTCATTTTGAGTGACACACTTTGTTGTAAAAATTAGTTAGGTACGTCATTTTGTATCTTGCGAGCAGAGATTTCTCCGCCGATTTCTCATGAAGCAAAACAACCACGCGAATTACGAGACACACAAACTTTAAAAAACTTTTTAGCCTGTCTCCAGCTAGCGTGTCGCCGAATTTCGTAGCCCATAAAAAAGGGGATTTCAATCCGTCTCTCAATCCATCCTAAGATGGGATGACAATGTTTATGTTCGGTTTGTTGTCAGAAATTTTCAAAATAACACCATAGTTTGCTGCTCTATGACTACATATCACTTAAACCAGTTTTAGACCAAAGGATGGACCGAAATTCCATGAGATTAAGACGGACTGAGTTTACTACTTTTTAACCGTTACCTCATTAGCATAGAATTTTATGGGCTACGAAACTACATGTCACTCCCATCGGTCACAAGGTCGTTAAGGCAATGGACGATGAATTAGCGTTTATGGCGGTATTTGAAAGCAAAACAAACAAATGATATCATTGTTACGCCTGTTGGACACAACTCGTTTGATCAAATGAGAAATGACCGACAGAATGGAACCTCTATTCACAAGATATAACTATTGTGAAAAACTTATATGGCAGAAGCAAAAATCAACGAAAAATATACAACGGTAAATTATTTTATTGCAAAGTAAGAGACGAAATCGGGAGCATTCAATCCGGTTTTCATGCCGAATATTTGATCATTGGCATCAAAGTCAGACAAAGGTAGGGGGAGGATTTACAAACAAAAAAAAATCGACAAATATTGCTTCTCATACATTCCCTGTAATCTGTCAGAAAATGAGATTGCGAGGCAGCTCTCTGAAAATCCAGGATCTCGAGAATCCCTAAGATTCTTCATTTTTTGAACGACCATTTGCAACCCCTAATAGGCCCCATCCCCTAGAATGTCAAGCCTTCTAAACCGGGCCCAACTCATAGCTACATTTTCCATTTTGAGATAGCTTTCAATCACTTGCGATCTTTGTGAAGCTTTAAAATCCCCCGCTTTTGCAGATTCCCACAGGGGTCGCCGAGTATTCCCGACCATGCATATAGTGTGTCCTCTATCTGTAACTGAAAAAGATGAGAAATATTGTTAAAGTAATGAGTGCTTCAAAAATTGTAACCTTTTCAAGAAACATTATCGGTGTGCAAGGGTAAAAATCAATTTCTCACTGGGTCCCAGCAGTACATATATAAGATATCAACTCATTAGCATATGTTAGTTGGTTTGACAACAAGCGCCAGAATGGCTTCCATGGGAGACGCCATGTATCTGATGTATCGGTGGCGGCTGTTAGTCTCATCGTGCTCACCCTTAGGGCTGGTGGCGCCTCGTGGCTATTATTCACCCACCCCTCCCTCCAATTGGACCCAGTGGGAATATATCAGTAGACTAAATTAGTTACTCTATTTTTCTGCATACTCATGTTGAAATTTTTTGTAGTCAATCAAACCGGGCGAGAGAGTGCAGTCACTTGGCTTCTCTTGCGAGACATGTCGCGACAAAAAACAATCCACTGCACTTGGCAAAACTAGGCAAGGATCTGATTGGATAACATTGTTTGATTGACTGCACAGAAAAGCCCACTCGATGTTTTGCAGCTGATCGGGTGTTACTTGAAATGGCTGTAATCATGGACTACCCAAGGAAGCTTTCGGGCTACGCTATGATTTTTGCTCTTAACCACCGATAATATCTGTCTTGAAAAGTTTCAGACAACTCATCTGACGCGGCTAGATTTATATATGATTTAATGTGTCAACATGAGTTTGTTTGTAATTCCCGTGTGTCTAGTGAGGTGTAAATGGATAAAGGATTATTACTATTATTATAATAAGGTATAGGGTAATTTATTTTATTTGAGTCCAGTCTTGAAATTTTAGATTCTTAATAGCTCAGTGTTTTTATTATATGGAGCAGATTTCGTATGACTGTGAAAAGTGCCGCGACAAAGTTGTGCCGCGACCTTGACCGTGCCGCGACTACGCGATTTCATTGGCTATTTCATTCCATCTACAGCAGGCCAGTTTCCGTGACGCGACCGCGACAGTACAGTTTTCACAGTCATTTTTCACAGTCATGTGAAATCTGCTCTAGCGCTGTTCACGCTGACGTCATCCATTGTTATTAATGAGAACGATTGGTTCACAGAACAAAGGGCGTTATTCAATCTACGGTTGGCACATTCGAATAACAATGGCAATATTGATGAATATAGAATAGCGCTATACACATTGTATTGACTGTCGATATTTAATTAATTGAAGATTTTAAAATGTTGAAAGTTGAGAAACAATAAATGACGTAAAGAATAGAGTTCCAATGTGTGATGATGGTGCTATATTGTTTTGCAGGACTCGAAATTGCGCCCGCCACAGGCCTAAATACTCCTAAAAATCTTTATTTTACGCCCTATTAACGTTTTTCACTTAGGCGTAAAGTAACAATGTGTTACCAGCTTTGCATGGTTACAAGCATGGTAAAGCACCTCACAAGGTTCGTATGCTTTCTGAATGACAAAAATCCAGGATTTTCCTGGAAGTCTTTAGATATTTTTCTCGTTTTTTTTTTGGTAGAAATGTCCCCTCCCCCCCCCCCCAAAAAAAAAAAACATAAGTCTGGAGGATGTCATAATTTGCAGCCCAAAATCAGATTCACGAAACTGACTGATTCAACCACATTTGAGTTGAAACATTTTTCCAGGAGTTTTCCAGGATTATCGTTAAAATTCCAGGACTTTCAAGTACTTTCCAGGAAGGAAATGAAAACCAGGACGTCTACGAACCCTGACCTCATCGAAACTGTGGACAGTCATCCGATTAAACATCATCCAAGGTGTCTTCCTGTGGCCAAGATGGAGGGAGCATCGAGAGGTTAGATAGACCATGGTGTTCGCCAATTGGTCTTGTACACAAAAACGATGGCAGTACAAGCTTCTGTGTAGATTATCGGACGCTTTACAGTGTAACTAGAAAGGATTCATACTCGCCACTAAGAATCGACGAGCATTGGATGCCCTGGCAAACTCGAACTGGTTTTCGATCTGATTGGTCTAGAGACATTTTGTTGCCATATATTCTCAAAGCAAGTCGAAATCTATCAATTTTGCACCTTTAATGTCACTAGTCATGATAACCTGTGGTAAAAGCATAGACATATCCTACGTGGGGAACCTTCAATGCCGTAGAACAATGGAAGTTTGCCTAGTTCTTGCATGGATGATTACTTTAAGGCGGTTCGTAAAAGGCATACTTTGGGACCTTATCTCGCCTTATCTCGCAGCTAGGCTTTTCTCGATTATGCTAGCATTTTTTTCGGCATGTTTTGGGAAAAGGAGCAGGTGTTTCTGTTAAGTTTATTTATTTATTTAATAGCTTTTGCCCGAGGGCCGGGAAATCCTCAAAGAGCGAGGCTCCAATGACGAGGCTCCCTTGTCAGTGTAGTGGGTTAGCATGTAAGTCCTACACTGAGGATGGGCAACTTCCGACGTCCCCGTGGTTCTTTAACGTCCCTCTGGTTCAGGTTAGTGTAGTGCATGTGAGAGACGGGACCTACGGTTTAACGTCCTTATCCGAGAAGACGCGAAGGTCTAGCCATTTGCAGATATTAGAGCAAAGGCAGCACCTTCTCCTCAATTATTAGAAAAAGACCCTGAGTGTTGGCCCGGCCGGGGTTTGAACTCCCAACCTCCCGAACATAAGCCCGGCGCTCTACCACTGCGCTAACCGGTCGTCGGTAGTTAAACGAGTTCTTAAAGTTTCTGGGAAAATATTTATCTATTTAATTATAAACCTGTTAGCTGCTAGATACAGTGGAAATTATGGAATTGGATTGCAATTTCTTATTAGGTTTAACAGTATATTCAAACTTAGAAATTTGATAGCGAAAGCTATCGGTGATTACTAAAGAATGTCTATATAATGCAAATATAATTCATTTTTATTTCTACGGCTAAACTGAAGCATAATATAAGATTGCTGTTTATTTAGACTTTGGTCTTCTTTATAGCAATATATTGTCGAAACAATCGTGGCAAAGCCCCGTTAATGTTCTTGATTTGAAAATATTTGCCTCTTTTCGCGTTAGTTTTCTTTAATTGGCCATGATAACTCCAAACGTTTTTTCCCAAAAGGAAAGGTCCGTTATTTTTTCTTTTGTGAAAAGAAATTACAGATCGCATCTCTGGAATGAAAATCTGATAATTTTCAACACAATATAAATTAAGAACCTTTTGTTTCGTGAACGATGATACTTTGCAGATGTTTACCACCTCGTGAGCAAAAAATGAGGATAGAGTAATAGAATAAATAACCATTTCACGGCCTATAAAACACTATTAAATCGGCACTGCTTGCAGTTGAGCTCTACGTTTTTCTCGAAACGAGTTCAGGGTGATTGACTAGCAGCTTGAAGAACTTCTATTTAAATTGAGCACGAGAAAGAAAGCAGCCGTTCTTTTCTTTTCTTATTTCTATCTGCAATTTCAGGAGACAAATTTTCTAACGGCATCTTTAAAACTATGTCAAGGTGGTTTCATCGTGTTCTAGGGATTAATCCAAGCAAAGGTTAGTGCTTCCTTCAAAAATATGTATGGATTTTAGTATGTTGGAAGTTCATGCTCGCGATTTCGCTGTGAATGTTCGCGGTGAAAAAAAAAATAGTTTTGGGTACCTAAACAATATCGTGCTGATAGTGGAACTAGGGGAAAAGGCAGAGGAAAAAGTAAGGAATATATCACCGGGCTCATCAATTAGCGTGGTAGGCAAAGCCGTTGAGTATCAGACTGTTAGAGGGAGCTATAAAAGGGTTCAATGGGGTGAAACGTCCAAATGATTAACCGTTGACGTGAAAATGCAAAAACTAACCATTGGCCGTGAATTATTTTCCTAGAGTTAAGTGATATTCCACTTCTTAACTCTTTTACGTACATCTAAAGAAAATAGGACGAATTCAGAGGATTTTTGGGGGATCACTTCATTTTGGGGCGAGCGAAAGGGGGGATCTCTCAAAACCTGAACCCCTGAAAGGGGAGACCACAAGAAATTTACGAAGTAGTTATTCCAGCAACTTCTCTATCATTTGCATTTTTCTACTTCACTTCACTCAATACATAATAAAAATTGTTTTGAACTGCCAAACCTCCCGCAGATTAGCCCGGCGCTCTACTGCGCTAACCGGTCGTCAGTTTGCGAGTTTATCTCACCTCATCCCTATCGATAAGATGTCATGCACGAATTCTACCTATTTCTCGGCGTGAACTGAAAACCTTGAGACTAACCCGGTCCCAAGGAATGGTGCGGTCCCGAGCGGCGTGGCGACGAAAATTCTCATCGTACGTTAGCCAAGCGGATATTAATTTTTTCTACTTTTGATGACGTAATCGATTACGTAATGTCATGTGACTTTGTTGCTCAACCCCCCTTGTCACTAAGATAACTTTGTGCGAGTTTGGTCACCTAGCGATGTATCGTTCTCGAGATATTAATTTGTTTAGTTTAGATGACGTCATGAGCTGACACTTGAGTTATGAGTGAGCGAGCGAGTGAGCGAGTGACATCTGGCCCACCACAATAACTCGTGAATACGCTAACGCGTATCCACGATTTAAAAATGGTACGAAAAATGAACAGTTGGCCGAGAAGCGAAGCTTCGAGGGCAACTGTGAAATTTTGAGGACCATTTTTCATCCGCGGACATTATCCGCCGATATTACAGCAAACCAAGAAGGGGTTTATTTATTTTATATCCCAGCGACTTCACTGAAAAACTCGAGAGAGAAAAAAAGCATTGTGAACGTGAGAAAACCACTAAACTGCAGTATGGCGCGAAAAGGCAAATCGTAAGCGGTGATTGGCTAAGATATTTTTATTCGAGCTGTGATTGGTTGACACAGAAACTGTCAATCCAACCCTAACGTGGGGCTAGAAGAAATCAGAGCGAATTCACAAAAACAAATTTACAACGCACAAGTTCTAGCGTTTCCCGAGTGCTTTTCAACAGAAATCTAGCCCAGATTCCTGGTTTTCAGGTCTAATTCCTTGCCGGACTGTTTGATTAATTGTTCTGCTCTGAACTGAAGTATAAAGTACAGCCGTGAAATGCAGAGTTGGAAAAATTTAGCGCTGCTGATCGAAATTGGAAGTCGGCTTGCTGGACTACACTCGAAGTGGTTGAACTTTGGTTGAGCTGATTGCAAGTTGTTTTCTATTTGCCAAGCTACGACAAAATGGTAAGTTTAAAAACAATTCTTTTATCGTCATTTTGCTCTTTTTTGTTTAGTTCTTTCAATTTTTTCGCGAATGTCAAACCGAATTAACTTGGATTGAAACAACAACAAAAAACTAACAACTTTGTAAACCATTCAAAACATTCACGGTCTGTTTAGTTGACTTTTTGTGTTTTCCGGTGTCGCCTCAGCCACCAATTTCCGTATTTCATCAACATTCTTAGACAAAACCTTGGTTGCTTGTTTTTCATTATTTTTTAACAGAAAATATCCAGTTTTTGCTTAAAACATTTCTCGCAGGACGGATATCCGACGACCGGTTAGCGCAGTGGTAGAGCGCCGGGCTTGTGTTCGGGAGGTTGGGAGTTCAAACCCTGGCCGGGCCAACACTCAGGGTCTTTTCTAATAATTGAGGAGAAGGTGCTGCCTTTGCTCTAACATCTGCAAATGGTTAGACCTTCGCGTCTTCTCGGATAAGGACGTTAAACCGTAGGCCCCGTCTCTCACATACACTACACTAACCGGAACCAGAGGGACGTTAAAGAACCACGAGGACCGTCGGAAGTTGCCCAACCTCAGTGTCACAGAACTCACAATGCTAACACACACTCATGTTTATAAAGCTGGTTCTATAGGATGAGTTATCCGTAATGTAAAGCACTGAAATGTAAAGCATTGAAACTACGGTGTAATGCTATATCTATATTTATTTATTATTTTATTTTATATCACTTCCGACGGACAATATCGTCTGATATCTGTCCTGTGAAAACGCACCACGTGATACGTTTCGGCCAATGACCGCGCGTTAAAATTGATCACTGGGATATAATGCCTGATATTTGACGAGCTCCAGCGCGCGACTCGGGAAGGCCTCAAGAAGGGTTATCATGTAACGAGTGTAAACGTTCACCCACTTGTAAAATGAGTCAATGGACTGTTTTTTGTGGCGTAACAACTTTTAAGTTAAAACGTTCGGTTGCGTGTCCTCGTCCACGCCAAACTGCAGATCACGACTAGTATGATGGAGGTTGTCCGGGAGCAGTAGAGATAAGTCTGCGTACTCACCCTTGACTATTTTTTGGCGCAGCGTCTCGTCCACTGGGCGATCCAGGCCAAGCGGCGCGGCGGTCCCGGAGGGATTCGTAACCAACGATTGCTCGTTGGAGGTTGTGGCAGCTGGTTGCGGCGGTTGCCACGCGGAGAGTGCCGCGGAAACGGTGTCCTTGATGAGAGCGAGCTGCTCTGGCGTGAAACTCGCGGGCCGATCTTCATCGTTTTCCACCTCCTCGGTGCCCCGGACACGCTTCGCTTGAGGGGTGGATGTCGCCTTTTTTAGCCGTTTTACTAGTTGAGCCTTCGAACCTTGTACGGAAAGGTTTGAGGGCCTGAAGCCTGAGGCGGAGTACCTCCGCGGATAGCTTGCTCACGTCCTCTGAAGAGCCGGAGGCCTGAGAACTCGAGGACTTTCGTTTCGGCATTGTAGAAATTGTAGAAAATTTTTGATAGCGCAAATTGGTGTAAACTCGAGCAAGCTCGCAATAGAATGACCAGTGTACGTGGTGAGGCACGCTATGACTCATAGCGCGTGTGTCCGACTAACCAATGAGGTGAACACAGCTGTTTCTGACTAATCATAGAGTTTGAGCATGCGCATCAAATACCCTCCTTCCAGACCAACTTTCGGCCGAGTGCGTTCGGTCTTCCTGTGGTGGCAAGAAGAAGGCCTGGGGCCGGTTCCTGAAAGGTTGGATAAAGTTATCCACGGATAAAAGTTATCTGTTGTATAGGCTTTGTTCAGGATTTATCCGTTGGATAAGCGTTTATCCACTGATAACTCTTAACTGGCCTTCTAGGAACCGGCTCCTGGCGTTTAACAAGGAAAATCGTGGCATTCGCGCGTATTTCAGTTCGAACGGGTTTTGGATGTTGTCAGAGAATTAATCTCACTGTTCGATATGATTTTGTCCTATATTTCTAATGTTAAGGCAATATTTTGTCTTCTCCAAGTACTGGTGTCGATTTCAGCTAGTTCCAAAAGTCGAATTTTCGACAACAAACTGTGAGAATCCTGAAGTTTTCCCAACAACCTCGCCAACTGTTCTGGAATCTTCAATCTTTCTCCGAGAGATACCTACCAACTTATCCGTGATACGCCGACAGAATTTTCTGCAGGTAATTTTTGAAACTACTGTACTTTACATATGCCAATTCAGTATTATCTTCTTGCAAATTTCATGTCATTTAACTTGTTTGTTGTTCCAAACTTCTATCTACAATTTTGTCCTCTGGTCACGCTTTGTTGTGCTGTGGCTTAAGTTATTCTTGTATTTTCAGTTTTTCGGACGTTTAGCTTATTCGCTTATCTTCAAAATTGGAGTTATTGAATGCTTGCAGTGCTTCCATCCTGATTGTCTTGACTTAGAATTTTTGTAGCAACTTAACCAATTTTAGGGGAAGCTGTGAGAGTATTTCTGAGATAAAATGAATTTTAGAATTGTCATGAAAGTTTATAATTCATTTACAATTGTTTACAGTAATATGGTAGCCAAATCCAAGACCAGACTAATGTGATCTGTCATATGGTGCAACTTGGGAAATAATTTTTCTTCTGGCATCTATTTTTGGTATGTAGCCATTAATGTCAATGCAAGTTTCTAGAATTTTTCTTTTCATATTGTGGGGGAATTTCCACAGAGCAAGGCTACAATTAATTCCCAAGTATTTGTAGTAGGTTAGTGTGGGATTCCCAAGTATTTGTAGTGTGTGTTATGATGCATTGAGGGTACAGTGTGGACTATTACAGGACTACTTTTCTGCAAAGAAACTCGAGCAGTCGCTGAACAGTCTGAGTTTGATCTTGCAGACAAAGTGGATTGTTTTCTGGGGGTATCATTATTTTACTGCTATATGAATATGCATGCTGGATGTGATGATAAGGTTAAGCAGGGTCTGAGTTTACATTTACAAATTTATTTGAAAACAAAATTAATTGAATGGAAATTTGCCTGTTTTTTAAGTACCCTATATCAGAAAGTCTCTGTAATAGAGCATATTCCAGATGGCTGTCATAACTCACAATAAGTATGCAGTCAATCATATAAATATTTGTTTAAAATTGGATTTAGTTTCACTACTGCATCACATGAAATCAGCTCTACACCTGTATGTACTATAATGTACTGACTCATTGTATGCTTCCTTCTAGGTTGCTCGAGCTGTCAGCTACATCCTGCTTCTGCTGATTAAATTGGGCCAGGGACAATATTGGTGGAGATAGCAAACCTTTGTAGACTTTCATAGATAGTGAATACAAACATAATGCCTGCTGCATTTGGATGGGGTTGGGCGACATTGAAACTTTCATGGGCCCAATCCTTTTGCCACCCAGCTTTATTTAAATGTTGTTTTTAGAAATGGTTCTATAGTGCCATGGCAAGTTATCTAGCCTGAATCAAAGATAAATTGTATGTGTGAGCTAGCTTCTTTTACAGTAAATATATCAAGTCATTATGCTTTATTTATATCACTTTATTGTGAGACTAAGGCCACACATGGGCATATTATATTACCCGTATCAGCCTTCGAAGGAGTGAACGAACAAAACAGACACCCCTCTCTAAAATCCTGGATTTGCCTCTGTACTGTTTACAGTACTTTACACACAAGCATTGTAATACTGTAGAGACGTAAGCACTTCTAGCCAGGAGGACATACACATTGTAACCCACTGGGATTGGAATCCAGGGGCAATTTTCAATTACTTTGTAATTACTCTTATAGGTTTTATTGAATTGGGGTAATCACTTTGTGATTGGTTTCACTAAAAGTCATATGAAATAGACCTCCTCGGCTTGGGCATAATGGTGTCCCATTTCAGATTACGTCGCATTCATTTGAATAATCTTTCTTTGTCTAGGCTGCTTCCATATTCATATATCCTATGGTGCGCAGCAGAAAAACAAAGAAAGAATACTCATGGAATGCCACATGATCTGAAATGGGCAAAACAAACAGGCAAGCCAAGGAGGTCTATTCACTCCAACATGTACCATTTGCATTTCATGGGCATCTAAAACTTATAGATAATTGTGGGAAGTTCATCAAAGAATGCATATGGTGTACGTTATATTTCACTCTCATTATCTTGTGCTTTCTATGCACCATTGGTACTTGATACTAGGGTACCATAGCTGCTGAGCCTAAAATGTACACCATATGTATTGACTGTAACACGGTAGAGTCCTACATCTAAGCCCTAGGCTTAGCCATAGGGGCTACAGTGGGAGTTCTAACATTGACAGGAAAAAGTATACCATGTTTAAGTAATAACAATATTTACACAGCATTTTGATTATGGCTGTCATGAATTTTTTTCAGAAACTTGAAATGCCTAAGCACATTAATCCCAATAGTATAATTACAACTGAAGGGGTTCTTAATGTAACCAGGGAGGGTTTGATAGGTTTAGCTCATAACTTGGAGGGAATTGTAGGAAATTTTGCTTACAGCCAGGAGGGCATAAGCATTTTTCCTGGGGGGGGGGGGGGGGGCATAAGTAAAAATGCACCACTTGAAAATTTTCATCCAATGTTTTCACTATAATCACAAGGAAAATATAATATTCTAGATCTCCTCTGATTTTCACATGGCGTTTTAATTGAGCTCTCCTCCTGTTACGTTAGTGATTCCTATAGATGTCTTTCCCTCAAATTTGTCTTTAACAAGTACTGGGGGGCGCATTTTTTATGGGGGGGGGGGGGTAAGTAAAAATGCACCAGGGATTAAGGGGCAGAATGTGGAATGTATAGACAATCTCTCAATGAAATATAAGTTGACATTTTATCAATCATCCATATTTCATTTAACTCGCTGAGATATTCGGTGCATCTGTGACGCAGATGGCTCGGTTGGTTTCCGCACAAGCGACACTACGCATGTAATAAAGTGACGTGTTGTTCTATGAAGGCGCTGCATCGTAAGAAAGAAAAAAATTATTTTAGGAAATCCAGTCGGCGTATCATAAATTTTTCAGCTCGCATGTATCCACAAAAGCCTAAATTATATTCTCGATATTAGCGTTGTTTTGAGAAAACTTCAGAACTTCCGAAGGAGCTTGCTTTTTTCTTCCTTGATCAATAGCGCTAAATAGTAACGCGAAATTCTGCGCTCCAAACAAAGTGCGTTCATAATAGTTTCTTTTGTCATTATCTGGTCATGTATTTTGCCCATATGAAAGTTTAAAGACTTCCCTCACTGGAGCAATAAAAGAAAATACGAGAAAACAGCGTGAAATATTTTTTTACTTGCCTTTAAGTGTCAGCTTCCCGCAAGTCACAAATCAAAACTCCCGCCATCTTGAAAGCTTCTGTGCAATGCCGCTGGTTATTTGAGCCCGCAAATGCTACGCATGCTCAGACTCTAATAACGAAAATCCCGGTCCCGAAACAGCTGTGTGAAGGCACATAGGCAGTGAAATTACTACACGCAGGAAACTAAGTGCACGAGCTACAGTAAAATAACGTGACCCTTGTACGCGGGTTAAATTGCAATGTGCTCTTTAGACTGCACTGCGCTTTAGGCTCCATTAACTAAAATTACCTACCAGGGAGGGGTCGGTAATTGACGATTAATGTTCTTGATTTGAAAATATTTGCCTCTTTTCGCGTTAGTTTTCTTTAATTGGCCATGATAACTCCGAGCGTTTTTCCCAAAAGGAAAGGTCCGTTCTTTTTTCTTCTGTGAAAGAAATTACAGATCGCATCTCTGGAATGAAATATGATAATTTTCAACACAATATAAATTAAGAACCTTTTGTTTCGTGAACGATGATACTTTGCAGATGTTTACCACCTCGTGAGCAAAAAATGAGGATAGAGTAATAGAATAAATAACCATTTCACGGCCTATAAAACACGACTAAATCGGGCACTGCTTGCAGTTGTGCTCTACGTTTTTTCTCGAAACGAGTTCAGGGTGAGTAACTAGCAGCTTGAAGAACTTCTATTTAAATTGAGCACGAGAACGAAAGCAGCCGTTCTTTTCTTTTCTTATTTCTATCTGGAATTTCAGGAGACAAATTTTCTAAAGGCATCTTTAAAGCTATGTCAAGGTGGTTTCATCGTGTTCCAGGGATTAATCGAAGCAAAGGTTAGTGCTTCCTTCAAAAATATGTATGAATTTTAGTATGTTGGAAGTTCATGCTCGCGATTTCGCCGTGAATGTTCGCGGTGAAAAAAAAACTATAGTTTGGGGTACCTAAACAATATCGTGCTGATAGTGGAACTAGGAGAAAAGGCAGAGGAAAAAGTAAGGAATATATCACCGGGCTCATCAATTAGCGTGGTAGGCAAAGCCGTTCAGAATCAGACTGTTAGAGGGAGCTATAAAAGGGGTTCAATGGGGTGAAACGTCCAAACGATTAACCATTGACGTGAAAATGCAAAAACTAACCATTGGCCGTGAATTATTTTCCTAGAGTTAAGTGATATTCCACTTCTTAACTCTTTCACGTACATCTAAAGAAAATAGGACGAATTCAGAGGAGTTTTGGGGGGATCACTTCATTTTGGGGCGAGCGAAAGGGGGGATCTCTCAAAACCTGAACCCCTGAAAGGGGGGACCACAAGAAATTTACGAAGTAGTTATTCCAGCAACTTCTCTATCATTTGCATTTTTCTACTTCACTCAATACATAATAAAAATTGTTTTCAACTCCAAACCTCCCGCAGATTAGCCCGGCGCTCTACTGCGCTAACCGGTCGTCAGTTTGCGAGTTTATCTCACCTCATCCCTATCGATAAGATGTCATGCACGAATTCTACCATTTACTCGGCGTGAACTGAAAACCTTTAACCTTGAGACTGAGAGATTGTTAAAGACCTGGGGCCGGTTCCTGAAATAAAGTTATCCATGGATAAAAGTTTTATGTTGTATAGGATTTGTTCAGGATAAGTGTTTATCTACAGATAACTCTTAACTGACTTTCAAGGAACCTTTTATAACAAATAACTCACTTCAAATATTTTACGCTAAATCGCTGAAACGCTGCATTTCTCTTCAGGACGGAGAGTGTTGCTGTTACTTTGTGCGATTTTGGTTCAGTTATGGCGTTTGAACACCGCCTCGCATTGCAAGATGACAGTAAACTCAGACAACACGCACATCCTGAAAGATCACGTGGTTAATAGAGTTCCCGGATTGGCGCAAATCTTCGATTGCTTCCAGCACTGCAAAGTATTGTGGGACTGCTACAGCATAAACTTCTACTGGAAACAAAACGGTCTCGTGTGTGAGTTGAACAACGCAACGCACCTCTCCCACCGAGGGGATATGATTTATCATCCATCTGGAAGCTATTTGTTGTACGGGCTCCGATCCTCTGTCTGTTCCAGTTCACTCTGTCCCAGCAGCACTGACACCTGCTTAATGCTGAGCGAGCGGATGAATCAAGTTTGTAAAAGTAAGGCAGCGTACACGTGGTTCCCGGGGCTAGGCACAGATTCTGCTCGGCAACTTTTGAGCAACTTTTTCAGTTTTGAGCAACTTTTTCAATTCTGAGCATCTTTTTCAACTATGAGCAACTTTTTTGATTTTCCGTTATTTACGAGCAAATTTTTTTACAACAAAATGGCAATTGTGATACATTTTTTGCTAAAAAATAAAAAAATTAATAAAATTGCTATTTAAAAAAAATCACTTTTTCGTCTTGGGTGCTCAGAGGTCTCTTCTCGTTGGGTATCCTGTGTTATTGCAAATATAAAGCAGAAGCAAAACTGGCGGAAGACCCTATTCAACTTGCTAGAGAAATTGGGCAGAATGGGACAGAACCTGACGGGACTTCCTTATTTGTTATAGTTTTTTTTTTAAAATAGTAGCAGCTATTATTGTATTTTGTATGAGTTTTGATAGAAAAAGTCCAAAAACGGGCTCTTACCATAATTTACCCTGGTCTGTCTTACTCTGAATCCTTGAAAGCAGCCGAAATCGTTTTACTGTCAGACAGAAGAGCTATAGCTTGTAAGAAATTTATCCAGTCAGTTGTCCCTGGAAATCCGGTGTATAATGTTGTAAATAGTCGTCTCTCTAAGGTTAATTCAAACTACAACCTTAGATCAGGAAGGGAGTTTAACGTTAAACTAACACACACTGATCGTTTTGCAAACTTTGTAACACATAAGTTTGCTCGCCACTTGAACATCAACACGGACACAGACTAGCCTGCATGTATTTAGTTTGTAATATTATAACTACTGACCATACTTGTAATTCAGCTCTAAGCTGCAAAAAGTATAATAAACATATTTATTATACTTCAATACTTCAAACTTTTTAATTAATCAACCGTATTGATTAGTATGATTATGCCGGATGGTGTTTAGAATTGCTTGTTCTTTTAGTAGATATTGAGTTGAGTGCACGTGAACCTGACTCTTTTGTCATTTTTTAAATATATCAGACGACAAGTGTGAAGAAATGCTCTTTTTGGGGGAGCAACTTGTTTGATTATGTGAGCAACTTTTTCAGAATTTGAGCAACTTTTGAGCAACTTTTGAGGGTTTTTGGGGCAACTTTTGAGCAATTTTTGAGCAGAATCTGTCTGGTGCCTACCCGGGGCACACGGTGCTCGAGCACTAAGGGAAGAGGTCAAAACACTTGTACTCGAATGGTGCCCAATTTGTTCAGGGGAGGTGGTGGGTACCGGCATCTACCCCCTTAGGTACCCAATACCCCTTTTTCAGACCTCATTTTCTCAGAGCATGATCTAGGAGCACTCTGATTTTTTGCACATATGGACTCCTATCGCTGCGAGGAAAGCGTTTTGATTAATATCTATTTTATTTAAGGAGATACTTGCTCTAAAATTCAGCTCTGAGAGGTAGGTGGCTCCGGCATCTACCCTACCCCCCAAATTGGGCACCCACAGAAGTACGGATGTTTTGACCTCTCCCCTAAGCGCCCAACATATCAATTAATCATTGTCGTTTTTGCTCAGCTATGTTAATGCCTGGGTCTCAGTTGCTTTCAAAATGGCGGCTCAAAAACCATAGGGGGTGGTTTATATCGAGAACTTTGAATCTTTACCATTCATTTCTTATTTAGAATTGTTGTTCGGCAAAAGATAAACAAATTCCGATGTACATCCCCATGGCAACGTGGAATGTGACCTTTGAACTCCAAAGAAAGGAAATTTTAAAAACTGCCTCGCGAGGAAAGGAAAGAAAGACAACATTTTAAGGATATCAAGACGTTATGTAATTAATGCTAGGACAAGTATCACTGGTCCAACTAGATATGATGTCCATTTAATCAGGAAGCCTATTTTTGGACATTCTGAAATATGATATCTGCTAATAACTTCGTAAATGAAAACATTATGCACGATATCTAGTTGGACTGATAAACTTGAAGGTATGTCCTATAACTTCATTTAGTTTAATTGCAGGTTTGTTTGCATTTTCCACTCCTCGTCAAGCTTTGAAACGAATTTTTTTTAAACAGAGGTCAAAGGTCGGGCTTTTGTTCCTATGGTAACAGCAACTTATTAAATTATCAAGGACGTTGAGGTCTTCAATATTGTAAGGGAATTGGAAGGATGAGTTGAACAGATGTTAACTTAGAACGAATCGAATGCTAAACAGGGCGTGGTCCCTTTGACCCAGGCATTAAAGTGCCTGAGTGCCGAATGCACTTGGGAAGGCTGGGTCGAGTCGCGCGCAGGCTACTGTTGGTATTTTAGCGTGGTTACCAAGCCAAAATCAATGTTGGACATATCGAGAACTAGAGTCTCTTTGATTACTGCAAGTTTTCATTCAAATTTCACAGTTATCTTGCTATGCCGAAATTCTTATCAAAAGAGGATCTCTGTCACTTCCTTATAAGGTAAATGATTCCAAATATGGTTTTGGCCGTGTGGTGTTGAAAAACGACAATTTTTGGTTGGAGATTGTTTCATATGGCACAAGGTCCGGTCCTTGTACTTGGACGCCAACGCTGTGCCCGAATTTTGGCTAGGACACTCGAAAAACTGGTGTGTGTACATTAGCGCCCGGGCACCAAGTGTGTACGCATGCAGCCTAAGACCTTACAAACGTCGTGAATTATGTTCACGGGCACATAACGGAACTGTTCATAAGAAAACCTGTTCTTCACCCCCTTTCTCTGCTTTATTAACCCTTGCTTGGTAAAAAAATTCAGGTTTCCTTGCAATTTTTTATTTGTTTTTGAAATTATATTGGGAAATTTCTATGGCTGCGTACACACTTGGTGCCCGAGTACGGTGCGCGAGCACGGGTACTAAGTGAAGGTACACCAGTTTTGCGAGTGCCAAAATTCGGGTATAATCCGACCTTGAACCCCGGTATTTGTGCTCGGACACTAAGTGTGTATGCAGTAGTTACAAAGCAGCATTGGCAATTTGCGATATGCTGCTTACAGAAATAAGACCAAGTCTCAAAGTTCTTGTGGTTCCTTTTTATCATGTTCACTTCGATTTTAACCATGGCTTGAGTAGATAGTTTTGATTCTCATGGTTAGCTATATATACAGTAAACACCCGCATATAAGAACAGCCCATTTCAGGGTCAGCCTGAATAGAACTTCCATATTAATACTGTAAGGTTATAAAGCAGGTATCTAAAATAGCCCATTTCAGCCTGATGTTCTTAAAAAAAAAAAAAAGGAAAACGTATGTGCGACCGACTCCCCAAACTCGCAGCTCGTAAGCTGATTTGCGTTGGGTCTCAACGGCGCCACTGGCAGCCAAGCGGTCATAAGCACAGACACTGAGGGTGGTCACTGCCAGAGGGTTTATTACGTCCCCAGTGGTTCTTTAACGTCCCCCCTGGAACTGGGTAGGGTAGAAAGGCGAGACGGGACCTCGGTTTATTGTCTCATCCGAAAGACGTGAAACACAGTAGAACAAAGTTCAACTCACAATATGAACCAGTTTCGACCGAGACCCGAACAGAAAGAAAATTTCTTCTGTCCCGGCCAGGAGTCGAACAACGCCGTAACGCTGGACCAACCGTGCTTCCTATATTGATTAATCCATATTAATCCATTTGTTCTTACATGCGGGTGTTTACTGTATTTCTAAATATTTGGAACAACGGGGAGAGAAACTCCGCCGTTCTTCAGAATATCGCATATTAAAAAAGAACGTGGTTTTAAACGACTTGTCCTCTCCCGGGGACTTGTCCACTAGTCTATGCCAACCTTACTAACGAGAATGATATGATATGATATGTGATATGATTACTCACCTACAGCAGAGTAGGGCATTTTTCATAAATTGTCGCATACACTGTGTTAGCCAGACTTTCGACACGTCTATCTCTCTTCTTGTTTGAACATAGAGTGCACCTGTCCACTTGGGATGGAAGATGGGCGGATTCCTAACGACAGATTAACTGCCTCCTCGTTCCGTCGCGAAGGCCTAAGCCCAAAATACGCACGTCTGAACTTGCAACCTTCTAGAGGTACCCATGCAGGCGCGTGGCACCCAGCATTTTACAGAGCCGGTGAATGGATCCAGGTCAGTACTACGACATTCGTCTTTCTCACGCGCGCGCCATACATACATACAAAACTTTATTAAAGTGTCAAAAGTATTTAGCTAAGAGCTAATTGTGGACAAAATAAATAAATCACAAACTAAAATATTAAAATATTTTAAAATGTCAATTATATGCATTTTGATAAACATTATTATAATTATTTGTCTAAATTGATATATATTGTGATATTGTTACAGACAGACATAAGAACAGACGGTAAAAAAGAGAAACAGACAGGTATGCAGACAGAAACAGACAGAGACAGATAAGAGACAGAGAAGCAGACAAATCTTGTTTTTCTGGACTGGAATCAAGGCCAAGCAGGAAGCGTTAGGTGACATGAAGATAAATGAGGATTCTACCCTGAAAAATCTACCCTATTAAGAACACTATCCCTAACGATTACCCGCTCTTTAGTGGTGAAAAATGGCGCGAAATTCAAACTTCAAAAGTTCATAACTTTTTAATGGAAATTGATTTTTGATAATTTTTTTTTCGGTTTTGCTCATTAAACCAGGTGGTCTTTCACATGGTATGTTCAAAATATTCATAAAACGTTGTTTTAAATTGAGTCAATTTTTGATGACGTCATTTTCTTGCAAAAAAACCATTAATTTGACAATGTCAAAAAGAACATTTTGTTCCTCTTATTGAGTTCCCAAATATAAGATTCATTGGACTAACTTGTCAAAAGTTATTCAAAATCCCGTTAAGACCGGTGCTTTTGACTCCCTCTCAGTCCACGGTGAATTGTTTTAAATCAGCTTTTCTTTCTTTCTTTTTTCTTTGTTCAAAAAAGAAGGTGCTTCCTCACACAACACACCACCCCTGGAGCCCATCAACAGGAGTCTCCATCTTCTCCACTTGGTCTAGCCATATGCACAGGAATAGAAGAATCAGTAGCCCATCAACAGGAGCCTCCATCTATTCCACTAGGTCTAACAATATGCACAGGAGTAGAAGAATCAGTAGCCCATCAACAGGAGCCTCCATCTACTCCACTAGGTCTAACAATATGCACAGGAGTAGAAGAATCAGTAGCCCATCAACAGGAGCCTCCATCTATTCCACTAGGTCTAATAATATGCACATGAGTAGAAGAATCAGGAGCCCATCAACAGGAGCCTCCATCTGTTTCACTATAGGTCTAGCCATATGTACAGGAGTAGAAGAATCAGGAGCCCATCAACAGGAGCCTCCATCTACTTCACTAGGTCTAGCCATGTGCACTGGAGTAGAAGAATCAGGAGCCCATCAACAGGAGCCTCCATCTACTCCACTAGGTCTAGCCATATGCACAGTAGTAGAAGAATCAGGAGCCCATCAACAGGAGCCTCCATCTACTACACTAGGTCTAACCATATGCACAGGAGTAGAAGAATCAGTAGCCCATCAACAGGAGCCTCTATCTACTCCATTAGGTCTAGCTATATGCACAGTAGTAGAAGAATCAGTAGCCCATCAACAGGAGCCTCTATCTACTCCACTAGGTCTAGCTATATGCACAGTAGTAGAAGAATCAGTAGCCCATCAACAGGAGTCTCCATCTACTCCACTAGGTCTAGCCATATGCACAGGAGTAGAAGAATCAGTAGCCCATCAACAGGAGCCTCCATATACTCCACTAGGTCTAGCTATATGCACAGCAATAGAAGAATCAGTAGCCCATCAACAGGAGCCTCTATCTACTCCACTAGGTCTAGCCATATGCACAGGAGTAGAAGAATCAGGAGCCCATCAACAGGAGCCTCCATCTACTACACTAGGTATAACCATATGCACAGGAGTAGAAGAATCAGTAGCCCATCAAATGGAGCCTCTATCAACTCCACTAGGTCTAGCTATATGCACAGTAGTAGAAGAATCAGTAGCCCATCAACAGGAGTCTCCATCTATTCCACTAGGTCTAACAATATGCACAGGAGTAGAAGAATCAGGAGCCTATCAACAGGAGCCTCTATCTACTCCACTAGGTCTAGCTATGTGTACAGGAGTAGAAGAATCAGGAGCCCATCAACAGGAGCCTCTATCTACTCCACTAGGTCTAGCTATATGTACAGGAGTAGAAGAATCAGGAGCCCATCAACAGGAGCCTCCATCTATTCCACTAGGTCTAACAATATGCACAGGATTAGAAGAATCAGGAGCCCATCAACAGGAGACTCCATCTATTCCACTAGGTCTAACAATATGCACAGGAGTAGAAGAATCAGGAGCCCATCAACAGGAGACTCCATCTATTCCACTAGGTCTAACAATATGCACAGGAGTAGAAGAGTCAGGAGCCCATCAACATGAGCATCCATCTACTCCACTATGTCTAGCCATAAAGGAGTAGGAGAATCAGGAGCCCATCAACAGGAGCCTCAATCTACTCTACTAGGTCTAGCCATGTGCACAGGAGTAGAAGAATCAGGAGCCCATCATCAGGAGCCTCCATCTACTACACTAGGTCTAGCCATGTGCACAGGAGTAGGAGAATCAGGAGCCCATCAACAGGAGCCTCAATCTGCTCCACTACGTTTAGCTATATGCACAGTAGTAGAAGAATCAGTAGCCCATCAACAGGAGCCTCTATCTACTCCACTAGGTCTAGCCATATGCACAGGGGTAGAAGAATCAGTAGCCCATCAACAGGAGCCTCCATATACTCCACTTGGTCTAGCCATATGCACAGGAGTAGAAGAGTCAGGAGCCCATTACCAGGAGCCCCTATCTACTACACTACAAGATCTAGCCATGTGCACTGGAGTAGGAGAATCAGGAGCCAATCAACAGGAGCCTCCATCTACTTCACTACGTCTAGCCATATGCACAGGAGTAAAAGAGTCTATTTTTAGACTGTGGATATTGAAACATAAACAAGAAATTGGTACTTTGAAGAGTTCAACGCGTGCAGTGCGATGGCGGTGCTGATTTCCGTCTTTCTTTTGAGAGAGGGGGCATGATTTGTAACCATGACAACCAATTCTCACCGTATTCAAAAAATAGATTAATCTATTCCTGTGCTTCCGTGCCCACCAATAGGTGATGGAGGTTCTTGTTAATAGACACCTGTACCTATTAAATCCCGTCAATCAACAGGTCGATCTTGGTAGTCACACCGTCGTTACCATGGTAGCAACCCAGGGGCTTGTTGAAGGTGCACATTGGGTCGAGTCATATACCGTCTCGTACAGCAACAATGGGAATCTTTGGGAGGAGTACAGAGTTGGTGGTCAGGTCAAGGTATTTGAACTAGAGCAGATTTCGTAAGACTGTGAAAAATGCCCCGACACGGCGCGACACGGAACCTGGCCTGCTGTAGATGCGGGCTGAAATCGTGTAGTCGCTGCACGATGACGGTTTCACGGTTATTTGTTCATATTTTTCAGGTCTTTCAAGGAAACACTAATGGAAATAGTGTAGTGAAGCGCGGACTTGTACAAGATCCGCCCCTGGTAACGAGATACGTCCGGATCACAGTCCAATCTTATCATTGGGGACCTGCAATGCGAATTGAGATTTATGGATGTTATTTCTAATTCTCTTTTATTTCTTCCTGCGATAAGCTATCAATTTCATTTCAGTTTTCAAAGCTACTTTAGATACATACACCAAGAGTAAGATAAGAGTGTTCCTCTTTCATTTTCTGTCCTTAAATCATAACAGTCACAAATGTTCTATTTTTAGATACACTTTTTCCCATTCAATCACACTTTGCTACCTATTTAACCAATCAAATGGTTCCATGTCCCAAAAATATGGGAGCCCCCCCCCCCCCCCCCCCCCCGGGGTTCCATGTAACGTCTCTTGCATGCCTAGTTTTGATCAAACCTTATAAAAACATCCAAATTGTAAGATACATCATCAAGAAAACAATTCCAGCTTACATAACATATCGAATTCTTTTATTTTTGTCTCCCAAAAATAGATCATTTGTTACTGTGCTTGGGATCCCATCTAGACACTGTTATCTAATCTACTCTTGCATACAACTATTCCCGAAAAGGAGTTGTACTGTCACAACAGTATCTGCTGTTGTAGCCCGCGATGTGTAATATGGAGTATCTTAAATAGGGGTACCAGTCAGAGTGATGGTTTCTAGGATAAATAATGATACGTATCACTATACACCCTGCCTATCCTTATTTCTCGAAAGAAATTTTGCACACTGGAATTTTGTTGTTTTTAATTTCAATCATGACAACCGTGGGCTACAACAAACGTTTGTGACGGTGTAACCATTTCAGTAAATAAAGCCACACAGTAATGGTTTTCGCAAAGGTTACTTAGTATAATGATGATTATATCCCAGTGATCAATTTTAACGCGCGCTCATTGGTCGAAACGTATCACGTGGTGCATTTCACAGGACAGATATCAGACGTTAGTATAAACCAACTAATGGTCTATTACAAATCCTCTCTTTACAGAGTACTGAGATTATTTTTTGAACAATTTACAGATTATCATTCTGATTGGCTGAGCTACTAATGGTCTATTAGTGATAGACCGTGCCTGGCAAAACCACCACCTTTCTTTGCAAGAAAACAAGATTTTTTCAACATAAAATAATGGAATTCTTTGCCAAATCCGACCAACTAGTTGGTTTATACTAAAACAATTAGACCCTCGTCCTCATGTGCTATGATATCAATAGACCATTCGGCCTTCGGCCTCATGGTCTATTCATCATAGCACATTCGGCCTTGAGGTCTAATATATAGATTTAGCCGCTGGCTAAAAGCGGAGCTCCGAACTATCATACGGAATGAAAGATGTGCGAAGATATGGAAAATAGGTTTATTTTATCTAGACTAATTTTATTTTATCAATCCACAATATAACAAGATAGTGTTAGTGGATGTGATCTCATGATAAAGCTGTACTTTACATTATAAACAGTCCTTGCAGGTTTAAGATATTGTAGCGAACTGGGACTGCTGCTTTTGGGCATTTCTGTAGTTTCCCGCGTTTTCGGACGTATTTGGGCATGCTGCCCTTATATGGTGGATCCTGACATGTAAAATGTGACTGGCTCGTCAATAAAATCAGTCTTCACCCCCAGCTCTTGTGGCAAGTTGTTGTTTAGCGGCTTCGGCCGCCATTACAGGGCTTTCAAAGGCTCTGTAACCGGAGCTCGGTCCGTTACAATGGTGGCAGCGCGGTGGGATAGAACTACGACTGTTACAGTGTTTACTGGATTCAAAGAACGAGAGCAAGACGCGAAATATTCGGAAGACAGAAGGTCTACCGATTGCGATTCGCCATGTGCTCGTAGTCGAGGATGTGTCACTGTGCGTCGCGTGTTGAGACGGACGATACTCAAGACTACAACAGGCAAATGCCTTCAAGAACTTTAAAGGTGCTGCAGAACTGGCGTTGGGGACTCGAGGCGCCGAAATTGGTCCAACGGTGCCTCTAAAAGTGACCAAAACTTGGACTTGCGTGAGATAACAACGGACTCTGGCTGTGAATGGTTTGGAAGTGACGTGAGGGAATGGCTGCTGATTGTGAGGGCTGTGTGTGTGCTTGTTGGCGTTTTGGCCGATGGGCGCTCGACCTTTCAGTAGACAACGGGTCACAGTTCGTGTTTGAAGTGAGCTTTAGTGTCCGGCCTGTGTAGTGTGTGTGTTGGTGCCGAGGGAAGCAACGAAACCACGACTGTGTCATGTTTAATTGGTGCGACGTTTCGCGTGTGGAAACCCGCGTGTGTGATGGCTACAAAGATAAACTGATTTGCAGTTCAGAGTGGACAGTAAAGCACAGCTCAGGCCTCGCCGCAGTGGAGAGAATTGTCATGATGGGTTGCTGAAACGTACTTGATGCGAGAGGCCCGCGCCAAGGCTTGTGATTGGGAGTGGTTGTGGCCAGATCACTCCTGACGTTCGACACAAGCTACAGCACGGAAGGCGACACACATTCGACGTCTATGCTGGTCGAGATTTGGGACAGTGCAGAAGTTTATAAAACTGGATTTGTCGAGATAAAAACACGGGGTTAAAAAGACCTTGACTGTAATGCTGTTATTTTGTGTAAATGCGGGACGCATTTCTAGAAAGAAGGGGATAATGTAGCGAACTGGGACTGCTGCTTTTGGGCATTTCTGTAGTTTCCCGCGTTTTCGGACGTATTTGGGCATGCTGCCCTTATATGGTGGATCCTGACATGTAAAATGTGACTGGCTCGTCAATAAAATCAGTCTTCACCCCCAGCTCTTGTGGCAAGTTGTTGTTTAGCGGCTTCGGCCGCCATTACAGGGCTTTCAAAGGCTCTGTAACCGGAGCTCGGTCCGTTACAATATTTTTTATGCACCTAGCCAAAGTTAAAATACTTTTGCCACCTCCCTTGTATACTATAAAAAGAATGATGCCCCCTATACCACACACTCAACAAAAAATGATAGGAGAATGACAGTGCAAAAACCTAACAATAAGAAACAGGGAGAGAGACGTGCTTGCAAGCATAGTGCATTTATTTTATACTTAAAAAATATCTCAATAAAAAAGAAATGAAATGAAAATGAAAAAGTTTTAGTATTGGGTGATTTGCCAGACTTCACACTTTCAAGACGTCAATTTTGTTGTTCAAAAATCAAGGCTTGCGATCTTTTAGCGTACCCCTTGGTATAAAAAAGCAAAACACAAAGTGTAAATCTACGCAGGTGTGTTAATAATGGTAATTGCCCTGTGAGTGGAGTGTGAAATCATACATGTGATTTCAAAAAGCGCGAGGTCAATTTGAAATCACAAGTATTATTTTTGACCAAAATTGCACTCCACTCAAGTCAATTACCACTTTATTATATCAATGTTGAAATCATTTCCATAGAAAATATTTTTCGAACCAAATGAAGGAAAATAACCAAACTTGAAAATGCAGCGCATGCTAGAAGTAGAACATTCTGCTCGCGCAATGTCAAAAATCTTAAATCAGGTCAATTTAGGAATAAATTGACCTGCTGAGAGCCAATCAGATTGCAGAACACGTGTGTGATTTTAAGTAATGTTTACAAAACGAGCTGGAATGTTTTATCGGCAGATAGAAACACGAGGCGAAGCCGAGTGTTTCTATCTGGCGATAAAACATGACAGCGAGTTTTGTAAACTACTTCTAAAACGGTTGCCAGTAATAATTCATAATTCCAAGCTAGTTAAAAAAAAAGGAAATAAATTTGCGAGAACTACTTCATTGAAATCGAGAATAAGAAATCTGATATAGACTGGCTTCAAGTTGTATTGTTTAGCTATTTTGAAATGGCAAACAAAAGATTGACAATGAGAGCTTTTCATTACGAATAGTGTATTTAGAGAGGCGTTCCGAATAATTGACATATCATCTGTGTTGGGACAAAAGGTCTGTTCATAATTACATGACTTTCAAAAAGTGAAGAATTCCCTTTGGAATAGCTGTCACTTATTTACCTATAATAATGATAAGCAAAGAAATGCCGTTCAAATGTCATAGACAAGAAATGAATGTTTTAGCGATACCAGCGATACCTATAATAATGCTAGGGCTTTCTGATTGGCTTTTGTAAAGAAAGGGCTATGTGATTTGTTTCGGGGGCAGTGTGTTTCCTATTGTTTTTTATTCTTTTTATGATTCAAATTTCTTTGACAAAATGTTCTTTGTCATGCGCGTAATGCATCATATGCAATTTGCCCATTCATTCTCGTTTAACAAAGCAGTGCGGTTCGTACGGACTCGCCAAGTAGAGTAACTTGGACGGGTGAGTTAAATTCGTTTATCTGTGCGTGATTTTGAGGCTAATTCAAACCAAGTATTTCCCAGTAATTGTCACAGAAGGGTGGTCGGCCCTGCCCGAGTCGTTTACTTTACTTTTTACTTTACTTTACTTTAAATCACGGCCACCGAAAATTAATAAATGTGATAACTATCGTTTTACAAAATGCACGTATTCATTTCTAACATGCGTTCTTTTTTCGTAGGTTACGGGAAAAGGTGGAAATCATGACCACAGGGCGTTTGTAAGAGATGAGGTCTCCATGAATATTATCGGGGAAACATGCTGTTCTGGTGAGTTGTCCTATCATTACTGATGCTCAGTGAGCCAAACTTGATAGAGAACTGTGCTCACTGAACTGGATCTGATATAGAACTCTGACGTCACCGGAGTTCTATATCAGATTCAGTTCAGTGCGCAGCAGTTCTATATCGTTTCTGGCAGATTGAGCACCATTTTGATATGGCAACCAATCAGAACAGCTGTTCCCTGAAAATATTCATGGACTCCCCAAAATGCTAATTTCTATCGGGGTATACAAACGGCCTTCATGGTCCTGATTTCCATTGTGTTTGCCTGATTGACTATTCATGAGTTTTAGAACTGGATATAATAAAGGCTTAACATGGGGCTTTATGCACTGGTACAAATGTCTCATGACAGTCAGCTTTGTTGTGCCATCCTTAAGATTCTTATTGCCAGAGCAACCAAATTAAGGGGGTGTGATGCTAATTTTGCTTTTTTTTGACATTCACTTGACATTGGGAACATTTAATGAACATTTTACCATGAACTACATGTGTTCAAATATTAACTGTAATCAGTATACCGATGGACTTTCTATTGCATCATTTGATAATGAGAAATGTTGCCATAGTAACAAAAAATCCCTGTCTATCACAGTTATATTGGGCAGGTGGCATGCCTTTTAAAAAAGGTAGGTATTGTTCATCATCTTGGGGAGTAAGGAAAAAACTTGCTCCTGTTTCACATGAAAAAAAAATTGCACCAAGTTATCTTGGTGTTGTGGCTAACACATGCAGCATGCACAACAAATAAAGTTGGCCCTACCCCCGAGACAGACAGTTTACATGGAGCTGATGGCTATCCTAGCTACAGAGATACCATATCTCCCAACCCAGAGTTGTCTCGGTCACATGTGAATTGGGGATTGTAGGGATGTAAACTCCCCAGGTTTTGCCAGGAGTCTCCCATTTTTTTACCTCATATCTGGGTCTCCCGGCTTTTAAAGGCCCATCACCAACCGAGAGCCTTTGCGGACTCTTAGCAAATCAGAGCACCCGAAAAACAATGGATCAATTTGAAAACAAAAGAAAACTTGGCGCAAAGGCTCCCGGTTGGTGATGGGCCTTTAAGTAAAATCTCCCGATTTTCTTTGAAAAATTGCTATAGCTTTTTTTTTGAAAAATTGCTATAGCTTTTTTGTTGCTTCTGGTCCACTAAAATACAGCAAAATTTTTGACATATTAGGTATTTTCTGTGTCAAAAGCCCTATATTTTGGTATCTCAAAGTTTTTCAAGCGACAGGGTTGATGTAACTCGAGGCCTCCGCTGATTGACTGATTTTGAACGTGGGGACATGCGCAGAAAGGTGTTTCTCAACGGCTCTGTATCAAATCTCGCGCATGCGTCAATGGCTGTCAGTATAGAAACTTGTTCACAACCACCTTAAATGGTTTGCCATGACAACAAATTGTCATTATTTTAAATATGGCTGGCACAAATATAGACTGCCAGGTTTGGTTGCCTCAGCTGTCCCTCAACAGCAAAATATTGTGCTTGTCAAGCCTTTACATACCTGAGTACAACAATCAACTTCTGTCGCTTAAATTTCCTTTGATAACTGCACACAAATTTCAGGTCCTCCTTCAGGGCATCTGACAGGGTGCGGAAATTTTTTGGAAATTGTGCGGAAATTTCAGGGCAAAATGTGCGGAAGAAAAGCAAATTGTGCGGAAAATTAAATGCCTCTAAAACAAATTTAATTCATCTCTAAAACAATTTCAGAGTTTAAACATGGTCTACCATTATGTATACACATTAAAAGATGCTTTTGCACACAAAAGCTTTGATAAAACAGGGGGGAAAATGTTAAAAGTTAACTTAGCTAAGCTTAAATGTACAGAGAAATAGGCCAAATCACTTACTGGATTTCTGATAATAACACCTCTGAAACTGGCCTAATTCGCCTCTAAAACAATTTATACATACTGAAAGTTGCACTCCAATCTCCATCAACAGGGCATTTTTGTACTCAAAAGGGCAAGAGGGCAAGTTTTTGGACAGAAATTTGACGAGAAACTCTTGGCAAGCTCTCGTTTTTTGAAAAAAAGGGCCCAGGCTATTTTGTTCACCAGGAAAGCTGGTGCGGGGAAAGCTCTGAAGGTGCGGAAATGACCAAATTGTGCGGATCCGCACCACCGCACCCTGTCAGATGCCCTGTAGCTGCTGTAGGTACAGTAAAAAATTTTAAGGTCTTGCCTTTTCTCACCAAGCATACTGATAAATAGTGAACAAATCAGGTCATGGATCCTATTTTTTGGGACCAGGGGCTCAAACGTATAAAGATGATGGCGGGGGGGAAGCTAAGGCAGGCATCTAGCCAGCAAAAAAACAGCGGGTGGATCCTCAACATAGGAGTCCAGTGAAGCTTAATGATTGCCCCCCACAAAATACTGGGGTATTTAATAGCAAAACAGCAGAAATATCACATTTGAAGAAAATACAGCATTTTACACATTTTGCACTAGTTTATCAAGTCTTTTGAATCCCCCTAAAATATCTGGTAACCTTTTCAGTCATCAAAAAGTCTCTGCATGTTGCAAATTTTGTCATGACTAGATTTACTTAATGTGCGTTTCCAAAAAATATCCACCCCCCCCCCCCCCCCCCCTACGGAAGGGATTGGAAATTCCAGGGGGGTGGGGGTCAATTTACCTGATCTTTTCCATACAAACACTGTATTTTTCTTCGGAAATTCCAGAGGGGAGGGGGGGGAGGGGTCATTTCTCAACACCCTTCTGTGTGTGTGTGTGTGGGGGGGGGGGGGATGGATGTTTTTTGGTAACACACAATCAAATTTATTTGAGAATTAAATAAATTTAGTCTTTACAAATTTTGCAACTGCTGCAGAGACTTTTTCAGGGCTGACAAGATAACCAAATATTGATAACTTGATTAATGTATTGCTTGGCATGTCAGGATTAGCATGCTCTCAGCAAAACTTTCATGATTTGTTCAGGACAATATTATCTTGGTGGAATAACATGCATTATCAGAACAATTTTGTCACCACTGAAACAAAATAATCCCAGCAAATTGAACACTGTGAGACACTTTGCCAAGGTGGGGACACCCAAAAATATCTTTCCTACAAGTGGAATAATTTTACTTTGTTATCTGTTCAGTGGGCATGATATACAGGCACTCATTACAGGTATGCAATCATTATGTATGTCGGGGGGAGAAACAAGTGAACTTTTTTCCCTATATTTTAAGATTCTCTGGCATGTAGTCCCCCAAAAATAGCATTCCCCCCAACTCATCAGAGAAATAATTATGAGACATTTTACTAGGATTCCAGGCAATTGTGGCTAAAAGTGGCACAACATCCAGTTACTGAAACACTTAGAAGCTCTTGGCTTGATTGCGGTTTGTTTTGGGAGAACTATAAAATATGTCATAACAACTAGTGAAAATTGAAGAAATAAAATTTCAAAGTTCATCACCTTGGAGTACTACAATAGGGAAACTCTATGTCAACCATGCAATTCTATAAAAATCGTCAGCTGTATATTGTAAATAAACTGAAATTGACTTTCCTTGTTTGCCATCTAGACTTCATAATGGAAATAACATGAGTTACTATTTGCATGCAGACCCTACAAAAAGATTAAGGGTGTTAAATCATTAAGCCGCAAAGTCTAAAGTGTTCCAAATAATATTGCATGGGTGGAGCAATTTTGGATGGAGCAAGTTTCATGTTCACAAGATGCCCATAAAAGCATCTTATGGTACTCTAATTTTCACCTAATTGCACTTGAAATACTGAAAATGGAGGTTTCGGGGGAAAAATTGAGAAAATAAGAATGAGACATAAAAGCAAAAGAATTTCAGTTTGAGGGGGCAATTTGCTCCCCCTGAGAAAATTTTGAAAAACTTGGAACAAGATACTCCTATTCTGTCTGTTTCATTTTCTTCATCTCTTTCTAAAATTCCATATCCTATAGAATTTTAGAAAGAGATGAAGAACATGAAACAAAGACAGAAACATGATAAGGGCTATTTTGATACTGAGCCAACAAATATGGGAAAACGTGAGTGTCTTTCTGTGCACTCTGCTAACTTTTTATTCCGGCCTTGAGCAAGGAAATTGTTCTTGATAATTCACATTTCGATTGACTAGGAACAAACCGATCACTCACTCAGAATCCAAAACAAATTTAACCACGTGTTGAAGGTTTTATCTTCAAGAGATAAAAGATAGCCGTTATCAGTGCCAATAGAATAAAGTAATTCTATAATTCAATGAAAGACCAAAACACTCAAAACACAGTTGAAGTTAGTTTGATCATCTTTTGACTTCTAAATATACCGAGGAATCAAATCTCCTTTGGACTCGTCCATAGTCATTGAAAATCATGTAAACGGGTGCAAAACGTTCTTAACCAAAGTGTCTTAGCAGTTTTAGTCCATCTCATAAGCTTTAATTCGCCCATTTCACTGAGGAAAATAAGCTTACCGAATGTTTGTCCAACTGCAGCGAGCAGGGAGTTTCCAATCCACACCGCAACCATCATGTCCGTAACTGGTGACAAACGTTTTTAGTTCCTGTGACTTCAGTTTTCCTGACACTTTCGTATTCAGTAGAGAAGTAGAACAGGTGTGTTTTAACAGAATTGCAGCCTGTAATTTTTCCTCGTGTGTAGGAGCTTGTGTACAGAGAACTCTAGAGATCAACTTCACTATTAACTTTTGCCGCGTCGTGTCACGTGTAGTGGTCTGAACAATAGAAACTTATTATTTCCGCTTCCTGTAAAGTAAAGTGACTGTGATTTCCGGTGATTAAACGGAGATGAGAAACAAACTTATTTTTGGGACCAGGGGCTCAAAAGTATAATCTCTTATTTTTTACTATACCGCGCATGGTTTCGACGCGTCGACGCTACTCGTGAGGAGTTGTGTTGTTTGTTTAAGATGGTACGGAAACTTTGTTTTACCCCATCAGCTCGAGGAGAGCCGAAAATTTGTGTTTTTATGGCTCACTGAAGGTCTGAAACGAGACCGTTTCCTCCTCGACTATCGAGTATCTTGTATAGATATGATGGTTACCTTCTTTCTCCTCTGATTTGCCCGGCTTTTTCCCGGTCACTGTTTCTAGCCCTGGTGCTTCAGTTTTTGGCGTTTCTTTCTGCTTTTCTGATAATACGACCCATGTTTGTTTGTATTCGACGGCTTTCTCTTCACGTTGTTTATCCTTTGTGGCATAATTATTTATAGCATGGTACTCCAGTTAGTTGTCTTTTCTTCTAGTCCTTGAAACTCCGACTGGGAGAGAATTTCAGGAGCAAGCCGGCAAACTTTAACGCACGTTAAATTTCAACATGAGGAGCTTTATGCTGAGACCCCGACTGTTTTGGTGCTCTCAGAGCACCAAACTACAGGATACCAAATGTATCAAGACAAAGAAACTGTTGAAGGATAGTATAAGGGGATTAAAGGATAGCTGTCGAGAGTGTTAACTGATATATCGCCATACTTCGCAGCGCAAAAGCCGTATCAACCTAAATGTACATCTTGTTTTCAAGTTATTACTTTGGTATGTCAGCGCAAAAGTTTTGACCAAAATATAGCATCTAAATTGGCATACAGGCAAGCTAATGCCCCAGTATGAAGCGACACTATAATTGCATGTTCGCATAACTTTTAAAGCATTACTTTAAAATGACTGTTAGCGCAAAAGTCGTGACCAAAATATAGCATCTGAAATAGGCATACAGGCAGTTAATGCCCCAGTATGAAGCGACACTATAATTGCATTTTTGCATAAGTTTTTAAAGCATTACTTTGATATGACTGTTAGCGCAAAAGTCGTGACCAAAATATAGCATCTGAAATAGGCATACAGGCAAGTTAATGCCCCAGTATGAAGCGACACTATAATTGCATTTTTGCATAAACTTTTAAAGCATTACTTTGATATTCACTGTTAGCGCAAAAGTCGTGACCAAAATATAGCATCTGAAATAAGCATACAGGCAAGTTAATGCCCCAGTATGAAGCGACACTATAATTGCATTTTTGCATAAACTTTTAAAGTATTACTTTGGTATGTCAGCGCAAAAGTCTTACCAAAATATAGCATCTGAAATTGGCATACAGGCAAGTTAATGCCCCAGTATGAAGCGACACTATAATTACATTTTTTTGCATAAACGTTTAACTAGCATTACTTTTATATGTTAGCGCAACAGTCTTGACCAAAATATAGCATCTGAAATAGGCATACAGGCAAGTTAATGCCCCAGTATGAAGCGACACTATAGTTGCATTTTCGCATAAACTTCTAAAGCATTACTTTGATATGTTAGCGCAAAAGTCTTGACCAAAATATAGCATCTGAAATAGGCATACAGGCAAGTTAATGCCCCAGTATGAAGCGACACTATAGTTGCATTTTCGCATAAACTTCTAAAGCATTACTTTCATATGTTAGCGCAAAAGTCGTGACCAAAATATAGCATCTGAAATAGGCATACAGGCAAATTAATGCCCCAGTATGAAGCGACACTATAATTGCATTTTTGCATAAACTTTTAAAGTATTACTTTGGTATGTCAGCGCAAAAGTCTTACCAAAATATAGCATCTGAAATTGGCATACAGGCAAGTTAATGCCCCAGTATGAAGCGACACTATAATTACATTTTTTGCATAAACGTTTAACTAGCATTACTTTTATATGTTAGCGCAACAGTCTTGACCAAAATATAGCATCTGAAATAGGCATACAGGCAAGTTAATGCCCCAGTATGAAGCGACACTATAGTTGCATTTTCGCATAAACTTCTAAAGCATTACTTTGATATGTTAGCGCAAAAGTCGTGACCAAAATATAGCATCTGAAACTAAGCATACAGGCAAGTTAATGCCCCAGTATGAAGCGACACTATAATTGCATTTTTGCATAAACGTTTAACTAGCATTACTTTGATAGGCTTCGATAAGCGCTAAAGTCAGGCAAGCTAATGCCCCATAAGCGACACCATTGCATATTGATACCATAGCATCTGAAATAGGCATACAGGCAAGTTAATGCCCCAGTATGAAGCGACACTATAGTTGCATTTTCGCATAAACTTCTAAAGCATTACTTTGATATGTTAGCGCAAAAGTCGTGACCAAAATATAGCATCTGAAATAGGCATACAGGCAAGTTAATGCCCCAGTATGAAGCGACACTATTGCATTCTTTGTTATATTTTTAAATCATTTCCTTTGATAGGCTTCGATAAGCGCTAAAGTCAAGCAAGCTAATGCCCCATTGAAGCGACACCATTGCATATTTACTTTTGATATCTCAGCGCAAAAAGTCGTAACACTTTCCAGGTTCTAGGTTAGATACAGAAGTACTTCGCCGGTGAAGGTGAAGTCGAAAGAAAAGCGAAAACCGACAAGGATTCATGTCAAAGATACGTCCTTAGCTTTCCCGCCACTATGCTCTGTCTATCATGGTAGGAAGGCAGTTTTGAGTCACTGGAATACTTACTTGGGAATAGCAACCTTACCGTACCACACATTGTTACAATGAAATGTTTTACACGAGCTAATACCGCCTGTTGTACGTAGTGTCGGTAGTAACATTGGAGTGAACCTCGTGGACTAGAGAACTGCCGCCACTATCCCGCCATTTATTTACTGATCGAAATATGCAAATTCATAGATTCTGCAATCCTATCCCGGCTTTTACTGACAGATGCGGGGCAGTAAGCAACACCTCTGCTGATTCGTACTTCCCGCTTAGCGTCTTGTTGACAGATCTCAATGAAAGATATGCTCATTAAATGTGACGTCATACGAGCGACCTAAAGCTCCTCATGAACCCCCTTCCCTTGACAACGCGACGTACCCTCCCCCTGTTAGCTGAGCATGCTTGACGTCACAATTGAGCTTTTGTGACGTCAGCGATCACGGCCACGTTACACATCCGGGACTGCCAAGACGTCCAAAATTCGGATCGACCCCTAGCAATTTCCACAGGTTACCCAATACTACGAATTGCTGTATTTACAGTTATATCTGCCTTTATTTTGACGCTGTTTTCTTAGGTATGGTGCTCCGCTAACCACGTGTTGAAGGTTTTATCTTCAAGAGATAAAAGATAGCCGTTATCAGTGCCAATAGAATAAAGTAATTCTATAATTCAATGAAAGACCAAAACACTCAAAACACAGTTGAAGTTAGTTTGATCATCTTTTGACTTCTAAATATACCGAGGAATCAAATCTCCTTTGGACTCGTCCATAGTCATTGAAAATCATGTAAACGGGTGCAAAACGTTCTTAACCAAAGTGTCTTAGCAGTTTTAGTCCATCTCATAAGCTTTAATTCGCCCATTTCACTGAGGAAAATAAGCTTACCGAATGTTTGTCCAACTGCAGCGAGCAGGGAGTTTCCAATCCACACCGCAACCATCATGTCCGTAACTGGTGACAAACGTTTTTAGTTCCTGTGACTTCAGTTTTCCTGACACTTTCGTATTCAGTAGAGAAGTAGAACAGGTGTGTTTTAACAGAATTGCAGCCTGTAATTTTTCCTCGTGTGTAGGAGCTTGTGTACAGAGAACTCTAGAGATCAACTTCACTATTAACTTTTGCCGCGTCGTGTCACGTGTAGTGGTCTGAACAATAGAAACTTATTATTTCCGCTTCCTGTAAAGTAAAGTGACTGTGATTTCCGGTGATTAAACGGAGATGAGAAACAAACTTATTTTTGGGACCAGGGGCTCAAAAGTATAATCTCTTATTTTTTACTATACCGCGCATGGTTTCGACGCGTCGACGCTACTCGTGAGGAGTTGTGTTGTTTGTTTAAGATGGTACGGAAACTTTGTTTTACCCCATCAGCTCGAGGAGAGCCGAAAATTTGTGTTTTTATGGCTCACTGAAGGTCTGAAACGAGACCGTTTCCTCCTCGACTATCGAGTATCTTGTATAGATATGATGGTTACCTTCTTTCTCCTCTGATTTGCCCGGCTTTTTCCCGGTCACTGTTTCTAGCCCTGGTGCTTCAGTTTTTGGCGTTTCTTTCTGCTTTTCTGATAATACGACCCATGTTTGTTTGTATTCGACGGCTTTCTCTTCACGTTGTTTATCCTTTGTGGCATAATTATTTATAGCATGGTACTCCAGTTAGTTGTCTTTTCTTCTAGTCCTTGAAACTCCGACTGGGAGAGAATTTCAGGAGCAAGCCGGCAAACTTTAACGCACGTTAAATTTCAACAACCCCCCTTCCCTTGACAACGCGACGTACCCTCCCCCTGTTAGCTGAGCATGCTTGACGTCACAATTGAGCTTTTGTGACGTCAGCGATCACGGCCACGTTACACATCCGGGACTGCCAAGACGTCCAAAATTCGGATCGACCCCTAGCAATTTCCACAGGTTACCCAATACTACGAATTGCTGTATTTACAGTTATATCTGCCTTTATTTTGACGCTGTTTTCTTAGGTATGGTGCTCCGCTCTGCGGCGGCCTTCGGCCGCCGCAAGGAGCTCCGCTACTAATTGTTAAATATTGTCCGTCGGAAGTGATATCCGTCCTGGGAGAAATGTTTTAAGCAAAAACTGGATATTTTCTGTTTAAAAAATAATGAAAAACAAGCAACCAAGGTTTTTGTCTAAGAATGTTGATGAAATACGGAAATTGGTGGCTGAGGCGACACCGGAAAACACAAAAAGTCAATTAAACAGGCCGTGAACGTTTTGAATGGTTTACAAAGTTGTTAGTTTTTTGTTGTTGTTTCAATCCAAGTTAATTCGGTTTGACATTCGCGAAAAAAATGAAAGAACTAAACAAAAAAGAGCAAAATGACGATAAAATAATTGTTTTTAAACTTACCATTTTGTCGTAGCTTGGCAAATAGAAAAACAACTTGCAATCAGTTCAACCAAAATTCAACCACTTCGAGTGTAGTCCAGCAAGCCGACTTCCAAGTTCGATCAACAGCGCTAAATTTTTCCAAATCTGCATTTCACGGCTGTAATTTAAACTTCAGTTCACAGCAGAACAATTAATTAACAGTCCGGCAAGGAATTAGACCTGAAAACCCGAAATCTGGGATAGATTTCTGTAGAAAAACACTCGGGAAAGCACTTTGTGCGTTGTAGCTGATTTGTTTTGTGTCTTCTAGCCCCAAGTTAGGGTTTGATTGACAGTTTTTGTGTCAACCAATCACAGCTCGAATAAAAATATATTAGCCAACATCGCTTACGATTTGCCTTTTCGCGCCATACTGCAGTTTAGTGGTTTTCTCACGTTCACAATGTTTTTTTTCTCTCTCGGGTTTTTCATTGAAGTCGCTGGGATATAAAATAAAACAAGAAAACAGCCCGTCACTTCGTGACGCTAGCTAGAAGACTCAGCCCGAGTCCCCCCTTCCATAAACAGCTGATTTACATTACTAATGACCTCCCTTCAAGAAAGACCCCTGCACCATGCCGAACTAAATGAAGTGAGCCCCAGAGCCTTTTCTGTATGTTTTGCACTGCTCTCCCTGGTTGTGGTGGAGAAAATGACGCACGTGTGTCGTGTGAGTCAGTACGGCTCTCAAATCTGTCTAAGTCCGAAGAACCCGCTAAAGTTGAAGACTGAAGCCTATTACACATAAAAACCATTTGACTTCGAAATTGTCTGTATGCTTATTATATCTCAGTAAGGGAAGAGAAGAAACAGGTAAAGTAAAGTTGTTCTAAGACATTTTTAGTTTGTTATAGTTTTTTTTTTAGAGAATTTCATTCATGGCTTAGCGTGCGCTCTGTAGGTAGGCTAGGCAGTGGCAGTGGTGTAAGTTGTTCAAACTTGAAGGAAAATTTTTCTCAGCTCAAACCTTTCGAATTAAAATTATCCCTGTACATAATGGTAAGTAATCTGTAATAGAACCATTTAGTTTTGAATGTCTATGGTGCTTTCGGCTGAGGGAATGTAATTTTGTCACTCATTTCGCCTTAGCGCGCGAACACAGCAAGGCACTGGCGTACGTTTGTTCAAGCTGAATGAAATTTTTTCTCAACTTAAAGCTTTCGAATAACAATTATCCCTGCACATTCCTGACATTAATCTGTGACAGAACCATTTAGGTCTGAATGACTATTGTGCTTTCGGCTGTGCGAACTGAGTTCTTTTTTAGTTTCTGTGGGAGATTTCAAAATGGCGGCGATGGCAGCTTTGTCCCTCGCTTAAGAAATCGCTTGAATTAGAACTTAGCCCAGGGTGAATCATTTCCAATAAAAACACGCTCACTGTCGAGATTTCCACCTTCTCTCCTGGTTTGTTAACTTCTTTTGGCGACACAGCTTCAGGCCTAAGCGGAGTGAGTGCGAACGATTTAGCCAATCAGAAACGTTTGCGCAGACAACCCGATTATAATAGTATAGATACAAGAAAACAGCCCGTCACTTTGTGACGCTAGAAGACCCAACCTAAGTTCCCCCTTCCATAAACTGCTGATTTACATTACTAATGACCTCCCTTTTTGTGTGTTTGTTTTGCACTGGTCTCCCTGATTTTGGTGGAGAGAATGACGCACGTGTGTGTGTCTTGGTGAGTCAGTCCGGGTCTCAAATCTATCTAAGAACCCGCTAAAATTGAAAACGCAGCCTATTACAGAAAAACATTTGATTTCGGAATTGTTTGTATAATGCTTATCAGTAAGGCACGAGAAGAAACAGGTAAAGTTAAACTGTTCTAAGAAATTTCTTAGTTTATCATAGGAATATTTAGAGAATATCATTCATGACTTATAGCGCGCGCTCTGTAGGCAGTGCCAGGTAAGAGTTTGTTCAAACTTGAATGAAATTTTTCTCAGCTCAAATCTTTCTCGAATTAGAATTATCCCTACACACAAATGTAAGTAATCTGTAATAGAACCATTTAAGTTTGAATGTCTATGGTGCTACCGGCTAAGGGAACTGTGTTCTTTTTTAGTTTATGTGGGAGATTTCAACATGGCCGCGATGGCGGCTTTGTCCCTCGCTGAAATAATCGCTTGAATTAGAACTTAGCCAAAGGTGAATCTTTTCGGACTGTGTCCATCGTTTTGCGATACAGCGTCAGGATTTATACTTCATGGCTTTGTGGCATTTCGCCTTGGCGTGCTTCCAGAAAGCAAGGCGGTGTACGGCTGTGTACGTTGTTCAAACTTGAATGAAATTTTTTCTCAGCGTAAAGCTTTCGAATAATAATTATCCCTGCGCATTCCTGCAAGTAATCTGTGACAGAACCATTTAGGTTTAGATGACTATGGTGATTTCGGCTGTGCGAACTGAGTTCTTTTTTAGTTTCTGTGGGAGATTTCAAAATGGCGGCGATATGGCAGCTTTGTCCCTCGCTTAAGTAAGAAATCGCTTGAATTAGAACTTAGCCCAGGGTGAATCTTTTCCAACCAAAACACGCCCACTGTGGAGATATCCACTTTCTCTTCAGGTTTGTGAACTTCGTTTGGCGACACAGCTTCAGGGCCAAGCGGAGTGAGTGCGGACGATTTAGCCAATCAGAAACGTTTGCGCAGACAACCCGATTATAATAGTATATATATAGATTTAGCCACTGGCTAAAAGCGGAGCTCCCGGTTACATATTTTTACTGTGTTAATGAGACAAAAAGGTTGCCATTGAACAATGATAGCCTGTCACCGTCATACCACGTGGGCTAAGCACTTGCACCCCTCCTTGCCAGTTAGATAATTTCACTCAAGTTTGGCTGTCTGCCTGATGTTCATCCCTTCAGGAGATATCTTCTTTTCCTCCTGTAATGACGTCATACCACATGACCACAGAGTTGCACCCCCCTTACCCCTTAGACAACTTCACCTAAGTTTGGTTGTCTGAGGTTCATCCCTTCCCGAGATATATTCTTTTTCTCCTATGATGACGTCATCTATGACATAATACCACGTGACCACGTATTTGCACCCCCTTGCAACTTAGACAACTTCGCCACGTTTGGTTGTCTGAGGTTCATCCCTTCCCGAGATATCTTCTTTTTCTCCTGTGATGACGTCATTGATGACGTCATACCACGTACCTTTTAGGGGGTAAAATTCGAAAACTTGCCATTTTTTCTAGATAGGTACCTGTCAGAGGTCCGTTCTAGCAAATCAAGCAAATCACACTTGTTGGTAGCCTGAATTTCAGACGTATTTTCCCTCGTAAAAAAATACGAGAGAAAATTACCAGGAAAAATACGTCTTGTTGGTACCTTTTAGGGGTCAAAATCAACCAAGCGACGCCATTTTAGGTACCTTTTAGGGGTAAAATCGAAAGTTCCCGACGAGCACCACCGCCCCAAAAATATGGGAGTTCCCCCCCCCCCCCCCCCTTTTCCCACGAACCTGCTTCAGGGACAAGTCCCCTAGTGTGTACTCCTGTTTTTGCGTTGAAATTTCAGTCGCGGGGACTAAATATGTGTCCCAGGGACAAGTCCCAGAAATGAAACTGGTTTGATTCGTGGGACTTGTCCCTGGGGCAAATTGCGCATTTTTTCTAGTGTGTATAGACCGGCACAGACTAGGGGACTAAGTCCCAGGGACTACCCTAGTCTGTGCCGGCCTTTAATTGCATCTTCAGAGGAAATTTATATTTTTTTATAAACTATTATAAAATAAATATAGGTTTTGAAAGCGTGCAGCTGAAATTGTATAGCTCATTTCAAAATTCATCTTTTGAAAGACGGAAACCAAATCGCTATTTGTCGGTTGGGCAGAAGTTGCGAATGGAATTGTAGGGGAATGAGGAGCGTGGGAGACGGGCAATCTTCATGACTGCCTACTATGGTGGATAAACCAGTAAGAGAAGAGGCAGGCTAGAGCTATGTGGTAACCAATTTATGAGCCATGGTATTCATGATAGTTTTGAAGGAACTGAGATTTGTTTGCTTTTTGCATTTCTTAGGCCTACGGCAAACGCCGAACTTCAGTCGCTCTTTTCGAGCCGAACCAAGAAAGTTCGGCTGAAGTGCATGTGTAGCACGGCGTTTGCCGCGCACGAGATCGACCTAATTGATTGGGTCGACCCAGAATTCTGGATCGACGAGCCGTGCCGGGAATCACGACTCTGGTACGCGCTCAGCGTCGAGCCTGAGTCGAACTTTCCCTCCGGTTCTAAATAAATCACACGGACTGTACTACCTGCGGGTCAGTCCGATTATTTATTTTATACTTAGAAATATCAATAAAAATAAATAAAATAAACGTGTTGAACGTGTTACGCGCCATTGCCTCGACCAGCTTCAAAGTTGCATTTTTAATGAGCTCGTTTCAGTCAGTATTTATTGAATAAAATGAGCTCTTCTGCGCGTAAAGCAATTTGAAACTTTAGCAATATCCTAAACATTTCAGATTGTGTAAACTGTCTGTTTTTTATAAACCTTGCGAAGTGTCAAGCACAAATTATCTGATCTGCATTACAATCCATGAATTCAAGACGGTCTTTGATCTAATATTATGTGTATCAGTTCCATTCGAAAAATAATTTAAAACTCTCAAATAAAAAGGTACTTTTATGGAGTTTAGGTTGAAATAATTTCCAGTTCATGTGGCGCCATTAGATAGATAGATAGATAGATAGATAGATAGATAGATAGATAGATAGATAGATAGATAGATAGATAGATAGATAGATTGAATTGCGTTATATACATAATAAAAATATAAAAATATATGGCTTTACAAATAATTATATATATAAAAATGGATAAAAAATACTTAATATAATGACAATAGTATTATATATTAAATATTTAAATATATTTAAATTTACTTAATCTATTAACTAAGTTAAAAACTGTGGATTTCCTGCATGTTCTGTCCGGGGTACACCGACTTTTGCGACGAGGGGGAGGAATCGATTTTCAGGTTTTGACACAACAAAGTGCAATTTGCATTCATTATTTGCTAATTCACATCGCCGTTTGCCGCCACGCCGTACCAAGAGTCGTGATTCCCGGCACGGCTCGTCGATTCCAGAGTTCTGGGCCGACCCAATCAATTAGGTCGATCTCGTGCGCGGCAAACGCCGTGCTACACATGCACTTCAGCCGAACTTTCTTGGTTTGGCTCGAAAAGAGCGACTGAAGTTCGGCGTTTTCCGCAGGCCTAAGAGGCTCGCAAATTAGACAACCTCTATGGATGGGCCCTTCGCGAGCGGGGAGCAGAGGAAAAATTTCCAGGGTCTCCGAGGATGGGTCATGCCATGTGACATCAAAGATGTAAAGCGCTACCTCAATGTTGCAACAATCGCCAAGGACAGTCTTCTTGTCATGAAACGCACCGGGCCCCTCCATCCCTCACGGGAGTGCATCATGAGAATTGGCGAAATTTAAAGGCCCATCACCAACCGGGTACTCTGATTGGCAAAGAGTCTATCTTGCTATCTCGACCGACCAATAGACGTTTTTCCAAAATAGCCGCCAAAAATTCAAATCGATTTTTGTAAAAAATAATCACCAGCACCAAAAAGTAAAATTATATATGCATTATGTATCAGTCAATTCCAGCGGTGACCATTCCGCTTGGCGATTGTTGCATTTTAAAGAGATTTAGATTTCACAGTTCAGTTGAGTTGATTGTAGAGGGAGTTAACAAACGCGCACTCAAAATCAAACGATTTGATGAGTGTTGATTTGTCCAAATTTCTAACCGCGTAACGCCTAAATCTCAGAAAACCTCGTAAGATACAAAATTAGCAAATTATAAACCCAAAAAAAGAGTACATTTGCTAGTAATTCATTTATTTTATTTCCCGATTTATGAAAGCTTTTAATTCATATTCATTCCCATGCGCTAAAAATAACTCGGCTAAAGTAATTCAATTAGCATCGGCTGGGAAAACAATTGAAACAGCAAAACCATGAGGAGCTTTGCACTTCGAAGCCTAAAAATACAAAAGTTATCTTATCTTCCAGTTGGTAAAATAAAAGGAGCGATTCCTTTCAGGAGCAACTAGTGTACATGTTGGGAAAATTCCTCCTCTAAGAAAAGATGTGTAAATTCGTAGTGAATCAACTTCTCACGCAAGTACTGTCTCGCTTTATGCTAATTATGTTCACAGATTGGAAATTTCTAAATCTGTATATTACTAAATCTAGAGCTACGACAGCTAACCTGACTTCTATGACTATTTCTATAATAATAAATGCCTTTTTAGAACAATTCAAACAAGTAAATGTGAATATTTCCCTTCCTGGCATGAAGTCAATTTGAATCGCGTGTCATGTGAAAATGCAAAAGTGACTTCGACGTTTCGCTTTCGTAGAAGGTAAATAATTGCGGGCCGCGATTAATTTTTTTATATGATAGAAATGAAAGATTGGGAACAATGTAAAAACATTTTTATTGAAAATTCGATGCGCACCAGCTGAGATTCTTGCCCCTGAATTCTAGTCAAATTTAAGCAGAACGATTTTTGCTTTTGACGGGGCTCATATAGGGTCCTGTAAATTTTTTGGAAAATCAAAAGCAAAAATAATCTTACCGTTTTCCAGCCGTCTAAATGACACACTTTTATGAGATCGAAAACAAAATCTCAATATCTTTCGCTTTCAGGCTTTGCGAGGCTTCCCAATCTAGGCGGAATTTTGCGATTTTCGGTGTCGCGACGAGCCCTATTTGGGTGAAATCAGACTTGACGAGGTTTCTCGAAAAATTAAACTCGCTGAAAATTTTAAACTCCATTTTCGAAAATAGTTCCATATGGGAGCTCATTTTATAAAATAAACTGGAGGTCGATTTTTTTGATCTGTCGGACGATGTTTGATATTTACAGGCAGTGGCTCTTAACTTCTTCTTTAGAGAAGAAACAGATTTCGCAATCTCAATTTCGTCTCATATCAGTGGAAAAACATAAAAATGAATGGACACTATAAACAGAGTCCAATTTCGCAAAAAGTCAAAACATTACTGCAAAATAGTTGGTCTGCGAATAGAATGAAGGTAAATTTCGCATTGAGAGATTCCGGGGACAATCGTAGCGAATGGCCTAGGTATGTCTGACGATATTGTACTAATACCTTAGTAGAAGACGTTTTGCGCCACATTTTTATAGATTTGTTTTACTTCTTTATTTGTATGTTGCCTCACTTTCAGTGAAATGAGAACTCGTTCAAAGACGAGAAAACTAAAGTACATTTAAAAACGAATTATAAATGCTCGGACAGTATATGGAGTTGAAGTTTTGAGCGGAATTTTTTTGTTGTGAAACTTTGCCACCGCGCAGTGTCGATGGAATCTTTGTCTTTTTCTGGTCCCGGGGGAGGGGCATTTTCCGTTTTTTGTCTTCCCCGCCGTCGGGGAATTTTCAGTTTTATTTTTGGAAATGACCAAAATCCCGTGGGGCATGGTCACCGCTGGAATTGACTGATACATCATATCCAATATCTTCCAAAAAAACGAACGTTGAAAATTTACAGACGTTATGACAGGTGCATAGGCATATTACTAATGTGAGGATACTCTTTCTAGTGCCAGTATTTGATTTTCAGTCAGTTTAATTTGAAGACTGTCTGAAGACATGTAAATTTGCGTCAGCTATTTTGGAAAAGGTCTATAGGCATTATTTCGTCCTAAAACTTTTTCGTCCTAAAAATTTTCACATTTTCTTTGGTCTTTTTTATTATGTTATTCAAACAATTTTGTCCCCTGATCCGTGTAAATTAGGCCGCGTAAATCACGTATTCTTTATTTTTCGTATGAATAGAAATTACAGATAGCACCTCTGGAATTAAAATGACTATTTTGAATACAATAACAATTAAGAACCTTTTGTTTCGTGAACGATGAAGATGTTAAAGACTAGGTATAGAGTAATAGAATTAATAACCATTTCACGGCCTACAAAACACGAGTTAATCAACACTGCGTGCAATAACATTCTACGTTGTTCTCGAAAGCGAACTCAGGGTAAGTGAGTAACTAAGTAATGACTAGCAGCTTGAAGACTTCTCTTTTAAAGGGAGCACGAGGAAAGAAATCCGTTTCATTTTCTTTTCTATTTCTTTAAGTATGTCTTGCTGGTTTCATCGTGTTCAAGAGATTAATCCAAGCAAAGGTTAGTACTTCCTTCAAAACTGTGAATGAATTCTAGTTTGGTGGAAGATACTCGCTATTCCACGACTCGAAATCCCTCTCCCAAAAACAAAACAGCCAGAAACGTGCATCTCGTATTTTACGCTGTGGATGTTCGCGGTGAAGAAAAAACTATAGTTTTGGGTCCTCAAACATGGTGCTGATAGTGGAACTATGGGAAAAGGCAGAGGAAAATGTAACGAATATCGCTGGGCTCATTAACATAGGCAGTGTTCAGAATCAGCTGTTCGAAGTAAAGCAGCTGGTTGAAGCTAATACCTAATATTAGTGGATTTCGTGGGCAAATAAAACCACTTTCGAAAGTGCTTCTTGCTAGCAGAGGATATTTTCATTTACATGTTGCGACAAATATGTTCGGTAAAAAGAAATCCCAGTACATCTTAGTATCACAATAAACATGATACACGTCTCTTGTATTTATTAGTATAACTACTCAAGTGATTAGAAAGGATTATTCCATACGCGCTATTGGTCGAGAGCTTTGTTTTCTGTTGAAAGGATTGGGTAATATTTGAAAACTTGCAATTTCTGCTGAAAGGATGGGTAAAATTTGAAAACTTGCAATTTCTGCTGAAAGGATGGGTAATATTTGAAAACTTGCAATTTCTGCTGAAAGGATGGGTAAAATTTGAAAACTTGCAATTTCTGCTGAAAGGATGGGTAAAATTTGAAAACTTGCAATTTCTGCTGAAAGGATGGGTAAAATTTGAAAACTTGCAATTTCTGTTGAAAGGATGGGTAAAATTTGAAAACTTGCAATTTCTGCTGAAAGGATGGGTAAAATTTGAAAACTTGCAATTTCTGTTGAAAGGATGGGTAAAATTTGAAAACTTGCAATTTCTGCTGAAAGGATGGGTAAAATTTGAAAACTTGCAATTTCTGTTGAAAGGATGGGTAAAATTTGAAAACTTGCAATTTCTGCTGAAAGGATGGGTAAAATTTGAAAACTTGCAATTTCTGCTGAAAGGATGGGTAAAATTTGAAAACTTGCAATTTCTGTTGAAAGGATGGGTAAAATTTGAAAACTTGCAATTTCTGCTGAAAGGATGGGTAAAATTTGAAAACTTGCAATTTCTGTTGAAAGGATGGGTAAAATTTGAAAACTTGCAATTTCTGTTGAAAGGATGGGTAAAATTTGAAAACTTGCAATTTCTGTTGAAAGGATGGGTAAAATTTGAAAACTTGCAATTTCTGTTGAAAGGATGGGTAAAATTTGAAAACTTGCAATTTCTGTTGAAAGGATGGGTAAAATTTGAAAACTTGCAATTTCTGTTGAAAGGATGGGTAAAATTTGAAAACTTGCAATTTCTGCTGAAAGGATGGGTAAAATTTGAAAACTTGCAATTTCTGTTGAAAGGATGGGTAAAATTTGAAAACTTGCAATTTCTGTTGAAAGGATGGGTAAAATTTGAAAACTTGCAATTTCTGCTGAAAGGATGGGTAAAATTTGAAAACTTGCAACTTCTGTTGAAAGGATGGGTAAAATTTGAAAACTTGCAATTTCTGTTGAAAGGATGGGTAAAATTTGAAAACTTGCAATTTCTGCTGAAAGGATGGGTAAAATTTGAAAACTTGCAATTTCTGCTGAAAGGATGGGTAAAATATGAAAACTTGCAATTTTTTCCAGATAGGTACCTGTTGGAGGTCCGTTCTAGCAAAACAAGCAAACTACACCTGTTGGTAGCCTGATTTTCAGAAGTTTCCCTCGTAAAAATACGAGAGAAAATTACGAGGGAAAATACGTCTTGTTGGTACCTTTTATCAACTACGCGACGCCATGTTTGGTACATTTTAGGGGTGAAATTGAAAGTCTCGACGAGCACCCCCGCCCGAAAAATAGGGGAGTCCCCTCCCCGGGACTAAGCCCCCCTTCTATGTCATACATTGTCTGTAATGAGCAGCCCCCTATAAAACATCTATTGCGCCTCAGAGGACTTTTAAAAGGCATGGGTCCAAGCGGCCACGCCCTTAAAACATTCAATCAGTCCTTAATTTTTGATGAATTAAAGATGGGCTTCTTGTTCTGATATAATGCCATAGGTCTCGTCATTCTTGATAATTTTGTTGATTGTCGTTCCCATGGGAACCAATTCTTAACCTTTGACCTCAATTTTAAGAAATGAAACTTCAGAGCTTCGGGATCGGAAAATTCACATCTCTCTTGAAACCATCCTATGGAAATGGTAGGCTATCAGGTAGTATTTATCACTCCAATTCGATATCTTGTACAACATTTCTAATTTCGAAGTTAAAAATCCTAAAATAGGATTCCTAATTACGTGGACATTTTCTCGAATTGGAACAGATGTACCTGTGGTGACCTCAAACACATCACGTTGTTAAATCCCCAGAGTTTGTAACTTTTGCATACCTCCCGAGGACGTTTATGAAAATTGCTTAAATGCTAGGTTCAAAGGTCACATTCCATGTTTCTATGGAAACAAAACATAAGATTTATGTATTTCATGACCGTTAACAACCTTAACCATGTTTGACAGTGGGAGAAGCAAAGCCACTGAAGATAGACCACCCCCTAACGTTTTTGATCCGCCATTTTGAATGCAAATGAGACCCATGCCTTAAGTCCCCTGAGGCTGTCCACGTATTCAGGAGACATGGTACAAAGCACGTCATAAGGAAATATCAAAAGGGAAGGATAAGCGATCCACGCTGGGGCCAACCACCCCCCTAAATGAGTCATCAAAAGTGACCAAAAATCAAATCTCGCCATAACTTTCTACCCCTTGTGTCTATTTTTACCAAACTTCGTACATTGGATGACATAATAAAGACAAACATTTTTCATGTATTGAGTGGTCACCATGGTGATTGTGACGTCACTGGCGATAACGTATTTATTGGACCATTTTTCGTAATGTTGAATCTGCTTGTTTTTTGTAGCGGCAATGATAGATTTAAACTAGAAAAGCTCGAAAGAAAAGTCGAAAACCGTTTGCTTTTAGGATTTATATTAGCTGAGTTATGAATTTTTCATGATTTGTATAAGGTTGGATCTACCTTAACAGTTGAAAACGTTTACAAAAGAATTAATTATTGCACGGTAACATCATTGCACATACAAATATCTTAGTATATAGGTTATACTAGTTGACTGCAAAATAATTGCAAACATTTCCATTTTCGATCATCTATTTTCCGTGTTCAAATCCAAAAGATGTATACTCATGCCGTCATACACAATATAACCTGTTTTATATCTTCGCTCTAAGGACGAGATTTAAAATTTCAAAATCATACGATTTTAGATACCATTTTGCTTGACACTTAACAACAGAAATCGGTTCAATTGACTAAAAACTAAAAAAAAGTTACCAGTGAGTTTGTTTTCCCATACATTTGCTACTGTAACAAAACAAAAATAGGGGAGGGGAGGGGGTCATTCTTTGAAATGCTAGAGCTCGGCTGTTTTTTATGCTATCAACAAACGGTTTTCGGTTTTAACCATTACAGAAATAGTGCATATTCCAATTCTTAAATACGATCAAGCGATTGCGCAATCTCTGTTGACGTCACAAAGCATCATAGTGACGTCAAAAGTAGTGGAAAATATTTATCATCGTAATGTTATTCTATCTACCAAATTTGGTCAAAATAGCCTCAGAGGATGGAAAGTCATGTTGAGTCAAACGCATTTTGGGGGGTGGTTTGCCCCGCGTGTCAGGATTTTAATAAGAACAGGGATCAAAAAAGGTAACAAATTGGGCTCGGAGATCAGACATTGAATCGGCTACGAAAACAAAACCGAGCCAAAAGAAGAGTCCGATCACCTGACACAGCCGGGTTTTTTTAATCAGTTTGCGTTAAATTTGCAGCCATGGATTTGCTAGAAGATTTGCTAACGTAACAGAGATTGCGAGTCTCGAAGCGGCCAAGGAAACGAAAAGTGATCGCTACCCCTTCTATTGAGACTTCCGTAAAATGACGATGGTTCCTTCTATTTTCAGGAAGGAGAGTTTTGCTGTTAGTTTGTGCAATTTTGGCGCAGTTATGGCGTTTGAACACCGCCTCGCATTGCAAGATGACCGTAAACTCAGACAACACACATATCCTGAAAGGTCACGTGGTTAATAGAGTTCCCGGATTGGCGCAAATCTTCGATTGCTTCCAGCACTGCAAAGTATTGTGGAACTGCTACAGCATAAACTTTTACTGGAAGCAAAACGGTCTCGTGTGTGAGCTGAACAATGCAACGCACCTCTCCCACCCAGGGGATATGATTTGTCATCAATCTGGAAGCTATTTGTTGTACGGGCTCCGATCCTCTGTGTGTTCCAGTTCACTCTGTCCCAGCAGCACTGACACCTGCTTAATGCTGAGCGAGCGGATGAATCAAGTTTGTAAAAGTAAGACCTTGCAAACGTCGTCAATCAGGTTCACGGACCTGTTCCTCCTAAGTTTTGGATTCCGGATCCCGACCCATGGATCCCGGAACCCAGTCCTTAAATTTAGCTGGATCCCGGATCCCCTTACATAGGGGGATATTTTTCTACTTTTTCAGCCGATTTTAATTGGATGTCATTTTGGCTGGGAAAATGATCCCTTTTGGCAAAAAGGGACTGTTCTTAAAATGTTTGCTGCAGTTCAGAAAAGAGCTTTGTCCTCTAATGCTTATATTTTAGAAATGACTAAATACACTTTCGCTTCGAGAGGGCAGTCAGAATTGATAAACTAGACCTTTTGCTAGAAATACTGCCCGAGGAACCCATAGATTACAAATAGCACCTATAAAAGTTGGATCAGCATTTCAGAGCTAGCCGAAATAATACCCTAGAGTTATATCAGTTATTCAGTACAGACAATTGTCAAAACGCAGATTTAACAGCGAGCTGAGAAATGCGATTATACGCAAAGATGGTGATCTCAAATCAGTCAGAGAAACAGCGAAAGCATACGAAGTGGCAAAGCAAGACGGTCTAATAGTAGCTACAGAGGGGGAAGTCAAAGAGACGAAAAAGCTGAAGTGAAGGGAATCAGCAAGTCATGTCGGTGAAGCTCAAGAAATAACGGCCAGCGCCGAAGGAAGATCGGGGGAGACCTCAGGGCAATTGGACTTGTACACCCCAGGGGAGCACACAACATAAGGCCAGAGGAGGCCTACTCCGGGTCCTAAAGTCGCCGTTTCTTTGGGCGACTAACAGCGACTATAGGCGACTTAAGCAAAATTCAAGGTTGTGGGACGCGACTTTGAGCGACTTTACAAAAAAAAAGCTATTAACTTTGTGCGACTATTGGCAACTTTGTGCGACTATAGGCAACTTTAGCAAAATTATCATGACCATGATCAATATCTTTAGCAACTCCCTGCCTCTTCTTCCCCTTTCCCACCTTTCACACAACCTTTCTTGGCTTATCTTGTCTGCTTTCACTCATTTTCATTTTTTTCATTTCACCCAAAACAAATTTCACCAGTTCAGAACTCTTCCTCCCTATTCATTTGAAAAAAATGGAGCCTTTTTAAAGTTATTGAGATCTGTGAATGATTTTTGTTGGTTAAATATGAGGTAAACCATCCTTATATCTCTAGGAGATAGTAATTTTAAAAATTTAACCTGGCATTCCATTTTATTAAGCAAGAATCATTTGCAATGGGCTGTTCCAAAAAATAGCCATACCCCCTATCAAGGAACTCTACCCCTGTGGAAATTCCAGGCTCCTGTATAACCCCTGTGTAAATTTGAAGAAACCCCTGTTGAAAAATTCCTCGTTTTCTTGTGCATTCCTCTTTTTCTTGTGAGATAAAATGAATGACCCTGTGGAAATCCCAGGGTCAAAAACAGCAACCCCTGTGGAAATTTCAAAGACCCCTATGGAAATTTAAGGTTCCTTGATAGGGGGGTAATGGATATAAAATGGAACAGCCCAATCAAGTGCTTTCTACTTGTAGACATGGTATGAGTATGTGATTCCTGAAAAAAATCTGGAAATTCCAGAGGGCTGGCAGGATTTTATTTCCAATACAATCACTGCATTTTTTCTAGGGGAGAGGTCATATCACAAACCCTTCAATGGGAGCTATGGATAATTTCTGGAATCACACAATGTTTTTATAGCCTATATGCAAATATTGTTACTATGTACTATAAAAATATTTCTTGACGAAACAAATAAAGAATCCTTTTCAATTAGAAGTTAGTCTACAAAAACTGACCTTTTGTACATATTTAATACATGGGATCCCTGACTCTAGCTTGACAGTTTGCCGGTAGTAAACATATTTGCTGCTGACTGCATTTGGCAAGCAAATGAATCCATCTTTTACACTTTCAGTCTGATGTACTGATTAATTGAACTCCTAAATTTGTGAATTAAATGTCTCTTCTTCCAAAAACCCCCACATCCAAGGAATAAAATCCAACCTTGTGTTCCAAGTCCAAATCTCGAACGATAGAATCGCCATGTTGAATATTACCCAGAACACCTTGGGTAGTTTGGCTGTGTCCTCGCTCCCACAGGCAACCCGTCAAAACAGACCATGCATGCCGCCATGATGGATTTTATACCAAAAACAAGCAATAGGATCTCTGATTTTCGAAGCATTTACAGCGTAGGACCTTCTGGAAATCATGATAAGGTATTGATTTGTCAAATAGAAGATAGTATGTTGATAAAGTTAATTTTGAATTGCTAAGCTATTGGTTGAAATACAGCATTTTATTACAAACATTAGAAAGTTTAGCCAAGGAAGTAGGGCTGGGTTGTGAATATTCCTGTTTTAGCAGATCAATTCGTGGCTTTGTACAAAGCTTCTTAGTCTTTTAACGCTTTCCTTGCTCATTGACTCTTTCCTTGCACGTAATACTTTTTTTACTGGGTCAAAATTCATAGGGCATGATTGGAAGACTGTATTAAATTCTGTTGAATATAGAGATGAAGAATGTACTGAAAGTGAAGAAAATGTTCGCACCTCTCCCTTTGAACTGTTATCTACAATGGGAGGGGCATAGTCGGAGTAGCTAATTTTTGTTTCCAGATGATAGTCCAACTCTGTTTTTATAAGCACTAGATATTTTGCTCTTGGAAATTAGTAGGTAAAGGAGTTATTATATCTTGAAGCCATGAGAAAGGGTATTTTTAGTTTCATTCGTGTTCAGTTTTGCATAACAAAAAAAGTTAAGTCTTATAATGTTGACAACAATTGTATTCATACCAAAAAACGAGTTGTAATCAATCTGGAGAATTATAAGCAAAGTGATATTTTTTTTTGCACCAGGTTTCAGGTATTATTTTAACATCCAGCCCTGAATGCTTAAATGCTAATATTATTTTTTCACCACTGTGATTTCTAAATTACATACAAGAATAAGTTTGTATCTTGAAAAAATAAATAAATGGATGCTTTTGTACCATATTCCATGTTTTGATTGCCAAATCTGTTCTTTTTTCACCTTGTTTTGCCTTTATTGCCCGTTCTTGTTCCTAAATGTTCTATTATTGGCTGTTCTCACAATCATTTTCCTCCTGAAATTTCTGTTCTTGACCAATAGGCAAGTTTTGATCCAAGAACAGACCATTGTGTGGTTCCAGAAAATCTCCCCCCCCCCCCCCCTCAATGGAAGGGCATTTGAAATTCCGGAGGGGTGGAGGTCAATTTGTCTGATCTTTTCTGGAAATTCCAGAGGGGTTGGAGGGTCACTTTTCTACACCCTTGTATGGGGGAGACAGCCTTGAGCAGCTTTGGCTAGTTAAAAAAAGAGCAATTTTTGGCGACTATAGGAGACTAAAGGTGACTATAGGCGACTATAGGCGACTTCAGGCGACTATAGGCGACTTTAGGACCCGGAGTAGGCCTCAGAGGTGCCTCAAATGCGGAGGTTTCAATCACTACGCCAGGGTTTGCAACGCCGGGATGAAGGTGGAGCTGCAGAAAAGAATAGCAATTCCACTGGTGGAGCTGCAGAAAAGAATAGCAATTCCACTGCAAGAAACGTTCGACGAGCTTCTAATTAAATGGGAAGAGATTGATATCATCGAGGACGCAGCTGAAGACCCTATGGCAACAGCAGTGTGGTCATCACCCCAAAGAAAGATCGAGAAAGCACCAGAGCTACCCTAGACATGACTGATGCTAATCGATACATCCAGATTACCAGGCACGCGATTGCCCACGCTGAGAGAGCTAGAAACGAGGCTGAATTGTTGAAGTACTTTTCGCATCTGGTCATGAACGATGGGTATATGTAGCTGGAGCTCTCAGAGGAAAGTAAAAACATAACCAGGAGCTAAAAGCCATAAGCATCTATGACGACATACTAGTCTACGGAACAACCCAAGAAGAGCATGATCGGGCATTAAAGCACGTTCTACAGCTGTGGAGGGAGCACGGCCTACGCTCAGCCTAAAGAAGAACCGGTTCAAATTGACGTCGTTGTAGTTCTTAGGAAAGCTGTTATGAGCGAGAGTATTTCTCCAGACCCAGACAAAGTGTCAGCTCTGAAGGCGTCCGGGCCACCCGAAACAACAGTAGAAGTCCGCTCTTTTTTGTTCTTCGCAAGGGCAACCGACTTCATGGAAGGGTGTTAAGAAAGATGCAGAGATCGTTTGGACGGAAGAGTGGCAGCGGTCGTTCGAGCGCGTCAAGGCTCTCCTTTCGGGAGAGACGGTGATGGCGTTCTTCGATCCGCAGGGACAGACCCGGTGTGCTCTCGCTCCAGGGCATTCACGGACACGGAACAGCGGTACTATCAGCTGGAAAAAGAAGCTAAGGCATTAGAATGGGGCATTCTGACAAACCAGATTAACCTGTATGGCCTGAGAGACCCCTTTTGGAGTAGACACAGACCACAAGCCACTGGTACCGTTGCTGACAAGTTACCGCGCAATAGCGCCGCTCCGGATCGAAAGAATGAGAGTACGTCTACAAGTCTTCAACTTCAACTTCAACTACATACCCGCAAAAATGGAGATCAACGAGACTGCGAAGTCCTACCATTCGTGGCAAGCCCGAGCCAGAAGCGACCGAGTAAGAAGATGGGTTTGAAAGGGAGATCATGGTCATTGGTACGAGAATCGGTACCGGATGCAGTGACAATGCCGAGTTGTCGGAGCTTAAGAAGGCCATCTCACGAGGCTACTTTAATACGACGCAAAAGAAGAGATCGCTGGGTGCGGCATATGACCCAGTGCTCACAGAGCTAGCAGTCGTTTGAGGGCTGATGGTAAGGGGAGCACAAATAGTTGTACCCCGTTTGCTGAGAGAGAAGGTGGTCCAGTTGGCCGGCTCGATCATGAGGGCCACCAGGGCATCACCAAGACCAAAGGGTACTTATGCACTCGGATGTGGTTCCCAGTCTTAGACAAAATGGTAGAAGAACACATCCAGCACGCCGCCCATGTCAGGTGGTGACGGCATCACACGAGAGAGAACCTCTCCGTATGACCCCAGGTACCGGCAGAGACCTGACAGGAGAGAGCTATGGACTTGTGGGGCCCCATACATACTGGTGAATATATCCTGTCGTAGTTTGAAAGCCGTCCAGATGGGCCGAGATGGAATTCGTCTCAGGCATGAGTGCCAGGGCAGTGGTACCCATGTTTGATCGTATGTTTTCGTCTCTCGGCATCCCGGTCAACGTGATGACAGTGGTTCATCGGTTAACGGAGAGGAGCCTGGAGAATTTAGCAAGTACCTCGGGTTCAGACGGAGCAGTTCATGAGAATCGCAAAGAAGCTATACCAAGTCTCAAGGCTGCTGACGGGTGCCAACTTCAAGTAAGATTCCTACCGTTTCCCTCGGGCATACCGGGCAACTCCGCAACCCACTACGATCAGGTAGCACCGGCAGACATCATGTTTCCCAATCGCAAGTTCCGTACCAGACTGCCGATGAAGAGAACACAGCGCGAGCTGGATTTCGAGGAGTTGTACCAAAGAGATCTGGAGGAGAAAATGAAGATGAAGAGCTATGCGGATAGAAAACGACAGGTGAAAACCTCAGTGGGAGATTCGGTCCTGGTAAGGCGCAAGGAAACTAACAAAGGAACGCAGGTTTACGAAAGAGAGCCCCTTCAGGTGCAGTACCGCAAAGGATCACAAGTGGTTGCACGGAGAGTAGATGGCAGTGCTGCGCATTTCAAGAAATAGCCCTACAGGTCAGAAGAGGAGGCCACTAAGTGGATGTCAACACGAGCACAGGTACCAGAAGGACACAGACATACGCCAGAAGAGGGAATGCGGACTTGGGAGAGGATAATCTCGGAACGCAGGAGACTACATCGAAGAAACACCATGTGGAAGACGACATAGTAAATCCGACAAGCGAGGAGGGGTGTAACAAAGAGACAGATGTCACAGCAGACGAAGGCGCAACCCGAAGAAGCAGCCGACAACGGAAGAATCCTGCTACTTACCTACAAGAGTAGTATCCATAGCACAAGCTAGTATAGAAAGTCTTCGTGCTCAAAACATGAATTACCATAGCCGGACAGTTAGAACAGTTATCATAATTGTATTTCTATCTTGTTACTTTTCAGTCACCCCTTACTTCATAGCAAAGCATGCGGGAATTAAGTATAGTCACGGTAGGGCCCAGTGACCCGAGGCATCATTGGCCTGCAGGCCAGGACACTTGGGTCTTAGTAGAGAGAACCAATATGGCGGCCATTGTAGTGTTCTTCAGCTTGGATCATTAAAGGCCACACAACGGACCTGCTCCTCAGAAAACCTGTTCCTCACTCATTGGCTGCCAAAACTAGATGCAAACATCTTGCTAGGATTTTTGTTTGCAAATTTCAAGTTTGGGGGCAAATATATCTCAGGTGCTGTTTTTTACTTTTTGACATAATCTTAGGTTTTTGGGGGGTGTCTTGTTGTATTTTGAACTCATGGCGGCTTGAAAAACTTTTATCTTCTCAGGAGCACATGAGCGACAGCTTTCCTCAATCATACAAGGATATACCGACTGGCCTGGCTATTATTAGAAACATTTTCTATTGTTTTCTGATGGTTTCTGAGGGTTTATCATTTTATCAATTCTGTTACCCTTTTAATGTTTAGAGTGGGTGTTAAACCAGACTTCTTGCTTTACCATAAAACTCTATAAGCGGCTCCTCTTCTTCACGTTTGGCATATGTTGCGACTTACGTTCTCCTGGCAACGTTTGGCAGAAGTTTTGAAAAGAGAAAAAGGTAGATGGACAACATGCCATTTTTGGAGAACAAGGCGAGGAAACGCGCTGCAAATGCAGCTTTCCGCTTCGCAAGGCTGGGGTTTCCACTCAGTGGCATTAAGGCATGGCTCTAAAACGAGGGCCTGCTTTTTTCTAACTTCGTTATTTTTCAACGAAAATATTTCAAACTTGGTCCACAAACACGTTTTGGAATTCTGATTTCGAACAAGCCGTTGTTGCCATGGTAACGATGTCACGTGACTCACCATCCGCCATTTTGGATGAAATTTTTAGCGCCCTTGCAGGTATGTAGAGAAGATGAAAAGTAGAAATTTCTTATCAGCATAATCTTTCTATCATTAGTCTTTCTGTAAACCTAATTGGATATCGTGGATCATGTTTTAATAAAGACATTTTTTCACAATATCATATATTGCAAAAGCACGAAAAATCTGATAATTTCTTTTTTCTTGAGAAATTCTAAGATATCCAATTATTTCATTTGAAGGAAGTTGTCTTGTATCTAAAAAATGTTTTTACCTTTCAATTTCACCTTTTTCTGTGTATCTTCAGAGGGTCTGAATAAAAAATCCAAGATGGCCGCCACCGAGTCACGTGATAACCGTTTCCATGGTAACGAAATATGTTAAAGTATAGCTCTTGTTGAAATTATTGTACTGACCAATTTTGATGATGATCCATACTATAGAACACGAGTTATAAAAAATAATCCCTTTTTTCAGGCAAATGGTTTGGAGCCATGCCCTAATGCCACTGAGCAGATGGGTCATTCCATCTGCCGTTGGCGTTGCGGTTGGAAACTGCTAAGCAAAGTACAGAACACTTTCCGGATTCCGATCTTTCCACAGACAAAAAAGGGGGGGGGATCAAAAGTGAAAATAATGGAGCGAAGTTTAACCTTGCTCCATCAAATACAGTAAATGGAATAGGAAATCTATTGAAAGGAGAGGGGAAGGTGGCCCTTTGGGCCTCCCCCTAAATCCGCCAATGCTTTCTCTACATTCATGCATAGGTTAAGCTATTTTATCTATAACACTGAAAATATTTGACTTCGAGGTACTTCGTACTGAAATTGATTTTAGCGAGTAATTTCGAACAAAAAGCCAATATTCTAAAAGAAAAATATATATCCTCAATAGTTTTACCAAATTTTAGACTGGTATCTTATAAGCAAGCGAGATATAAGCGACCAATGTGCAAACTGTTTAAAGTTAAATGTATGGCTTCGCCATGTTGTAGTCCCTCGGCAGAAAGGACTCTAACAAATTTGGTGAGAAGAGTCCTATTGGGGAGTGACCTGAAAAGCACAGTTTCATAGAGACCATAGCTTCAAAGTTAAGATTTTGGTGACGTCATGTGAACACCAAGAATCTTCTTGTTTCAACACAGAGTGCACTGGTCCACTTGGGATGGAAGATGGGCGGATTCCTAACCACAGATTAACTGCCTCCTCGTTCCGTCGCGAAGGCCTAAGCCAAGATACGCGCGTCTGAACATGCAACCTTCGTCTTCAAATGGGCAGGGAGGCGCGTGGCAAGCAGAATTCTACAGAGCCGGTGAATGGCTCCAGGTCTGTCTACGACATTCGCCTTTCTCGTGCGCGCGCCATCTTCCAGCCAATCGCATCATTTTAGAAGACACACACACCAGTCAATCGCAACATAACACAACACTACAGTTAGTTATAGACACACAAAAGTGGTCTTAGGCACACACAACGAAAAAACTGCGGGAGGCATGAGAGAAAACAATTAACGCCTTCCCGAAGACTATGATGCTTTAATAGCCGACCACCGTCTGTGACGCTTCCGGTTCATGTCATATATTTTGCCACATATCGAAGATGGCAGCCACCAGGCCCGTTGCCAGAAAAAAAACATCATTACCGAGGCATAGTCAGCCAGATTTCCATTTTTCTGTGACAAACGGTTAAGGCTGGTTAATTTTCATTTTAAATTTGCTTCTGGTTCTTTCAGTAAAAAAACATGGAAAGTTTTACCGAGGCGAGTACGTCGCTCGCCTCATGCTGACGGGCCTGGCCACACGAAATGAAATTCGGGTTTCTTGACCTAAACCTACTCTCCAACACCTGCGAGCAGGCTAGTCTGAAAACAGCGGGAGCGCATCATCAAGAGTATCTATCTATACTCCACCTGCAAACTCCCAATTAAAAACGCTTTCTCATGGACCGGATATGTGATATCATGGAAGGTGCTACTCATGCGCTCCTGGTTAAGGCATATGCACAGGAGTAGCAGAATCAATTTTTAGATTGTGGATTTTGGAGATAAACTTTGAGAGTGAGAATGATGGGTTCAAAGCGTGCAGTGCGATGGCAGCGGTTATTTCCGTCTTCTTTTTCGAGAGAGCAGACCTGCATGACAACCAATTCTTGCAGGATTTAAGTTCTACAATCTAAAAATAGATTCATCGGTATTCCTGTGCTTCGGACGCCCACCAATAGGTGATGGAGACTCGTAATGATTAACTAAATACCGTCAATCAACAGGTCGATCTTGGTAGTCAGACCGTCGTTACCATGGTAGCGACCCAAGGGCGTGTTCCACATTCACAGTGGGTCAAGTCATATACCGTCTCGTACAGCAATAATGGGAATCTTTGGGAGGAGTACAGAGTTGGTGGTCAGGTCAAGGTATCTTTATCGGTTCAAATTATCTCCCTCTTTAATTAAGGTGGCCCTTGGCTATCTTCATTGGAGACGAACTCTAAAACTAAATCATTTTCTATTAATTTGGTGGGATCAATGTTTCTTTGGAAATCATTCTAATTTCAAGGGCGTAGCTGTAGTGGGCCGCCCGCTTGGGTCCCAATACCAGAAAGACACTAAGCGAAGAATATAGATACTTGCACTCATAGTTAAACTCATCAACACTAGCTGAGGTCGGTAGTAAGTGCCTCGAGAGGGGAGGACACTGCGCGAGGTAACCATGGTAACCAGGTCTCCATCCCAAGAGGGTCCAAGGTGCTTGGAGAGGGGACTTGGAAGAGGTGGTACCTCCCCAAACGACACGGACCAAGCGTCTATTCAGTGCCACGCTGCACTGCCAAGAGAACACGAGGGTACCCTTCCTTCTGCTCGAGCAACGCATTACCATCTGATAGTGTATTGCGCGAAGGCGCTCCCTCTCCCGCCTATCACCTGCTTGGGGTACTGCGCGAGGGCGCTCCCTCTTCGGACAACAGACAGCTGCAGGTACATTGCATGAGGGTGCTACCTGTCCAGGCGAGCGCCTGGCTAGTACCAGGGTGCCTGCTCTAGCTAAGTGCCAGCTAGTGCAATGCGAGAGAGTGCGCCCTCTAATCTCAACGCGCGCGGGGTACTGCCCCTTCCTTGCAGCGGGGGTGATCATATCCAAATGAACCACGAGCCGCTAGCAGTTGTCCGCGAAACAAGATGTGCCCGATGCGTCGACCAGATATGCCTAAAATGAAGACCACAATAAACATACGACGAGATCTATGCAAGTAGTGGCAGTCGCCCTGTTTTTAATAGCTCGAATGAGAAAGGGATTAAAATTAACCTGAGATAGTCGGACTCAGCCGACGCATGCACCTGCAGCCCAAACAAGAATAAACACGACAAAGCTCGCAAAACGTCTAAATGGCAACGCACAAGCTGAGGCTTATACATGCAATTGTTACTTACACTTCGACTGTTCTATGCTACCTCAAGACCGACTAGCCTTGGGAGCGTGATCTACAATGCTCTGCCTCTGGAACGCTCCGCTTGCTACCAACACTAGCGGGACGATGCTCCGCCACGTCCTGGCATGATATGAACTGATGGCTGCCGGAGCAACGAAGGCACTTGTTTTCAGACCGTCAATAGTCGATCAATAGTCCAGTTTCGAATTCTCTGCTTTACCGCTGAATGGCGCATACATGCAGTGGGAGCCTCAAATTTAAGTCAAATACCAACTATTTATGCGCCGTTGATGCCTATTCAGTGGCATAGCAGAGAATTCGGAACTGGACTGGTTCGGTTTAAGGCTGCATTCATTATGTATACTACAGGGGGGGGGGGCAGAGGATTTTGAGGGGGAATCTCAAAATTTAGCAACTGGAAAAGAGAGGATGTCAAGTTTTTTTTTTCATAACATAATGGGGGGATGCATATTTTGTTGAGGAATTATATATATTTTAAACACCGAGTTTGAACCTCCTGAAGAAATATCACTTGCACTACTATTCTCGTGTATTTACCCTCTTTCGCGCGCATAAAGACTTATAAACTTAAAAAATTGTAAAAGGCCTTCTTGTTTTTCTTCTTCGCGCGCACAACGGAAAACAAACCAAATAATCAAATACAAAATAAATGATACTCAGTCTATGTAGTAAGGTTCCAACCGAGAAGCGCACCAGAACACTTTGTAGAAAGTCACTACACACAAAAAGAATACAGGCACCTATGATTTTTATTTGCATTTTTACGTTTTGTATTTTTTATCATTGAGCCTTGTTCTGCATCTTTTGAAAAAATGTTATTGACGCGACCCTACCTCGACATATAACTTGAAAAATGTCGGGGAGGGGGTGGGGGGCGTGTTTTTCCTTCTGACAGAGAGGGGGGATTCGTGAAAAATATGTTGTGCCTTGAGGGGATCTGAAAGTTTTGCATTGTCAAAAACAAGTCCTCTCCCCCCCTGTAGTATACATAATGAATGCAGCCTAACGCACCGACAAAAGTTCCATGAACGGCAGACTTCATAATTGGACGCCACACTGAGCTCTGGGCGAGTTACTGCCCCAGCGGCATACACGTTGAATAGTTGAGTATCTAGCAACGACCAATCCGCGGTGATGCGTCCTATGGCGACATGTTCCCGGAAAGCCCGGTCGTAATTCATCCATATGTTCCCCGAAAACTGTCGGTGGGTGCAAAGGATGGCAACCCTGTACAGGAGGAGATCCCGCCAGCGCCACCTAAAATACCTCACTCCACGAGCCGATGTCCTCGATGCGGCGCTTGAATCTCGAGAATCGAAACAAGAACGAGACGCACCTCAAACCATACTTGAGGTTCTCGGCCCATATAAAGGGATTTACAGTTCCGTGGCACAAACCGGCAATTCTACTTCCCACTTGACTTTCATTTCTGATTCTGAAAATAGCACCTTTTCCTACTTTCCATATTTGTCACTTGAAATCCTCGAAAATACCCTACCTTATTCAAATTTTCTCTTTCAAAAAAATTATCGGAAAAGGTCCACCTTTTTCCAAAAAAAAAGTCAGCTTTTTTCTTAATTTCAAGATTGATCAAAAACGAGAAAGAACTCCTACTCCTACTTCTAATCTTTTTGCAAGCTTTTCCGGTTGGGAAAAAGTGCCACCTTTTTGCCATCGAAACTGACTAATTCCGCATTTACAAGGGCTTTTTTCTTCGATGAAAAACTAAGACTATTTTTGATTTTCCCTTTTCCAACGCTTGGGAAAGAAATGAGAAAAGACTGAGACTTTTTTGGAAAGGGGTCTACCTACCCTACCTTCCCGGTAGGTTTACCCTAGGTATAGTAGGGCTAACTTGGGCTAAGTTTCTAGTTGTTATTGCGCGAAAATAAAGCAATTTTCGTCTAAAATATAAAACTCAAGTGATATTCTAACCGACACTAATAGAGGAGTATTCTGCCGCGCATGCGCATTGCATCTTAAGAACTTGTCTTGTTTGGTTATCAATGGCGGAAAAAGATTAGCGAGTGTGTCGAAACATGCGCCAGTTGTGCACCGTGTAAGGATTAACTTTACCCAACAATCTAAGAAATAGCTAATTGGGCTTTTGGTCTGTAATTGTGGCTGGAATCTGTTAGAATACGCGCCTGATATTACGTTTCCATTATCTGATTACTCTATCTAAGTCATGATCACCACTTTAGATTAGATAGATTAGTGCTATCACAATTATTATGATACCTGTATGTAATTTCCTATGTAGACTTGCCAGAATCAAAAGAATGTAACTCTAAATAATCGTGCGTGAATTCCATTCTTGATACGCCTAGAAACTTGTATATAAATATGATTGAGCTATATGAAATAAATCAGTTGTTGTTATATATGTGGATGTCCTGTCAAGTTCTTGTATGCTGTCTTGTGTAACTACTATGGCTACAGGGCTAAACGCAACAGGTTATGGGCCCAGGAGGACGCTCATATTCAGTGGGGACGAAAGCAAGTACGAGCTCTGGGAAGTAAAGTTCCTTGGCTACATGCGCCTCTAGAAACTGTACGAAGTGGTTATACCAAAGGAAGGAGAAACCACGGCCCCTGACGCAGAAAAGAACGCAAATGCGTTTGCAGAGTTGGTCCAGTGTTTGGACGACAGAAGTTTGGCTCTCGTGATACGAGAGGCCAATAACGACGGCAGGAAAGCCCTAGGTGTCTTGCGAGAGCACTACCAGGGCAAGGGGAAGCCAAGAGTAATTGCCCTATATACTGAGTTGACTTCCCTGACGATGAAGGATGGCGAGTCTACAACGGACTACATCCTCCGAGCGGAGAAAGCGTCTACCGCCCTGAAAGCCGCCGACGAAGTAATAAGCGATGGGCTACTGGTAGCCATGGCTCTAAAAGGCCTGCCAGATGGCTACAAAATCATCGCGACGGTGGCAGCGCAGAAGGACAAACCGATGACCTTCAGCGAGTTTAAAACAGCTCTCCGAAACTATGAGGAGACGGAGAAAAGCTGCCGAAGGACCCCTGGAAATGACGAGGAAAGCGTCATGACTTTAAAGCAGAAATTCCAGGGAAACTGCTACAAATGTGGAAGAAAAGGCCACAAACGTATTGACTGCTACAGCAAGGAGTCTAGCAAATGGTGTGCTAAGTGTAGGACTGTATCACATAACACAAGAGACTGTCGCAGCAGGAAGCCCCAAGGTCAGTCACAAGGGCAACAGAGATCAGGCGACTCCGCAAAGAAGACTCCGCAAAGAAGAGTTTTATATATTACAAGTAACGTAACGAAGACAAGAAAATACGGCGCCCAGTTGAAACCTTGGCGTCGACTATCGTCACGCTCGAGGTAGTAAGGCAGAAATGTAGATATGGGGCACTCGGTCATCCCCCCCAAAAAAACCGTCGAACTCCGTCGTCCCTGGGTTTGTCTAAATATAAGAATCTCGCTCTTGTGCTCCGCTGCCCCGACAAACATACCAAGCTCTTCACCAACCAGTGATGCTGAGTGATGTGTGCAGCCTATAGGCTAGTAGGTTACACGTACTGTACTGCATTCACGAGCTTGGTCTCTAGATTTCTAAAATCATGCTTACGCCCGAGGCTGACTGCAAATTTTTAAAATTCTGCCCCTGACTTCCACAATGTTTGTTTATTTTTTCAGGTCTTTCAAGGAAACACCAATGCAAACAGTGTAGTGAAGCGCGCACTTGTACAAGAACCGCCCCTGGTAACAAGATACGTCCGGCTCACAGTCCAATCTTATCATAATGGACCAACAATGCGAATTGAGATTTATGGATGTTACTTCTAAAGCTACGGCTGAACGAGGACACATGTAGCACGCAACATTTTTGTCCTGCATGTTTCTCTGAGTGGCTAAACTAGGAAACATCGCACGCCTGTGTCTCAGACACATAAGATGTTTCTTGTCTGGCGAAAAAACATTTCTGTGTGTCCCGGCTGCAAAATTTGTCGCGCGCACACGAGTAGAGCCAACTAGTGAATACTAATGAGTAGTGCCTTATGTTCGCACTAATGAGATCAGTAAGAATAGAGGTCTTGCATGGTCACGTTACCCGCTTAGTAACGGTAACTACGCCGTCATGACAGGGGTGTAGAAAACGGAAACTAAACGGTCTTCACGCGAGCGCCATGGTCATTGTTAACAGTACGCACTTGTTGAGCCTGGGTAAGAATAAAGAGACAGTAAACGTGCTTGAAGCCGACATTTTTTTATCATTTTATCATCTAATTTCTAGCGCAGTAGTTACTAGTAGGTATGTACCCACCTGGTTCAGCAAAGGGCCCTCCAATGGTCTTTGGCGAGCACATGCGAGCACCCGGATTATCTATGTGAGATCGAGCATTTTGATTTTGAAGCAAATACGAGCAGCGAGCACTTAGGAAACTTAAATAGATCACTTTTTGCGAGCACTACCAACCATCATTGGTCATCAGGCCAGCACCGCAAAAATCATCTTTGCGCGAGCTTCGAGCACAGTCGATTTTTGATAGACCATTATTCAAAAAACTCTACGCGGCCAAAACCAAATTCGGAAGTGTTTACCTTAATATTTGGAAGTGACGATAGATCCCATTTTCGGCGACATTTGCCAGAAAAACACTGAACTTTGTGCGAGAGCTTCCAGAAATTTTAGCGGCTCGATTTTCGATGCACCTCCATGTTGGATCTAGCTTAATAGCCTGAGCATCCACAGGGAACCCCGCCCCAATCCCCTGACAGGCACTTCTGGCAAAACGACAACTTATTTTTGATATGTTTGGGGGCCTCAGCTACATTGCCGTGTTATTCATACATCATTTAATGTCTTTTACTATGTAACGCATTTTTAGCGGAGCTCCTTTGCGGCCGAAGGCCGCAGAGCGGAGCACCATAGGTATCGCGTAGGAAGAATACAATAGCTCAAAGTAGAACTCAGGTATACTATCGACTTCATTTTTCATGGTTCAGCGGTATTTTCATTATGGTATCGCTGGCGCGTCCGTGCGTGCCTGCCCCACCACAGGTAAACCAAGACCCTTCTCTGTTTATTAATTATATCTCAGGAAGGGATGAAGCTCAGACAACCAAACTTGGGTGAAGTTGTTTTAGCGGAGCTCCCGCGGGCGCCGAAGGTGCCCGCGTAGCGGAGCCCCATAGCTACATGCAGGAGAAAAAGGAACAAAAGAAAAGTGTATATGCATCGAACGATTCTGTCATGGACTTCCGGTTTGTGCGTTCGTTCGTTCGTTCGTTCGTCCGGCATGACGTCATCAAAACTAGAAAAGTCAATATCTCAAGAAGGCAACATCGCTAGGTGACCAAACTTTGGTAAACTTATGTTGGAGGCAAGGGGGTGCACCACCAAGGTCACGTGACATGACGTCATCGATGACGTCATCAAAACTAGAAAAGTCAATATCTCAAGAAGGCAACATCGCTAGGTGACCAAACTAACTTTGGTAAAGTTATAGTTGGAAGCAAGAGGGGTGCACCACCAAGGTCACGTGACATGACGTCATCGATGACGTCATCAAAACTAGAAAAGTCAATGTCTCGCGAAGGCAACATCGCTAGGTGACCAAACTTGGCTGAAGTTATTTTGGAGGCAATGGGGGTGCACCACCAAGGTCACGTGGTATGACGTCATCGATGACGTCATCAAAACTAGAAAAGTCAATAACTCGAGAAGGCAACATCGCTAGGCGACCAAACTTGGTGCACTTATCTTGGAGGCAAGGAGGGTTCACCACCCAGGTCACGTGGCATGACGTCATCGATGATGTCATCAAAATTAGAAAAGCATTTTTTTCTGTAGCAATGACGTCGCGATAACGTCACGTGATGAATATTTTGCAGGACGCAGGACTTATAGTCTTCCCTAGCAACGCCAAAAAAAAAAAGATAGGTAAACCCACCCTCAAACAGAAAAATATGTACCGGGAGCTCCGCTTTTAGCCAGTGGCTAAATCTATATATTAACTTACTAGATATCATGATCTAGGCTAGTAGTATACAAAGTAAGAGTTCTGGCGCGGGTGGATCAGGGTGGATCTGTGGATCCACCATGGAAGTGCAATTATAGCTATATCTAGGCTGGAAGTGGCGTCATTCTCGAAAACAATAGGTTGCCCAGACTTGCCCGCTCATCAGAAGGGCTTGCCCAGACATGCTCAAACTGGAGATTGGAATTATTTAAGAGGGTTCGGGTTTAATATCTTTGAGTAGTTATATCGTTTGATTAGTTTAGCTTATTTAAGGTTTTATGGGTTGGTTAGTAGTTAAAAATTATAGTATACTTTTTAATACCAATAGCTAGATAAGAAAAAAAAATGTAGCATAGTTGTAGTTAATAATATCATATACCTATTATAGGGATAGCGCGCATATGCTCCAAGATCACAAAAAAAGGCCAGATACTATATAAGATAAGGTGGATACTATATTTATTTAAACCAAATAGGTGTAGGTTTACAAATACGAATACAACACTAATATAGATTTTATATACACGAGTATGTTCTAGACTGTATACTTGTTGACACAGGTTTTCTTTCGTTCTTTATTGCGGAGGAATTAATGAGCGTCCCCACGCGGAATTAATGAGCTTGCGGTTGATTGTTGACACAGGTGTTCCTTTGTTTAAAAGTGAGGCGGAATACATAATGAGCGTCGCGGTTGCATTAATGAGCGTCCCCACGTGGAATTAATGAGCTTGCGGTTTATTGTTGACACAGATGTTCTTTTGTTTAAAAGTGAGGGGGAATACATTAAGATTGTTAACACAGGTGTTCTTTTGTTTTCAACACGTGGCTGTGGTTTGTTTTGTCTCTTCCATGTGCTTGTGGTTTCTATTGTTCTCAGAGTCTATAAAACCAGAGGTTTAGTGGATTAAAGTGAAAAAATGTGGGGTTAACATCATGAAATTTACAGAAAAAAATATTACGGAGGATGACGTTAAGATTCTGTTCTCTCTATTATACATTACATTGTCCCTTATTTAACTATAAAATAGCAGGAAAAAATACAAAAAGAGTGAAAGGTTTAGTTAAAAATAAGCATGGTTACCTTGTAGTTATTCCATTGTTATAAATGTCCCTTCCTCGCGGCCGCTGCGGGCGTCTTTGTGAGGAGGAGGAGGGCTATTTTATGAGGAGGAGGAGGTCTATTCTGTGAGGAGGAGGAGGAGGAGGAGGACTATTTTGTGGAGGAGGAGGAGGAGGTCTATTTTGTAAGGAGTAGGAGGAGGTCTATTTTGTAAGGAGGAGGAGGAGGACTATTTTGTGAGGAGGAGGAGGAGGTCTATTTTGTGAGGAGGAGGGCTATTCTGTAAGGAGGAGGAGGAGGAGGGCTATCCTGTAAGGAGGAGTAGGATGATGGTTACCCCGTGGTTATCACGTTGTCATTAATATCCCTGCGATGCGCACGCTGCGGGCATCTTGCGAGTTCCAGGTCCAGCTCTGAGTTCCCCGAGAAACGACACAAACGCGAAAGGCAGAGTTTCAGGGCCTCTGGTCCCCAGGGTAACTTTACAAGCTACATCCATACAACTCTATTCTCGTAGTTTACAAGCTACATCCATACAGCTCTATTCTCATAGTTTACAAGCTACATCCATACAGCTCGATTCTCATAGTTTACAAGCTACATCCGTACAGCTCTATTCTCATAGCTTACAAGCTACATACATACCCGGGGGGGGGGGCGGACTCCCATATTTTTTGGGCGGGGGTGCTCGTCGGGAACTTTTGATTTTACCCCTAAAAGGTACTAAACATGGCGTCGCTTAGTTGATTTTGACCCCTAAAAGGTACCAACAAGACGTATTTTCCCTCGTTATTTTCTCTCGTATTTTTTACGAGGGAAAATACGTCTGAAATTCAGGCTACCAACAAGTGTGATTTGCTTGATTTGCTAGAACGGACCTCTAAGAGGTACCTATCTGGAGAAAAATTACACGCTTTCGAATTTTACCCCTAAAAGGTACCAGAGGCCTGATTTTATACCCTAAAAGGTACGACGAGCACCCCCGCCCAAACAATATGGGAGTCCCCCCCCGGGCATACATACAGCTCTATTCTCATACTTTACAAGCTACATCCATACAGCTCGATTCTCATAGTTTACAAGCTACATCCATACAGCTCTATTCTCATAGTTTACAAGCTACATCCATATACAGCTCTATTCTCATAGTTTACAAGCTACATCCATACAGCTCTATTCTCATAGCGATCCCTCTTTTCCAGCCCGTCACTACCACTCGTATGTACCGCGCTACTATCTGTGGGACCAGCTGATGCGTAACGACGCTGTCCCGGTCAATATTCCCTTGGAAAACCTGGCGAGAAAACGTAAAAGAAACAATATTTAATCCTTTTTCAGGTTCGTCTGAGAAATTTCCCATATTATTCTGTCTTTTATTTCATTAAGACCCGCGGCAATAAGAGCGAGTATGGGATCGAGGCTAGTGATACAGGTATATAATATGCGGGTCATGCAACGTACGTCATTCCTTTTCAATGAGAACAAGTTGATAAGCTGGGGCGGATCCAGGAATTTTAGAAGGGGGGAGGGGGAGGAGGAGGGGGGGGGGGGTGATAGTTTCAAATTTCCTCCAGCAAATACAGTAGATGTATGGGAAAATCACCCGAGAAAGGCCATCCCCCCAGTAAATGCGCGCCCCTGGTAAGGATGTTTATTCGGGCGCGCAAAGGTTTGCGGGATAGTTTTAACAGGGATGCCATTTTTCAGTGCGTTTTCAGAAGCGGTTCGCAACGGCCATTAGTTTTCTCTACAGTGTAAAACGCCTTTCAAACGTGTAATACGGCTCTTCAATTTTGACATCATACCTAATTGTATTTAAAAATTAGTACTACCTTGACATGGCCAGACACCTTGTATTGTTCCCATATGTTACCATCCAGGCTATATGACAGGGTGTACTGCTTCACCCACAACACATTGTTTGTTCGCCCTTGTGTTGCTATCATGGTAACAGCGGTGTTGGTAGCAAGTTCAACCTGGGACCGACAATGGAAAAGTGAGTAGGGGTGGGGGTGGGGTGGGGTTTGGAGGGGTGAGATTAGGCAACCTGTGCAGAGGACACATTTAAGGGACGTCATTATTTAGCGGGGGGCTTAACTTGTTGACCAACGACTGGGGGAGGGACACAAATTTTTTGTTATGTTCAAGAAGAGGGTTCTACTTTTTTTTGTTGGAGCCTTGCTTAAAAATGGTAGCCCCCCCCCCCCCCCTCCCCCCTGCAAATGTCTAAAATTGCATTCAGCTTAATCAGAAACATATAACTTAGTTGAAACATGTAACGGCGAACCAAGCTGCGGATTATTCAAGATGAATTTATATGACCATAATTGGTCAATAATGAACTCTCGACTGCTAACCCAAGTAGGTTTTCTCTTCATAATATTTCATTTATCGCTCAAATAAAGTAAAGCAACAGTGGTAAGTGATAATATACTGACATTTAACATCTTTGAGTCTTGAAACAACATTATTTTCAAAATCTGTTCAATTGTTTATTCTGCGAATATTCCGCAGCTTGGCACTAAAGTAATGTATGCTTGTTACACGTTTCAACTCACTTATATGTTTCTGGCTTAATATTTTATTCCAATTTTTGATAAGATGGTATCGTTCAACAACTATTTTGCCAGCAAATGAGCCATGGAACCTTCCACATAGCACAAGGAAAAAAAATGTATATATGCAACGACAAAGGGCAATAAGAAAGTACGTACTAAGTAAACCCTATTTTTGATGTGTATGATGTATGATGTCCCCCTTTCTACGTATACGACACATTGTATTCCGCTAACTAAGGGTACGTACTAAGCGGTACGTTTGCCGATACTGGAGCATCGGTCATCAGCGGTCTTTTGGACGCGCGAACGAAATCAGCCTGGGACGAGTGACAGTTTTGGAGGCGAAGTTCGAAAGTCGTTGGCGCCATCTAGAACACCTCCAAACACTGCAGCAGTCTCAAGAAGGGAATATTAAGTACCTGTAGCCATTGACCGGCACTTTTTATCGCGGCTTTCCACGCCCCTAGGTTTGGACCCGAAGCTCTCATGTGGAGCCTGCCGAACCAAGGAGCGTGACCTTCTAGCGATACATAGGACGATGCTGTGATCTTGTCGTTAGGTATTCGTCCATCTTGCATCCCAAGTGGGAGAGAGCACACTTGAATAAAATCAAAACGTACTAAATGAATGACCTGCTGTCTTTGTTAGTGCGGAAAATGGTACCAACTGAGTGACACTAAGTATTTTCTTTGTGTACTATACACTTCGTTTGAATGTCAAAATATTTGCTAATAAACTGAACTGAACTGCTGATCACAACAGAGCTGATGCGCCACTACTCCGATCAATTTAGCCCCAAGAACCCCGGACCTGGAAAAAATTGCAAAATGGGAAATTTTTGGTACGAATTGTCAAAAACATATGTAGGAATAACATTTCCAAATTTCGTAGAATTCCGACTGGGGGAAGTTGGTTAAATTTTGGTTTTACCGGCGACAAGGGCGCCTTTTGTTTTCGCGGCACTTGGACAATGAAAACACATTCGAACAATTTGCCTTTAGTTTTGAGTCGCGCGCACAAGCTAATGCGAGCAGAGTGGCATGGACTCTTATTTCCCACGGCAAATCAGCCAATCATTTTATGAGAAAGCATGACTCTTATGGTAAAATAAAGTGAAGATGCATTCTTCTTCTTGGTAACAGTAATCTTGCTGATTACTTACATAAACACTTGTAATTGATCCCATCACCACGCATTACACAGCTATCAGTGCCTGCAGGGCAGATGGACTTGCTGCAGGTTGGATAGGGGTGTAACGAATACAGAAGATAGCTCCCAGTCGGATGGTACACGATATCCCGTGGGTGGGAGAGGTGCGTCGCATTGTTCATCTCACACACTTGTCCATTTCCCTTCCAGTAGAAGTTGATGATGTGACAATCCCATAATGCTTTGCAAATGTCGAGACACGCAAAGTCTCCTCGTGAATCGAGGAATCTCTTGATCACGTGACCTTTCAGGATGCGGGTACTTTGAGATTTGAGTGACGTAATGCACTGCGTGGCGTTAACTAAGCGCCAGAGATGCGAGGAAGTGAGGTAAAGTATCAGCAAACCTTTGACGCCTGAAAATAATTAGTAATTAAGAAATATATTGTTGTTTTTCAGTGCGGAATCGTGCTTATAGCTGTTGTGAAAACAATTGCAATTGAGCAATCACTAGCCAATCACAGGGTCTGGACGGGGGGTCCGCATGTCGGTAGTCAGTTAAAATTTCAGTAATTTGTCGTTAGTCAGTTATAATTTCGGTAATTTGTCGGTAGTCAGTTAAAATGTTCGGTAGTCTGTAAATTTCAGTTAATAATTAAAAAGTAGTAAGGGACCGGTCATTATTTGTCGCCTGGGGAGGGGGGGGGGGGGGGGGGGGGTCAGAGGATTTTGGGTAATACAAGGTCACTAATACAATGATCCTCCCTCTATAAGTACAATGTTTAACGTGATCCCCCCTCAGTTAAACGTTTTCGTGCCCCCCCCCCCCCTCCCCGACTCCTATCTATTGGACCTAGTAGAAGAGGGGATCGCATTTTTTCAAGTCTCAGAGAAAGTGTTAGTGCACATTCCGTTTTTTGTGTATAGTAAACAAATCCTGTAGAATTTTGATAAACGCATTTCATCAAGCCTCAGAGAAAGTGTAGATGCACATTCCGTTTTTTTGTGTATAGTAAACAAATCCTGTAGGTTTTCTTATTCATTGCGCGCCGAAATGACGAAATTATTATTATTCATTTGCGTGAAGCGCGGCCCAAATGAGGAATTTATATGCCTGTAACGTCGAACTCACGCTTACTCTTCTTCGAACATAGTGACTGCCCGCCAGGTCTATCACTGCAGAGTTTGTTTTTTTCTCGCCAAGATATACTTGTTCTGAATGGTGCGAAGGTAGTCTCCGTTGCGCGAGTTGCGAAAGACTATTTAGATTATATTCTTTATCCGCGCGAAGCGCGGAGAAATATTTTTTCTTTATTGAGTGAAGCGAAGTACAGAAATGCAAATGTTAGAGAATTTGCTTGAATAACTACTTAGAAAATTTCTTGTCGTCCCCCCTTTCAGGGATTCAGGGTTTGAGAGATCCCCCCTTTCGCTCGCCCCAAAATGAAGTGATCCCACCTAAAACCCTCTGCCCCCCAGGCGATAAATAATGACCGGTCCCTAAAATTGAAAATTAAAAACCTTGTTAGTTACTCTCAGGTTTTACGATTGGAGTCTCTTTTAAGATATTTTGCATTTTTCTGAGTAGTAAGTGCTGCAAATCAGTAAATAGTCATTTTCGCGCGCTCTGATTGGTTCCTGAAGTAGTAGATATCCAACACTTTTTTAGCATAATTTTTTCAGTAAATATAGGAATTCGTGCCCCCTCTTTCGTTGCGCTCCCGAATTTTGATAAACACATTTCATCAAGCCTCAGAGAAAGTGTAGATGAACATTCCTTCTTTTTATGTATAGTAAACAAATCCTGTAGGTTTTATTTTATTTATGCGCGCAATTCCGCGCCAATATGACAAAATTATTATTATATTCGCGTGGAGCGCGGCCCAAATGACGAATTGCTATGCCTGTAACGTCGAACTCGCGCGTACTCTTCTTTCGAACATAGTGACTGCCCGCCAGGCCTATCAATGCAGGGCATTTTTGGTAGAGTTTGTTTTTCCTCTCCACGATGCACTTGCTCTTGTAAACGGTGCGAAGGTAGTGTCCTCGTTGCGCGAGTTGCCAAATACTATATTTGATGTGCGCGCCCCAAACGTTTAATATGTATTGAGTGAAGTGAAGTAGAAAAATGCAAATGATGGAAAAGTTGCTGGAATAACTACTTAAGCCGGCTTTTCACTAGTGAAGTAAGCGGAGACGGAGACGGAGACGGAGACGGAGACGTAAGAGCTTACGTTCGTGTGAAAATCGACGTGACGGTAGCGACGTAAGCGTAAGCGGAGACGTAAGAAAAAGGAAACCCTCCGTTCTGCTTCCTTCACGCTTACGTCTCCTTCACCGTCTCCGTTCTTTGATTTTCACACGAACGTAAGCTTCCTTACGTCTCCGTCTCCTTCTCCGTCATCGCTTACTTCACTAGTGAAAAGCCGGCTTTAGAAAATTTCTTGTGGTTCCCCCTTTCAGGTCTTCAGGTTTTGAGAGATCCCCCTCATTTCGCTCGCCCCAAAAATAAAGTGTCCCCCCCCCCCCCCCCCCCCCCACCACCACCACCAAATCCTCACATCCTAAGGGACAGGTCATTATTTAAGTCGGAGGGGGGTGGAGGAGAAAATGGGGGGCCCTGAAATGTTTTAAGCGAACACAAGGGGGGTCTTGAAAGGCGAAAATGGCAGTTAAGGGGGGTCTTGAGAAACAATTATTTGTCTATATCAGCAAAAAGTCTAAAAAAAATTCGCGCTACGCGCTCGCCATCTACTCAATCTTAACACTCCTGATCATTGTAAGAGACCCAGATACTGCCTTCAGAAAAGAGGGGAGGTTTTAGTGACTTGCCATGATAGCCATTGTGGGAGACCTTATGTTGGGCTTGGAAATGGGATTGGATTCACTGGGATTTGGCCAATAGAACTAGAAATGGGTCAATTTCCCTTTAACCAACAATGAAATATCAATGTCTGTAAAGAGTGGCTTTAAAAATTTGTGAACTGCTTTTAAAATTTTGCCCTACGACTGCAATACAAACACTCTGTACACATGTCTAAAAGTCACTTTTTAACGCTGGGATTTTGATAACTTTGACTGGGAAAACTTCAGGACTGGGATCTTGCGAAACTTTTACACTGAGAAATGGGATTTGGACCCCTTCAGGACCTGTTTAGTCCAGTCCCTGAACTCTCCTTCGCGGCTCCGTTGTTTCCTGTGGTAACAACGGAGCCGCGAAGGAGAGTTCAGGGACTGGACTAGGACCTGTTTGAATCATTTTGACTGACATGGATGGAGGGGAAGGGGGGTCCTGAAATGTTTCAGTCTATCAGAGGGGGCTCCCGAAAACAATCAATGCTATCAGGTGGGGTTCTTGAAATTTTTTTCGATCACAGGTATTTTCTCCTCCACCCCCCTGGCTCCGACATAAATAATGACCGGTCCCTAACAATAAAACCCGGGCCGTTGCAAACCTCCAAAAACCCAAGGAAGCTTGTAGGTAAAGTTTAATACACTCTTTTGCGCGCAAAGCGCGCCGATAATTTAGGCCCTGTCCACAATAAAGCGTTTTCAAAAGTCTTCGTTTTCAAACTTATACGGATTTCGCAGCGTGTTTTTATAGTGTGGACGGGAGATTCGAAAAATTTAGCTACACAAAAAGCGATCAGTTTTTATTTGATGTTGACGTGTGCAAGGATAGTCTAAAATTAAGTGGTGCAGTTGACATCATCGTTTTCATTTTTATCCGGATTCGACCGTCCACACTAAAACGATATGTATACGGAGACGAGTCGTTGAGCTTTGGGTACGAGAATGGTATATGCCATTCTCGTACCAAGAGCTCCCCGGCTCATCTCCTCGCAGGGAGGCTCTGGGGACATCCATTTGAGGACCTTTGCTGATTGGCTGGTTTTGAACGTTGGTGCATGCGCAGAAAGATCTTTCTCTCAACGGCTCTGTATCAAATCTCGCGCATGCGTCAGTGGCTGTCACCAGAGCCTCCCCCGCGAGAAGACGAGCCGGGGAGCTCTGGGTAAGAGAATGGGTATATGCTTCATCGCTGAATGTCACAATAGCCGCCTTATTTGAATATGAATGGTCCTTTTGTTTGATTATGCCTCGTTCTATTAGAAGACGACTATATGGCATTCAGCGATGAAGTAGATACCCGTTTAAAGCCGGGAGCCTGTCACGGCAACTGCGCAGCTTTCTGCGCATCTCAAAACAAAAAAGTATCGTCGTGTAACGATAGCCAGCGAAAGCGAAAAACCTCGAAAACAATCCTATATAATCTCGCTAATTCTTGATGTATCGGATCATTCTTTAGAACTTTACATATTCAATCAGAGTGATTGCTCCTGGAGCATGCGCAGTATCGTGACAGGCTCCCTTAAGGTTACTGTGAACCTTCGCGCACGTCCTCAGAAAAAAAAATCATACAACTCCTTAGTTGTGCCAAAACATGTCAACCTATTTATCGTTGGAAAGCTTATAGAATGAACTAGCGGACTATGGCAAAAAGAAATAACTTTTAATAAACATATTTTTTGAAGGTTTTATTAAAAATGTGGGTGTGACACTTTCAAGAGCTATCGCTGCCGAACTGCTTGACCTTGACTCCCAGTAAAACATTGTTTTAATCCTTAAAGGTGTTTCTCAAAAACCGTGTCTGCGTTTTTAAAATTTTGCGTAGTTCAAAAGTTATGGAACTTTTAAATTTCCAAGGTCAAATTTTATAGAATTTTCACGCTCTAAAAATTTAAAATATTCATAACTTTTGAACTTGGGAGTCAAGGTCAAGCAGTTCGGCGGCGATAGCTCTTGAAAATGTCACATTCAATTTTTTTATAAAAGCTTTAAGAAAATTATATTTAATAAAAAGTTACTTCTTTTTGCCATAGCCCGCTAGTCCATTCTATAACCTTGGTTGACATATAGGTTGAGATGTTTTGGTTAAACTAAGGACGAGTACGATTTTTTTTTCCGAGGACGTGTTCGAAGGTTCTCAGTAACCTTAATTAATGATAAAATTAATATTTCTTTTTGTTTTGAAAGGCAAGGAATTTATTCCAAAGTCGCGCGCCCTGTTCGAACAACGTGGAAATTCCATTATCCGAATTTTTAAGTTGCTCAGTGTTGTCTTTTGAATGTAAATCAAACCCAGAAAATCAGTTCATATGAAAGACCACACTACAATATGTTACCGTTGTTTAGATATCGATCAGCCCAGAACATATCACCAGCGTGATGCATGACTTTCCTTCCACACAGCCCGGCGAGGCCACGACTCGCACTCTAGTGAAATGGCTTTCTTTTACTACCAAAATCACTAAACTGCCGGCACCCTCGAAAATTCGATCGATCGTTTGTCAGTTTCGGTTCGTTCGTCTGGCTGTTTTGATCGATCGAAATGGTCACGTGATATTTAAATTTTGTACCAAACAATGGAAAAACACGCTTTTTCCATTGTTTGCTGCAAAATTTAAATGTCACGTGACCATTTGGATCGATCAAAACAGCCAGACGAACGAACCGAAACTGACAAACGATCGATCGAATTTTCGAGGGTGCCGGCAGTTTAGTGATTTTGGTAGTAACTGAACTGGTCTGGCAAATGTTCTGCCAGCTCGGGGCCCGTGGTGCACACTTAGGGCCACCAGGGAGTTGGGCCACTTAGGAATGTGATGGCTACTATAAGTAAGAAAACCATGTATGACGAAACGTGGTTGCGGGAGCTAGAATGATAGAAAATTACTGAAAATGGACGAAAATTGCGCTTGATCCCACTCCGCGGACTGTTTCGAAACTAGGTGTTTGCCAACGCGGAGAATAGTTCACAATAGGACTTTTTACTCTCACTCCGCGCGAACTGTTTCATGTGATTGGTACTAAGTCATATAAATAGGTGTTTGCCAACGGGGAGTATAGTTCACAATTTTAGGACTTTTTACTGTCGTGAAAAAAGCCATTGCCTGTGAGTGAGTGCCTGGGGCGAAACCCATTATCGAAATGAGACCCACATAAATTCCGATTCGAGATACAGCCATTCCAAGATGCAGGAATTTCATATATTTATATGGTTTGCGGGACGCCTAGCCTCCTTGCCTCTGGCCGTGTCGCTCGTTTCACTTTCTCCCCTCCCGAGGCTACGGGACGCCGCGCGCGTCCGAAATTCACACTGCAAATCTTGTAGAATTTTGGACGGCTATTTCTTGAATTTTGGATGGCTATTTCTCGGTCACTATTGACCCGATTAATACCAAACTTTAGGATTTTGTATAGTTCAACATGCTCTTTCCCTGCGTGGGTTTTTTGAACGGATAAGCTTAATATTAACGGCCCTATAATCACTCGCGGTTTGAAATCAGGCACTGCATGGGTTTCAGGACAAAACAATATGTACAAACTGGGAATCTGCACAAAATGCAGCAGAGTTGGTTACCATCGATACCTCGATCGGTGTCCATAAAGTATATCCATTTTTACAATGGTAAACCAAAAGAGTCATACTATTATACCAGACATTTTTCAGTCAATTAGGTGGGTGCATCGTGACCTGATCAAGACGTCACGAAATCTTCAACTTTGAGGCGTCTAAGTTAAAATCTATCCATGCCGCGGAAAAGATCACACATTAGTCAGAAAAACAATTTTAAGCAATAAAAGTTGAAGTCCGGCTATGCGACGTCAAAAATAAAACGGTTTTATAAAAAAAAACGTAATGCTTTAATCATTATAAGCTAGCTAACGTCTAAACCTTGCCTTGAAGAGCGCATAGGCAATAAGCAATAATCCCAAGTTTCAGGGCAATAAAAATAATCAGTTTAATTACTTTTTTCGTAGCTTAACAGCTAAATTACAAGAGTGGTCAGTATCAATTCAATTACATACATCTCACACACATCAACTTTATCTATATGTGACAAACATACCTAATCGCTTTGTCGAGGCCACAGCTGGGTCACCCCTAGCAGCGCTAGACCGAACGGATTATATCCGTGAGACACACTTGTGCGCGGTGGTAACAAGTTGGCAAGGACACCAGTGTCCCGTACTTACCACTGTATGCATTGCTACGCGACCTCAAAATTCACTGTTGCGATGGGCGATTGGCGATTTTTAGCCGTCAATCAAAACTAAAACGTTGGATTCGGCTACTTCGGTGGGTCGACATTAATTGTAAAATCAATTAAAATAATTGTAAGCTCTCCTTTGGCTTTCTGTCCTAGAATTATGACCTTTCTCACTCAAGAAAATTGACATTACAATTCCTTTGCCGAGAATCGCCAATCGCAACCGTGAATTTTGAGGTCGCGTACCAATTCATACAGTGGTAAAAGGACCGTAGTTATAGATATTTCTAGTTTTTGGGGGCAAGATTTTGCCCGGTGAGTGGCCCTTCAATTCGGGCTTCCTGTGCGCATATTAGTATGTGACGTCATAATAACCATGTAATTTGCATACGATCTCATACGATGATGAATGTTGCGCTAATTATTTGCTCAAATACTGTGATCTGATTGGTCGAGAATGTTTACAGTATTTCGCGTCTTCCCGCAGCGCGTCGCGGGCGTTCGAGCGTGAAAGGTTCCACACGAGCTTAGGTCGGGGGAAAGAATTGGTATACAGTAATCGCGGTTTCTATCTCTAAACTAAGTGCGATCTCTAAACAATAGGAAAAGCAAGATGCCTAAGAAAGCAATGAAGGTCATCGTCGAGTTAGACGTCCATACGGTAAGTTTTTCTTAAAGAAACGACCTCGAATCTGGTGAAATTCTAGCTGGTTGCTAACGACGCTTTTTTGCACGGTTCCGTTCACTTCACTTTACACTCTGTTGCTATTAAATCTGGTTATACACAATATATTTGCAGGTTACATGTCCTGGGACGTTCTTGAGAGATTACGGATATGTGTATCTCAAGGTTAACTGCATGGGATTAGAAGTAAACACCAAATCTGTGCCTCCAACTTTCCCCTTATTCTATCACGAGAGACTTCGCTTCGAAAGAGTAAGAAAAACATTGAAAACGTTCAAGCAAGACCTTATTTTTGTTGCATTATTTATTATTGAACAGTCTATTAGTGCCTTAACGTTTTATTATTCATTTTCAGGTTTTCAAAAGCTGCCAAGATCCTGCTTACGTTTCAATACACCTCAAAGGTAAAAGCTGGTTTCCATCAAACAACAAGAGGCCGCCATCTTGAACATGTGTGCATTCCTTCATCCCCGACTCAAAATTCGTTGTTTTCTAATAGTTACTGTACTTTTATCTACTCAGGCGAAGATGTTCTGGTTGAGTTGAGACAACACGACGATTATATATCAGGTATAGGGTCAAATAATGTGATTTTTGAACTCAAATTTGAGCTGAATTCCTCGCGTAAGCCGGAGCGAATTTGTTGTTGCATACTACTAGTAGCGTAGTTATTAGATTCCATATGCAATTTCCCCTGTAGTTTAAGGCTGCTATCAAAGAAGACCGCTTTCTTTAACTCAGTTTGCTATAAAAAAACCATTGGCTTAGCTTGCTTTAGTGATCCGAATTTTGAGGACCTGAGAACAGAGCGAGCACACATTTGTTTGCGAAGCAATTTACCCCCACTCTGCCTGAGCACAGGAAACCGAAACAAGCTCAAACTTGTAGGTCACAAACGCTCCTTTTAATTAAGCGAAACTCCCAGAACAGGAAAACGATTTAATTTGTTCAAATGAAGTTCACTTATTCGCCATCACAATCATTACTAATTGAAGTGAATTTCTCTTTACACGTTTTGCAAATTTTGTTTTGCCCCGTAATTTAAAAGGACGCTTCGAAGATCGAACCCAGGAATTAATTTCTTTAAAGGTCATTGTATAAAATTACAACTATTTTTTGGGTTTCAAAAGAGAAATCTCTCTAGGGATCCTCAACGAATCTTATTTTCTTTAACCGGGTTCTTACATATCAACTAGCTGTTAAACCTGGCATATCAACAATGGCTTTTCTACCTCTGTCTGAAGCGGTCTTCAAGCTGTCGCTCAAAAATTCTTTTTGACAGTTTGCAAAAGAATTTCATCATTGAGAAAGCCTGTTCTATCCGTTGTTTGTATTTGTTTTGATTGGGTTTTAGCAATTGGCTTAACTCAAATCCATTTTTAGAAGCTGTCAAACAGAGATGCTAAGTGTTTGCAGCTTTAGAAGATTACATTGAATTATAGAAAATCCCTTAAATATCCAATCTTAAATTCCTTTTGAGTTTCAGTTGCAAACAACTGTAAACAAGGACTTAATTTCACTCTGATCTCTCAAACTATTTAAAATTCAAAGTTTTAAAAAAAATGTCTTGAGAATCAAGGCATCACAAAAGTTTTTAAATACTAGATTTTGGGAAATTATTACCCAGTTAAGCTCAGCTCCCTACAACATATATAGGGTAGCAATACGGATCCAAAATGATTAGAGAAATATCTAAAGAAACTGTGTAATTGTAGAGTGGCCAGCTCACAATCTTGTAGACAAAACTAAAATCTAGACAGACATGATAAATAAATTCCCTCCCTAATGGCTGCAGAGAAAAACGTTCTCTGTGCATTTGTCTAAAATGAACATCTGTGGTAACAAATCAATATGCCCCTTGCACATTCTCTGCAATATTTTCATGTCCAGGGTGTAACCTATCTCTTCCAAGAGTATTTTGGATATTTCTGAGAGGGGCTAAAAACTGTCTAGGTTTCACACAGTAGGGAGAATCTTACACTCTTAATTGACATCATATCATCGACACCATTCCATTCACAACTCTTGGAATCCTCACCATTATTACTTGAAAATTGGAGTCCACATTAGAGAATCAGTGGTTTTCAAGATTTATGTAGAAATGCCCTAGCTTTTTTTCAGTTCTTTTTTAAAACAGTAATTCCTGTTACGTTTCACCAGGGTTTTCACTCCAGTATTAACAGGAAAAGTGGGAACTGAAAAAAAAAACTATTTGAAATAATGTAAGATGCAGAGTATATATTTATATCAAATGCAGATAAGGTGTGATTTATGTTTTAAAGTTAACATTTGTTTATTATTGGATAAATGGTTGTTTATTTAATTAAAGTACGGATCCTGAATAAACTTGATAAAAAAATATCAAAATCCAGAAGAAGGCTACAGTAAATTAGTGTTTTTTTGTATTTTTCTTTTAGTTATATGTTCTTTCCCAGTGTGAATTCTGCTATATCTAAGCTTGCATGTGTTTTAACCTGTATAATTGGCTCTATAGAACCCCCACTGGGAATCTGTTAAGTACTAACTACCCTCAAAATCTAAATACAAAACACTAGAATTCACAACAAGTCATTAAACTTTAATATCGTGAATTTGACCTATTACAAGCTTCATCTCCTTTATCCTGTTTGTGTTTACACACAAGGTCACAGTTTAAAAATATATAGCTCACATCATTTTTGCATTTGTTACCATGGATTTCCATGGTTTATAATGTGAGAAACACATGAGGGATGCTGGAAAATATGAGAAAAGTTTGAAACTCACGAGGCATAGGCGAGTGAGTTTCAAACTTTTCAATCTTTTCAAGTGTTTTTCCAGCATCCCAAATGTGTTTATCACATTATAAATCACAGAAATCTGCTTTTTATTGTTTTTATAAAATAGCTTTGCATCTGCTGTGCGTATATAATGTGCGAATGCACAGCTCTCAACCAATCAGAGTGTGCATACTATCTTAGCTATTTTATAAATAATAATATTCTAGCTTGGAACATCCAGTGTTATATTGTGTACATAAAGGGGTTAAGTCATGCTCCTCATTCCCCATGGAATGCAGAAAAGAAAACATAAAAATTATGTTTACCTTAAGTCATACACATCATTAGCACCAACAAACAGGGATGTCAACCCTTGGACTTCAGATACCTGGAGAAACCTTTGGATCTCGGGCAAAATACAAGTTATATGAGAAAACTGGGAGAAATACAGCAAATATATGGCAGTTTGAGAAAACTTTGCCAGGAGAACAGGAATGAAAAATCTTGAGACTTCCAACAAAACCAGGAGAGTTCAGATGTCCCTGAACAAAGTTTCCTAAGTTTTCCAAAAGTTTATCTCTTTGTGTTTTTTTTTCTGGGTGGCCAATAAGTAACATTTTATCCTTCTATCATCAGAGGTAGCGAATGGTAAATATCCAAGACTTGCAGAGACACTGATACCCAGGGGTGTACTTGGATATAAAAATGACAGGGGGGTCCGACGTATTTTTTTGGGTATGAAATTTGTAGTAAAAGTATTTTTTTGAGTTGAATTCTACCAGATATATTTTTGGGTGCTTAAAAATCTGCGGGAATTTTTTTTGGGTTGAAAGGCTTCTGACAGGCTACGTAGTTGATCATCAAGATGATCAGCAATTTGTGGGAAACATAATGGGATGGGCATCATGTGTATGATGGTTTAAATAGCCTTTTAGGCTTAAAAAGTTGTGTCTTTTTTTGGGTATAAAATTTTGGGAGCAGGTATTTTTTGGGTATAAAATTTATGCCTCAGGTATTTTTTTGGGTATGAAATTTGGAGCTCCGTGGGACCCCCCCCCCCCCCCCCCCCCCCGTCCCGTCATTTTTATATCCAAGTACCAGCCCCCCCCCCCCCCCCCCCCGGGCACTGATACTGGCAGTTTAAAATCCGAGCCCGAGACTGAAGGAAAATATCAGCTCATATATTTACTCTATTTAGAAGTTTGAGGGTGAAATCCGAGTTTTTGAGACGCTTGTTAAGAATTCTGAGACTCTGGTAAAATTTGGCAAGACTCTTCTCGATATCTTTTTCCTATTTCTTTGGAACAGAAATGTGAGAAGGAATTTGTAATGAACTTTATAAGGTGTAATTTTAAACTACCAGAAATTATTTATTTCCACTTTTTGCTTATAATGGTTTATAATGTTTTTTTCGTTTCTCTAGATGGATATGTGGTTGGTCATTATGCCAATAATGCCAGGGATTTCCTCTACCCAGCCGTCCCCACCTACCCAGGGACAGGGCGAGAGCTGACACTTTTCAAGACATCACTGTTTAACCCCATTAGAATAACTGTAAGTACTCATTATGAATGGATATCATTCACAACAAAATTCTGTTTCCAGTAATTTGGGTCAGCCAGGACTCGTTTTACCTGCTTTGAAATCTAGCTAGACTATGTTTTTCTTTTTAGTAACTTTTAATAGAACATTTTCTACAAAGTTCTTCTGTATGCACCTCTTTTTCAATTCAATCATTTGTAACCATTGTATTTTTCACTGGACATTTCTGGGGATGGGCGGGGGTTCCTTAGTCAAATCCATGGTGGTGATATGACTCTTTTCTGGAATTATGCAATTCCAGAAAAAAATCCAAACTCCAGCCACAGAGGGAATTGGAAATTCCAGAGGGGTGGGATGGGTCAATTTACTGATGTTACAGAGGGTTTAAAGACAAATTCTTCCTTTGGAAATTCTTCTGGGAGGGGGGTGTCTTTACTGGTAAAATGTATTCTCTCTGTGGTGGGGGTATTGATTTTTTTTCTGGAATTGCACATTACACATTTACTTGTTTGCAGGTATTATATCTGATTTCTTTTGATCTTTCAAAATACAATTATGGTTCTTTCAGGTCAGCCCTTGAGACTTGAGTTCTCAACGAAGACTACCATCAAGGAAGTTCCAGACCCTGACGACTTTCTCTCATCTGTAAGTTCCATATGATGTCTATCTGTGAAGGGGGTAGGGTGGGGTCATTGAATAGGGATGGAAGAATGTGCAGATCTACATGATTTGAATCTCTACGGTTAAATCCAGGATGACTCCCCAATCTGAATATCAGAGCAGTCAGTAGGCCGGGTGCGGAATGGCAAATGTGAGATTTTCTGTGACAGCGAGGCCAACAAAAGATTATTGTTTCTCATACATTCTCTATAATTTGGGTAAAAATCAAGATTGCGAGATATTTCTCTAAAAATATATGGGTGGGAGTATGTGAGAGTGTGTTTTAGAGGGTGGGGGACAAAAGAGGGAAATAAAGAGTCCTATTCAAGCTATTAAAGTTCCCTGGAAAAATCCTGGTGGCAATTTTTGTTTAAAAAGCTCTAGTGAATGGTTATAAGATCGTTACAAGTTTGCATTGTCTGTCAAGTCTTCTGTTGGTCCATGGCATCATAACATGCAGGCACTATGACATACAATTATATAATACATGTAGACCGGCCGTGTCTAGAATTACTTGGCAGAAAATATGTTAACTTATAGCGGAATATTACCGTACATATATTAACATTAGATTTCTAATCTTTCATATAATATGCATCATCCTTAACCTAACGATGGCGTGAAGAATTAGGGATGATCGCCGAGCCCGAGGAAGGGTCTACCAAGCAGTGTAATTGAAAATAGTGGTGCTTAAATATTAAAGCACAATGTTAATGGAAGTGAGGATTTCTAGAATGGCTCGATACAGATAGGTTGGGAATAAATTGTAACCCTGGGAAGTAGGTGTTGTATAACATCTAAATAGCTACTAATAGTTCTGTTATGAAGTTAACTACGCTTTGCTAAATAATAATAATAATAATAACTTTAATAATTACTCCTATACTGTAGATCGAGGCTTTTCAGTAACTATTTACAATATAATATAATAAAATTAGGGTTTAAAAAAGGTTCAGTCCCGTGAGCTGCGAGGATGTAAGACGTATCATCTTGTCACCATTGAACAAAGCTCCGGGACCAGACAAAACTAAAGCCAGAGTATTCAAAGACGCCCTAGAAGTAGTACTCGGGCCCATCACGGAGATCATCAACTGCTCACTAGTACCAGTAGCATACGCAACCTTTTGGCCTGCAGTCACAGGACTGGAAATTTTTGGGGGTGACTTTGGTACAAGTACTGTACTGCATTCATGAGCTTGGCCTTTGCCCCTTGAGTTCGTATTTTCTGCCAAAATAGATGTAGCGTCATTTCGGTCGTTTGGTTCTCTGCTATTTTGTCAGCTAAAGACTACTGCAGTTTTAAAATGGATGCTTTTTCTGGCTAACAAACCAGTAAGTGCCTGAGGGCTCGTTTTCCTCATACCAGTTTCCGCTGTCCGTTTCAGGATTCCGGGCTGGAAACAGAAGGCTTGACAGACAGTTCATTTCGTGCCAGTCGTCGCTCTCTCAGCCCCAACCGTTCCAGATCGAAATCCCGTTCGCGTTCCGTTTCACCAAACGCCGTTCATTTACAAGCACCCCTAGATATGATGACACGCTCACAAATCATAGCAAGAATTTCTTAGTTCGTCGTAAGGACGATAGAATGCTTGAAAATCGTGACTTTGGTTCTTTTACTCGCCCCAAGCCGAGACGCTCCAAGTCTCCTACACGCCGTCCCCGCTCCGTCTCGCCTTCGCGTCTTGGGAACTCCATGGTGGAACCGCTGCCTTGTAAGTATCAAGTTATCAAACGTAGTCTCTTGTGCTCAGGGTGGGTTTCCTGTGGTAAGGTACCTGTGGCGTCACCCGAGCCGCGCACGCTTATCCTCTGCTCATATCCTAACACAGGGAACCAGCGCAGAAAGCTAGGAATACAATACAGGCTGATATTTAACAATTTAGTCGAAAGTGATGTGATTATCGGCGACTACCTTCTATTCGCCGTTAATCACGGAGCCTGAGGCGATTAATGTCTTAGTATAATTGCCCAAGTGATTCATAAGGTTTTTAGACAGAAAAACCTTCTTTGTTGGACTTTTTCACAATCATAACAAAACTCGCGCGCGCACTCCCAATCCTTTCAATGTTGTTCAACCTGTAGGTGATTATAGCGAGAGAAAACTAGCCTCTCGACCAATCAGCGCGCGGAAATTCTTATAATCACTTGAGCAATTATACTAATTCAGTACAGTCAGACATCTGTAAAAAAGATAAAATGGATAAAATGTCTAGGACTCAAAACTCTGAGATGCCTGATGAGGAGTGGACTTTTAATACTTATATCATTGCTCTGATTCCCGATAGTACAATAGACCCTTTGCAGTCGGTTTGGCTGTACTCTGGGACGTAAAACTATTTTTAGTTTATTTATTATGCTTTGCCCAAGGGCTGGGAAATCCTCACAGAGCGAGGTTCCCTGATCAGTGTTAGAAACGTGACTGATCTGTAATCTTTTACCTACTCATAAAAACTGTGTCAAATCACTTCCAATATGTCACGTTCCTAGTTAAAATTCTTTGCAATTTCCCAAACAAATGAACTTAATATAAAAAGTTTGTTTGCGTGCCAGTCACGCTCGGTTGATTTACCTTTGGGGATCTAGAGGTCTATTGCTATAATTCATATAAAGCGAGATAACAAGCACATGACTGTTCATCTGCATAGAGCCTATTGGTTCGTCTATGTTGTGCTTCCACACTTATCTCCATTTGTTTCCATTCAGCATGGAAATATTCCGAAGATTTCCCAGCAACCTCTACGGTTCGCCGAAAGCACTACCGCTCCTCGACAGAGCCAATGAGCCTCAGCCTCTCGGCCAGGCCTTCTAGCCCCTCGCGCAACCTCAGTTATGCTCTTGACGACCTTAACGTGACTTCGAACTCGTACAAGAAATTCAGCGATCCACTGTTACGGTTCAAGACACGTTACTCGCCGAACTTGAAGGCGGCGCTAGGGGCTTCAGATCGCATCCAGGAAAGAGTAGAAAGAATATTGGATACAACGGTAAGATAAGTGTATCAGTTGGCGCATTAGTGTACGCCTATTTCAATTAACTTTGCTTCGAGAAACCATGGATCATCATGAACCATATGTCATACTGAAGTCACTTTTTATTCGAATCGACAAACCAAACCACACTAAGAACGCTCAATGACATTATTTTTACCACATCTAAGGCATAATTTGAAATGAACTGCTGTGATATTAGGCTAGAATCGTCATTGCCAAGGTGAAGCATGGTTCGTGATACGTGGTTTCAGGAGCAACGTTTATTGAAATAGGCGTATGCTCTATAAGTTATTTGGAGGAGACTTGGCGGAACTCAAAGGACGACAACGACTGTGAGAACGGAACTAAAAAAAGGAAAGAAAGGGATGGGGAGGGAAGCAGGGAAAAGGAATGAACGCTGTCAGTCTGTGTGAGATCACAGAGAGACTGAAGCCCCACCAACACATGTAGACTCGCGTGCCTGCACATAGGCTTGGAGAGAGACGGTCTGGCCGCGTGAGTCGGAACCAAACTGATTATGATAATGAGTGGAATGCTTCATAAAAAGAGTTCACTTGGTGCAACAAAAAAGTTTTGCCACAACTATAAATATTCGGCGATGTCGTTCTACTTCATGCGGCAAAACGAACTAACAGACAAAGAAAGTAAACAAGAACAAAGATTATTATACTTTAAACAACATGACTTGAAATAAAATTGCGACGAAGTCGTAGTTGGTTTTCATTCTTATTTATTTTTTGGTGCATTTTTTTTCAGGGTGAAGGGCTAGATGATGGAGCCAGCGTTGATTCTCTAGATCTTTTAAGGGACTCATTGCGCGAAGAGAGAAGAGCGTTGAGCGACGCCATCCGCGAAGCTGATAGAGCGTAAGTTTACAAGCAAGTGGTCCTAATGTCGTACTGAGGCACACCATACTGAGAAACCATCTTTTATTAAATCTGCAAATAAAATGGTCCAAAAGTCGCACTCCCAGAATCCATTCCTCAGGAATGTATTGTACTAATTTTATCTTCCTTCTGGCAAACGTAATTTTTCAGAAAAAGTTGCCTTATCTTTTATTCCTGAAAAATCCGTACACTTTCTTTTCTTACTCCTGAATGAAAATCTGCAATTTTATTATATTTAAATGATTCAGCATACTTTAAGGCGCGATCAAACGGTGATGAGAGCAGATGAGAGTTTTCCCGTTTGATGGCGAGCTCTCGTCGACTCTCCTTCACTCTCGTCCGCTCTCGTGCACTTTGAACATGCTCATTTTTTTCATGAGAGTCGATGAGAGGTGTTTAAGGTTTGATCGCGCGGATGAGAATTGATGAGAGTTTTTCAGTCAGCAGCTACCACCAAAAGAACTGCAGGTTCATTGGTTAGAAAGAACTGCGCGGAAAGGAAGTGAATACTAGTGCTCACGCAAGATTGCTTGCGCGACTTCCAGCTGACTCTCGTCACCGTTTGATCGCTTCTCGTGAGAGTAAATGAGAGTGGATGATAGTTGGAGCTCATTAGCTCTCATCAAGTCTCATCACCGTTTGATCGCTTCTCGTGAGAGTAAATGAGAGTGGATGATAGTTGAAGCTCATTAGCTCTCATCAAGTCTCATCACCGTTTGATCCCTGCCCCTTAACATAATTTCGCGACCGAGACAAAATCCGGATCCCCATGCAATTTTGAATGTGATGCTAACATATTTTCTTCTTCTCGCTAACAGAGCGTATTACAAGTCTATTGGCCTGGATATATAAAGATGAGGGGATGCTTGGGCTTGCCACGTAAGTTCACCAATAGTATCGAGTCCTAGCCGTTACCATTGTCATCGCTATCATAACCATGATTCACATTACTATCAACCATCTGATCATCAGCATCAGCTATATCGCTGTCCAGGGGCGTGGCCAGCATAACATAAGGGGGTCCACACTCGTTACGAACCACGTTAATGAGGAAACTTAGTTCGATTCTGCGCACTACGTTCAAGCACCAATTTCATTGATTCAGTAGACAAATTAGTATTCAACTTGAGAAGGGAGACTTAAACGAAACATAGCAACACGAGTGGGAGCATTTGTTTTTCCCTTATATTTCACTGTAAGGGAAAGAATGACGCCCTCTTATTAGTCAGACATTATGATCAAAGTTGACAATATCCCATGCAGTGGACGGTTTAAGGATCGAGTATTCGTAGGAATGAATAATTTTGCCTCAAAGCGTTGCTATGCAAATCGGGTTATCTTGAAAACCTTCAACGCGCGTGCAAACTTCTCCCGCAATTTATGACTAACTCGGCATTTTCCCAACGAAACGAAGCCTCACACAATTTGTAACAATGTTTCCTTGAGATAATGTGCTATAACGAATTTTAATCCGGTACGGTTTTAACATATTATTCCACAAGTTTTGATACCCACTTTGTCTCAAATTTCCACATGAATAGGCTCATTGCCGTGTTGTTGCTCCATAACATTGCTTTATAAATTTGAAAACATTATTATGTTTGCCTCTAAAAAACATGTATCTAGCTGGAAATCTAATCAGAAAGTAACCTGCTTATTTGTGCTCGGGATTTGGGGTTTCTTTTGTAATATTTAGACTGCAAATGCGGCACTCTCGGTACATACACAATTACATACACAATAAACATAACACTCAAAATGCGCGCTCTAAATAAATCCATTTAGATATGGGCAAACTGCCAATATCACACAATTTATATCGTTTTATTTCATTTCGCTAGCTACTGTTATTGGCCTGGTAAACTAAGCACAGCACAGTCAACGGTATCATGTGCGAACAGCTGCGCTGCTAGTATAATTTTATCTCAAATTTTGTGTTCTCAGAAAATCCCTCAACGCTCCTATTTCGCCATTTCGAAATCTTTAAAATCCGCACTAAGAATTCAATTCTCTAAATGGAGCTAAAATGCGTTATCTTTACATGGCTTCGGAAAAGAATTCAAGACGATCACCATGGAAACACACAAAAAAGGTGGATAAGGCTGGGGCAAAACCGTTTGAACACTGATCTGATTCAACTTCATTTCATCATTTGTTGAGTCAGCCATGTCGATTGTTGAATTGGTTTGTCTCCAACAAAAGATACAGGAATACGGCCCTGTCCACAATGCCATGGTACTGCGCTACTACGGTAATACGGTGCAGTTTGCTTGAAATATATTTCATTCCCACTCTCCACTACGGTAATACGGTGCAGTTTGCTGGGAATATATTTCTTTCCCACTCTCCACTACGCTACTACGGTAATACGGTGCAGTTTGCTTGAAATATATTTCATTCCCACTCTCCACTACGCTACTACGGTAATACGGTGCAGTTTGCTGGAAATATATTTCATTCCCACACTCCACTACGCTACTACGGTAATACGGTGCAGTTTGCTGGGAATATATTTAATTCATCACAGTTTTCCGAGATCGAGTACTCATGCTTCGATCTTTACTTGTTATTTCTACCTTATCACAAGCGGTGAAAGAATGCAAGGTATGTAAGATATGCCACTACGCTACTACGGTGCTACGAGCGTAGTAGAGAAAACCTCGGTCATATATCGTGCCCCTTATGTGCCATGGCGTTTTGTAGTGCACACACGTTTTCCGGATCTTGGTCGTCAGGGGCGTAGCAAGAGAGTAGCATATGAAAGTGAAAATGTTAATAGTACGCAGTTGCGTACTTTGTGTATTGGTAGCTATGCCCCTGGTGATTGTACTAAGAGGCCATTTTACAGGATAAGAGTTTAAAAATAGTTATTGGTTTGGTTCTTACATCACATGTGTACATGCTGTGTAATATCTGTGAGCTGGTGAGCAATGTACACAAGGAAGCATTACATAGCGAATATAGCCTGAGAGTAGTTGGACTGATGAAACCCCATTTGGTATAGATGTCGATAGTTTTGAATTTGTAGTTAAGACATGATTCTTGCAGTTAAACATGTGTACCATGCAAGCCAGCAACGTGTGCTTCAATATCAATTTTCAGGGGCCCTGAACACCCCGTCCCCTAGAATTTGCTCAACCCCTCCCTTTGAATTTCGAGGTTACCTAAGCACCAACCTTTTCGACACAGACCCCTACCAGGGGTGTTCGATCCCTCCTCCCCTTGGAAATTCCAGGGTTTAGATAAACCCCTTTCCCTGGATTTCCTCAAATTCCCCGGTGCGCAAAGAAAATGCAATCAGCCATTTCCTACAACCAGTAAGTCCACGATTTACTCCTGGTGTGGACAGCCTTAGCCCTTTCTTCGATTGGGGGAGATGGCATGCAACTCGCCAAATTCTCCTGAGATCCACTTGTCTACTGGGTATCTATTCTCCACCCCAACCCCTCTCAGCCTGAAAGGTGTTTTTGACTAGGACTTTGGGCCTTCCAAGTATGTGGGACACAGTTATCGGGGCAAGACAGCCCCCCAGAGATGGCGGGCGGCCCAGCTCTAATGGTAGCTAGCTAGCGTGATTAGTACCTATAGTTTCTATCATGACCTGCTGAGTCGGAGTGCTACGTTTCCATCCCCTCTATCCTACATTCTGTAGTTGTTCCTCATGGCTGCAAGCATTAAGGTTAATCCGATTTAAGGGCTTGGGGTTCACAACTTAAGAAACCCGGAGTCTTTCTCTAGTCGCCCCCTGCCGTAGGAAGATGAACGACCATTTAGGTATTGACACGAAAATGCTTCTTTTTAGTTTTTTTCTTTCCTCTCCTCTTTTCAGTTATCATGGAACAGATAAAAAAACTGGAATGACAAGGTTTTGTTTAAAATTATTTTATAAGGATGTGATGCAAGAATTTGAAGTTCCTAGTTAGTTTATTAGTTTATTGGGTCTGTTCTTCGGTAAAATTCGACTGGCGCGAATTCCCATGTGGACCGACGTAGAAGACGAGAGTATGAAGCCTATGTTTGGGGTGGGGTGGGGGTTAGGTCATTTCCCACATCAGGAAAGGGAATAGATTTGTGCGTATTATTTTTCACAGATTTCTTTGCAACCATGTGGCGATATTTGTTTTTCAACCAGACCAGGATATGGGTGATTTTCACAGATTCTGTAGAACTGGTTTCCCCTCTAGACTCAGCGGCAAAATTCGCACCTCAAAAAACTTGGATGCACAATACAACTTGCCGTCTTTATCGTGGCCATGTACTTTCTATTCTGAGTCATTGGGCATGTTCTTTGAGAAAATTCAACTGCCACTTTTCAATTTCCACGAATGACAGGCGTAGAAAATGGTATAGGGACTGGTAGGTCTTGTGGTATATAACATAACAACTGACTCAAAAACTAATTTCATCGCCATCGCCTCGGAGACAATCTTTCAAATATCCCTTATTAATTGTTATACTTTCTATATAGAAAACAACAACGAATCTAGTTTTACTACGTTAGCTAGCTTTGCTGGCTATAGTTATCATTCTTATTATTATCATTATTTTATAATTTAGGTTTAAGCACATAGACTGTTTTCATTCTTTAGAATTATTGAGCAAGATTACTTTTTAAATGTAAAATTATTTTCAAATTGAATTTATTGTCCATATCTGAATGGATTTATAATATCTGAATGGAGTGCGCATTTTGAATGTTTATGTTTAATTGTGTATGTTCAATTGAATCAAGGCGCGCGTATAGGATTCTCGACCGAAGTGCCGCATTTGCAGTGTATGTATTACAAAAGAAACCCAAATCCCGAGCACAAATAAGCAGGTTACTTTCTGATTATATTTCCAGCTAGATACATGTTTTTTAGAGGCAAACATAATAATGTTTTCAAATTTATAAAGCAATGTTATGGAGCAACAACACGGAAATGAGCCTATTCATGTGGAAATTTGAGACAAAGTGGGTATCAAAACTTGTGGAATAATATGTTAAAACCGTACCGGATTAAAATTCTTTATAGCACATTATCTCAAGGAAACATTGTTACAAATTGTGTGAGGCTTCGTTTCGTTGGGAAAATGCCGAGTTAGTCATAAATTGCAGGAGAAGTTTGCACGCGCGTTGAAGGTTTCAAGATAACCCCGATTTGCATAGCAACGCTTTGAGGCAAAATTATTCATTCCTACGAATACTCGATCCTTAAACCGTCCACTGCATGGGATATTGTCAACTTTGATCATAATGTCTGACTAATAAGAGGGCGTCATTCTTTCCCTTACAGTGAAATATAAAGGGAAAAACAAATGCTCCCACTCGTGTTGCTATGTTTCGTTTAAGTCTCCCTTCTCAAGTTGAATACTAATCTGTCTACTGAATCAATGAAATTGGTGCTTGAACGTAGTGCGCAGAATCGAACTAAGTTTCCTCATTAACGTGGTTCGTAACGAGTGTGGGGTCACGCACACCCTCTGACCCCGTGGCTAATGATTAAGAAATATCTGGAGAGAAAAAACAGTTTTTTACATTATATCCGTACAATATTTTGCGCTACACTTAGTTATGTTATGGCCATGAAGTTTAAGTATTATATATAGAGGATATTACATGACCGCTTGGAGATACGAATTTTGTCTTCTCGTGTTAAAAACTTATTCCACTCGTTCGCAACATTGTGGGCAAAATTGATGCGTGTGACATGTCTCTGCAACTCGCGAGGCAATGTTTTCTTATTAGCCAATCAGCGCACATAATTCATGTTTTTACTCGGATAAGCCGCTGTACTTTATAATTTATCGCGGGCGTATTGCATGTTGCAAAAAAATATTGCGTGTGTTAGTGTGACGTCCCGCGGCAACTTGCAGTGTGTTTTTTTAATTCGTCATCGTTGCGTTGCGAGTTCCAAGAAAACTTGCCTCGTGTGGCCTTTAGAGAAATAGGCACATTGTTTCATTACTTGTTTTCATTTCTCTTTCAGATTAAACAAGCCTCATAGACGTGTGTGAAAAAGGAAGCAGCGCCCTGCACGGCTGCGTAACATATTATATCAAGGGGATATCATCTTTAAATTAAAGTTTATTTTGGGAATTTAGAAAAAAATACTACATCCTACTTCAAATACCAAGTAAATAAACTAGGAAGACCAGCAGCTTGGTCCCAGTGCGATGGGTTTCCTGTGGTGTCTGGTAAAGCCACAGGAATCCCACAGTCAAGCAGGGACGAGCAGCAGCAACAAATTAAGTTCCATTTTTATCTGGAATGAAATATTTTTTGTATAATATTTCCTGGTCGACGGTTTTACACTGACATTTTGCCGCGTTCATACAAACCATTTTATTTTTTATAACAAATGTAGAGAAAAACACAACGTTGACATCAGTTGCTGGCGCTTGGTGTTGTTTGAAGCAAAATATGAGCACCCCCCCCCCCCCCCCCCCTTTTTCGGCTTTGGTAAGAAAGGGGTACCTTTTTACTCTAAAATTGGTATAAAGAAGGGTAAGGGGTCCAGAATCTGGGCCGAGCCGTCCCCGTACAAAAGTTTTGGGAGTACCCCCCCCCCCCCCCCCCCCCCAGTCCTGAGTAGCCCCTCCCCCTGGGATTCAAGTGATTGTTTAGATGACCACCCTGAAATTCATGTCCACCAACTACAGCATTCAATAGCCATGGAACCAGTCCCCTCCCCAGAAGTTAATATTCATCAATTATTCCTCGAGCCCGAATGGGCCCTGAGTCAATAGCCCATGAGGCCGAAGGCCAAATCACACTAGTAGGTCAATTTGTATAACTGGTTTGGTAATTCAAATCCAGCACATTTTCGCTACTAGTAGGCTATAACTTATAGCCTACTAGTAGCTCAACCAATCAGAACGCAGCATTGACAATAGACAACTCGTGTGATTGAGTAATGTGATTTATCCACCCTTCCTGGAATGTCGAGCCGCTTCAAGTTGCCCACTCTGGAAGGGGCAGTTAGAGTGTGGATTTAAGACAAAATGCAAACTGTTCAGTGGTCGATTCCAGTTATTATGAATGCGCGTGTCGGTAGCTGCCTTACATTTCGTGGACCAAGTGCCTTGTATGCGCGCGTTGCACGCTGGTAGTTGTTTACATACAAGACATTTCTAAAGGTTGTAGCGGGATAAAAAATGTTTCCTTGCGAGACAAGAAACATCATTTTGTGTATCCGAGACACGCGTGCGATGTTTCCTAGTTTAGCCACTCAGGGAAACATACAGTACACACATGTTGTGCGCTATATGTATCCTAGCTGGATAGCGCGCTCTTATAGCGCTGTTCACGCTGACGTCATCCATTGTTATTAATGTGCCAACCAGAGATCGATTGGTTCAAAGAACAAAGGGCGCTATTCAATCTACGGTTGGACATTAGCATTACAATGGCAATGTTGATCAACAGTGAATAGCGCTATAGCTGGAATCGTCCATTAGTTTAGCATACGCTTGTTGTCGTGCAAGACTTCGCTTTACTTGACTATTGGTCGCCTTCAATATTCGCCGAGTATTCACGGTGCCTGAGGCGACTAATTATTTTAGTATAATCATCCAAGTGACTAGGCTCACGCGTGCTTCCTTTGCTTACAGTGTTATAGTCACCGCTTGATAACTAATGCAAATTTCGTCCAATCAGCGCGCGGTATTCCTTATAGTCACTTGAGTATTTATACTAAAAGTAGATAGCTCTTAACACAATTCGTAATACATAACATCATTTTGAACATACGTTATTTCTGAATAGCGACAATAATTACTGCCGTTTTCATAATTCTGCCAACTCTCCGCCGAAAATACAGTGATTTGTAAGAACATTATGCACTAAGCGGGCCATATCTCGGTCGCGTTGCAACCGATTTGCCTCATATTTGGTGTGTCGCTTTTATTCGATATATGTCCCATTTCAAGGTCGAGGGACAAATATTGCTAAATCGAAAATTTGTTTTTGGTGACGTCATCACTTTAGGACTATTTTATTGACGTTCAGAACATTGATTGGCAGACAGTTTGAACTTGATTGACTGAAGGGAAAGCTTTGAAAACACAATTCGTCAGTCGGTACAGAGTTCTCAGAATATGAAAACCGCAGTAAAAACTTTCTATCTCTTTTCGTCCTTTCTATCCTAAATCTATTTCAGTACTATGTACTTTTGTTGTGCCGCGATTTCTAAACTTACATATACTTGTACATATAACTAAAGACAGCTTTAATATTTTGACCTCGTAGTTTCAAGGAAAATATATTGTGGAGAGACCCTCTAAGATTGTCTTTAAAGAGCCTTTGTCAGCCTTTGTTATTGTTTACATTAGAATTATTATTGAATTACGTGTAGAAATCTTGAAATAACCATCTAAACATGAGTCTTATCTCGATTTATTATATACCCTTTCCGGGATACGTTGTCACCCAAAAAGCCTATAAGCTTGGTGCGCTAGGGGAGTATGGGTAAAGATTTATTTAAATTTCTGTAAAATATTAGAAACAAACATGCTTGGAAATGTGCTGAAATTTAATCATTTCACCTGTGGTTGTGATAACTGTCTGAATTCAGATCAAACAGTAGCAGTTTAAATGCCCCCATCATCCTTTGCGCTTCAAGCTTATAGGCTTTTTGGGTGACAACGTTTCCCGGAAACGGTATATAAACACCAATGAAATACCAGGTGATCTCCCGCGCGAAAACTTGATATCTTCACACGTGAAACTAACATGTTATTTTCACATGTGAAAATATCACACTTGCCTTTTTAAATGCTCGATTTTGAAGCTTAATTCATATAGAATTTGAATTTGGTATTTCATTGATGTTTATATAATAAACAGAACATTACATGACCGCTTGGAGATACGAATTTTATCTTCTCGTGTTAAAAATTTATCTCACTCGTTCGCTGCGCTCACTCGTGAGATAAATTTTCAACACTCGAAGATAAAATTCGTATCTCCGCGCGGCCATGTAATATCCTCTATTTATCGAATTCAATCAATAAGATCGCACTACACTCCCTAAATCAGCCGATGGAAAAGGATGCTTTCTCTGGCTCAGTGTGTTGCTAGGCTGACAAAATGGAGACTGAAAGAGGCTCTTTAAACTTTATTTTAGAAACATGTACCATTTTAGATTTTATTATTTCTCAAATAGTGTGTGTAATATATATTAAATGAATATGATTGCGATTTTAATTCGAGTTGGAAGTTTAATAAAGAAATTTTAGTATTGTCAATTCTTGCGCTTTCTTTCTCCAATAATCCGGACATGCCTTACAAGAAGCATAGAGATACATTTTAAATCAGTTGTTCAATAATATATAGACTAAAAATCGATAGCGTCACTTCCTTTCACTTATTTGATGACTGGAAAGTGAAAACGTTCTGGATTTTTGGATTCGAGAGGACAGGGAAGCCTCTGAATCTGAATTACTTACGCTTTTCACGAATTGTTAGGGACGTGTCATTATTTAGCGGGGGCAGGGCTACCATTTTTTTAAGCAAGGCTCCAAAAAATTAGGACCTTCCCTTGAACATAACAAAAAAATTGTGACCCTCCCCAGTCGTAGGTCAAACAAATAAGGACCCCCCCCCCCCCCCCCGTCCCCTGTTTCACCTAGTAGAAGACATTTTACAGAAAGAGGGGGCACATTTTTCTTTCGTTGCGCGCGTCCAAATTTTGATAACCGCATTTTATCAAGCCTCAGAGAAAGGGTAGATGAACATAACGTTTTTCGTGTATAGTAAACAAAGCCGTTCTAGGCTACCTCAACTACATAGGTTAGTAAATAGGAAAGCGTCTATTGATGAGTCCGTAGGTTATATATTAATGCGCGCAACTACACGCCGCAAATGACGAAGTTATTATTATTCATGTGCGTGAAGCGCGGCCCAAATGAAGAATTTCTATGCTTGTAACGTCGAACTCACGCTTAACTAAAGGTTCTTCTTTCTAAATAGTGACTGCGCGGCAGGCCTACCATGCAAGGTATTTTTGGGAAAGTTATTTTTTACTCGTCAAGATAAAGGGCGCGAGGGTTGTGTCTTCGTTGTTACGAAATCTAAAAGCGTATTAGATGCGCGTCGAAATTTCTATTATGTATTGAAGTTAAGCAGAAAAATGGAAATGATAGAGAAGTTGCTGAAGAAATTTGGACCCTCCCCCAAATAGGAGTGAAAAAAATTTGGACCCTCGGTCTAGACACGCGAAAAAAATCAGGACCCTCCCCACAAAATTACGACCCCCCCCCCCCCCCCCCCCTAAATAATGACACGTCCCTTAAACCATGACCGGTCATTATTTATGTCGGAGAGGGGGGTGGAGGACAAAATACCTGTGATCGAAAAAAATTCAAGAACCCCACCTGATAGCATTGATTGTTTTCGGGAGCCCCCCTCTGATAGACTGAAACATTTCAGGACCCCCCTTCCCCTCCATCCATGTCAGTCAAAATGATTCAAACAGGTCCTGAAGGGGGTCCAAATCCCATTTCTCAGTCTAAAAGTTTCGCAAGATCCCAGTCCTGAAGTTTTCCCAGTCAAAGTTTTCAAGATCCCAGCGTTGAAATGTGACTTTTAGACATGTGTACAGAGTGTTTGTATTGCAGTCGTAGGGCAAAATTTTAAAAGCAGTTCACAAATTTTTAAAGCCACATTTTACAGACATTGATATATTCATTGTTGGTTCAGTTAAAGGAAATTGACCCATTTCTAGTTCTATTGGCCAAATCCCAGTGACTCCAATCCCATTTCCAAGCCCAACATAAGGTTTTTCAATTTTTTCAATTTCAATTTATTAATTATATTTTTCATATTTACAGTTCATCCACACTGCCTGCAAATAGCGAAGCTAATCGAGGCAGGCAGTGTGAGGGCAGTACTATTATTACATATTATAAATATATTATACTAAATCGGCGATTACTAAGAAAAATAGTTACTAAATTTAAGAAAATAATAATAATCAATCAATGCTATAGTATAATACCCATTATTGTATCATTATAACTTTACATCATCTATTTTGTTTTCCTCATTTCAGAAGCGATGGTCATTAGATCAGCATAATTATCCTGACTTTGGACTATTTCAAATAGTAATTCGTTAATTTTCTTTTTAAATACATGTTTAGGCAAATTTCGCAAACTTTCTGGTATACTATTCCAGACTTTAGCACCTACAATAGAAAATGAATTTTTGTGTTGATTCAGTCTGGAATAATTGATATAAAAATTTCCAGCAGACGAGGCTCTGGTACTATAAGTATGTACATTTTGTGTTGAGGTGAAGAGTTCTGTTATATTTTGTGGAGAAGTGTTATGAAAGACGTCAAACATTAGAGCGGCTAAAAATTTGAAATAAAGGAATGTCACTGGCATTATGTTAGATTGTAGGAAGAATGGGATAGCATGCGAGTCGAAGGGTGCAAAATACATTAAGCGCATAGCTCTTTTTTGTAGCAAGATAATTTTCTGTAGGTGAACATTGGCAGCCTGGCCCCAAGCAACGAGGCCATAAGAGATGTAAGGTCTCCCACAATGGCTATCATGGCAAGTCACTAAAACCTCCCCCTCTTTTCTGAAGGCAGTATCTGGGTCTCTTACAATGATCAGGAGTGTTAAGAAAATTTTTTTGTAGACTTTTTGCTTTTTGTAGACTTTTTGCTTTTTTGCTTTTGCCCCCCCGCGAAGAGCGAAGAGCGAACTCCAGTCCAAAATTGGGACTCTGGCAGTTTGATAGTTAATTGCCCCATACTAAGAGGAACAACGATCGCTCTTTGACACGGGCTAGGATCTATTGTAGTTAACAACGATCGCTCTTTGACACGGGCTAGGATCTATTGTAGTTAAGCCTGGTCCTCCAGTGCAAGCATAAACATAAGGACAGGTGAAGCGCAAGGCCGACGTATGAAGAACACTTGCGTTCTTCTTGTGCTTGTGTTTGTGCTTGTGTCGCAATGAGGACGCTCAAAACGCAAGCACAAGCACAAGACATCATGCAAATTTTGACTTGAGCTACTAGGTCTGTTTTACGTTTGGCGTGGTGTAATGGAAACGAAAATTACATTTGCGCATGCGTGTATTGTTATGCTTGCGTCGTGCATGCCCTTTGCTGTCCTTATGTTATGATTGAGCTTGTGCTTGCGTCCTAGTGAGGACCGGGCTTTACTTTTGAGCAATCGACAAGGGGAGGTTTAGCGTAAACTAACGGAATAGAAAAAGACAACAGTTTCCCGAATATCGGTCAGTACTTCTTTACTCATTCTTAAAGTGGTACGTTTGAGTAAATAAAGCCCTTTTTGTATTCATTTTAATTTTTTTCTCTCGTTGATTTGAATTACTTTTCAAAAGAGTTGTTTAATCGCCTACGTTTTGTTTCGAAATTTAGAGATAATTCAAACATGTTTCGAAAGCAAGTCAAGTGTGCTCTGTTTTGGGGTTTAGCCGCACCTCTACTATATGTTGGCCATTCGAGGTTGGGTCTCGTACCAGCAAGTCAGTAGAAAGTTGAACCCATACAAATGCAGACAGCCTTTTGGGGCTTGGTTTGCACTAGACTAGAACGCAAGCGCAGACGCGCTAGAAATGACCGAGAAGATGCGTTCTCCTGTGTTTTGCGTATAATAATAATGATAATAAAATGTTCCCGAGCATTTAAAAATTCTCAATGCTCTTACAATATTGTTTTACCTATGTTTTACAAATCTTATAACTGTTGATAAATGTACAATGAGTTATTAAAAAGTAAAATATAATAAAACGTGACTAACTAATGGAAAGATAAAAATCCTACAGTTTGATAAGAACAAGAAAAGATAAAATAATAATAATAATAAATATATCATTTATTGAATAAAAATGTCTTAAGTTTGGATTTGAAGGACGACAGGGAAGGTTCGGACCTGACGTTGTGTGGCAGCGTATTCCAAAGAGTGGCAGCAGCAAAAGCAAAGAAACGGTCGCCATAGGTTTTAGAGCGAGACTTGGGTAGAGAAAAGGTTGGAGTGAGAAGATCTAAGAGTTCTTTTAGGCTGATATTTAACAATGAGTTCAGATACATAGCCTGGAGCCTGGCCGTGAAGTGACTTGAAAGTTATCAAAAGGATCTTAAAATTGATTCTCATACGGAAAGGGAGCCAGTGCAGCGCGGAAGAACGGGAGTGATGTGTTCATGTTTCTTAGATCTAGTCACTAGCCTAGCTGCCGTGTTTTGTAGGCCACTTGTGCTTGTGCTTGCGCTTGTGCTTGCACTTGTGCTTGCGCTTGTGGTTCAGCACTTGTGTTTGCGCTTGTGGTTGCACTTGTGCTTGCGTTTGTGATTGTGCTTGTGATTGCGCTTGCACTTCATTCTCGTACCCAGAGGCTCTGGTGACAGCCACCCATGCATGCTCAATAAAATAGTGGTTTTATGCCTCCCAATTACCCTTAGAGCATTCAAGTCAAAGGCATAGGTTGAAAAGACGACTAGGAAACGAATGCCAGTGTTATTTTGCAGATACGTTTTTCTAAAGCGAGATTAAGCTACATGTTACGCGTGCGCGCCATTTCAGCCAATCAGCGAAGGCCTCCAAATGGATGTCGGCCAGAGGGGTTCGACCTCTCTGGGTTCGAGAATTAATGGTTGCACTTGTGCTTGCGCTTGTGGTTGCACTTGTGTTTGTGCTTGTGGTTGCACCTGTGTTTGTGCTTGTGGTTGCACTTGTGTTTGTGCTTGTGGTTGCACTTGTGTTTGTGCTTGTGGTTGCACTTGTGTTTGTGCTTGTGGTTGCACTTGTGCTTGCGCTTGTGGTTGCACTTGTGTTTGTGCTTGTGGTTGCACCTGTGTTTGTGCTTGTGGTTGCACTTGTGTTTGTGCTTGTGGTTGCACTTGTGGTTGCGCTTGCGTTTGTGTGGTTTCGTCTAGTGTAAATCCAGAGAACGCGAGGAAACTAATAATGTTGATTGCGCGCGCTCACGGCGCTTCTTTCTCGAACACAGAGCTCCGGCCCTGGCTCGTCACCTCGCAGAGGGAAGGCTCTGGTCACAGCCTTGATGCATGCGCGAGATTTAAAACATCTTTCTGCGCATGCCCCAACGTTCAAAATCAGCCAATCATTAGCGAAGGCCCTCAAATGGATGTCCCCAGAGCCTCGATGCCCTGCTAGCTTACGAGCCGGGGAGCTCTGGGTACGAGAATGCTTGAGCTTGTGTCCTAGTGCGCTTGCGTATGCTAGTGTTCTCGATCAAAGCCAACAACCTCAATCCCCCCTCCCATTGACGTGCAGCGCACCTCTTCTAACTATGCTTTGATTTGAACAAAATTTATTTAGTTTATTTTGTTCGCCAGGTGAGATTGAGATCAGATAGTCGGTAACGTTGCGTGATGGTCGTACAATGTGTCCGCCGTGGTCGAGTTTTACGAGATGGAGTCGTGACCGACTTTAAATGGCTCGTTTCACCCTTGTCACGATAAACAACGTCACAAAAAGCCCTGCAGTCTTTGCAATTTAAACACCTTTTTGAGTTACGCATACCCAGGATATTAAGAAGGGTTCCTCTAGTCTGCATTTTCTTGTCTGCATTTTTCGGTCTGCATTTTCCAGTCTGCATTTTCTAGTCTACAGTCTACATTTTCTGCTCTGCATTTTATACTTGCCGTTTGCGCGAGTCTCTTTCGGCGAGCGCGAAGTTGTGTCGGCTTTCGCAGGTTAGAGTTGGGAGTAAGACGCAAGTTTTAAAGTTCGTAAGTAGAGTTCATAACTACTTCCTCCTCCTCCTTTCGACCCCCTTTTTTACAAAACAACAAATTATATAACATTATATACTATTCTCTGAACACTAGTTTGCTTTGGTCGCTTTAGTATACGCCGTTAATTCGTACGGCCCTGATTTTGTAACTTCTTTGCATCTTTTGAAATATTAAAAATATAGTAGTAGTACAACAGAAGTACAAAATCTTTACGTTTCATTCACGTGTCACCCTAGTTAAAGTTTAACACGTTTCAATAGCTTATCTGCCACCGTCCTGTCATTTGGGACAAAAGACTTAGCTCGTATTTCAGCGTGACAAAATCCCGCCTCTCGACATGTTAAATTGAAAACAATCTGCACAATGGACCTATCGCGCCATACCATCTACATGGGCATTCTAGTCTTGGCTGGCGATTTCTAGCGTGTGTAGCGTCTGGCTTCATCGGATCTGAGATCCAGCTCCTATAATGTTGCAGCTTCAAGGACTGGTTTGCTAGGGAAGTGACCCCTCTCGGCTTGATTCAGGGATTTGCCAGCTAGACACCATAGGAGAGCAGTGGTTTTAGCCCGACTATGCTGAGAAAATGCGACTCCTTACTCGAATCAAACGGTTAAGACCTCCTCACAGGTATCTCTTCGCGTTTATTCTTCTCGGCTGGGTCATATTCTTCGTGATATTCAGCAACTACACTCAACGCAAGGGGAAAATAGGTAAGTGATATTTGTGCTAGTAGGAAGATACTGGAGTATTTCAAAGTGTGTCGAAAGAGTTTGCATGCTGTGTAGGAACAAGGCCTAGACCACAGAACGATCACTCATTTAACTACTAGCCTCAGTGATCTGTCTTCTACTCTATATGTTTAAAACTAAAAGCTATTTCCCTTTGATTTCATGTCAGCCGTCTCTTTCAGCCCTTGCTTCAAAGCGCTGTTACTACTGGCACTCACTTTATTATTGTGCTAAAATCTGGATCAATTTACTACGTAATCATGAATTTTCTAAGTGTTTCGATCACTGCGACGTTACTCTCTACTAAATAAAACTGCAGGATACCAGTATCCCAGGTTCAAATCTTTTGTACCTAAATAAACCAAGCTTTTTATAGGGTTTAATCCCTAAGATTTTCCGACTACACTGCCAACAACAGGGAATACACAGTTAGTTAAAAAGAGTTTGAGTTGAAGTCGCCCGGTTAATTAACTAAGAAAGCATGTTTACAAAAAAGCTGTCATGTACCGAGATTAATCCATATTTTTCGCATCCTTAGAACTTTATCAGTCAAGGAATACTCCAGCTAGGCTGTTGGCTTTGTAGAACTAGGTTTTTACTCGAGACCATAATGATTTAAAGTGTAAATTACGTGGCGAACGTGTGGTTTTTGGTGGTCTATTTTGATAATATCGGAGCGTATCGACTTACATTTCTTTTGCATTCACTTATGTTTGACAATGCATAAAAATTGCTTGGAAGAATACAAACTAAATTCAAGATGCTTTATTTAATAAGCTCTAGTAGTTTTCCTTTAAAGAACTAAGTAATTTTCATCAATGAGGAATTGTTTATGTTTCGCGAGACAGTCTGTCTGCTTCAAATGGCAACACACGAGGCTGACTTATGCACGACCTGAAATTAATTGAAAATCATTTATGAATTGTATAAATCATTTGCGTAACGGCCTAACTAAAAACATATAAAGCCATATTACTATGTCGGGAACTGTTAGCAATCAAATCTAGCATTTTATGTCCTAATTTAATTTCATTCTTAAGACGGAGTAGAAAGCATACCGAACGTAAATGCAGTAGCATGTGTTCTAGTGTCGGTGCAAAGGCCGCCTAAAGCACTCTGCCGTATTTAATTTTCCTATTTATCCATTAGGCGAAACCCCCGGGGAGACGGTACCTTTCTTGTCCCCTACAGTTTGTGAAATAGAGACTGAAACCCTTGAAATTCGAAATAATAAGCCTTGCAAACTGCCCATAATGAAGCAATAAAGATCGTCTTCGTTGTTATTAAAAACCCCGATGCGGTTTCTCTCAGAGCATTTCTTCCATTTCCGCATTAAGTTTTCTTATTTCCAACAATGTCCGCCCTACAAATTGAATATTTTTTTATGGTTTCTAGAATAGTACAGAATGTGCCTTATCTATATTGCAATCATAAATAGTTTGAAACTAGTCCGTTTTTAGCGCGGTCTTATTTTCGGCGGAAAATTGCCCTAAAACAATTTAATGGTTTTTTTTCTTATTTTGCGGGCGGTACAGTTTCCAAAGGAAGCTTTTCTTGGGTTTGGTTAATCAGCTGACAAAGAAGTGTTAGGGTCTGTGGTTATAAATGTTTCCTGAATCGAAAATAGAAAAAATGTTAGGATGTTTTAGGTTTTATTATACGGAAAAAACAACTCCGGTGGCGTTTCGGGATGTATAAATGTTTTCTGGAGTTTCAAATACGCGATAAAGTTGAGTCCAGTGAAGACTCCGTCTAGACGAGAAAAAAGTGAGGAAAAAGCACCAAGACTCAAGAGATAAAACACCGTGTTTGTCTTTAAAATTGGTGCTTTGAAAATTTTGAAAAGTTTTTTGAATGACTAAATTGCTGGGTGGTTTCAGGGTCTCACGGTTCGTGACCAAACTCTTGAACCTAGCTGAAACTTTAGCTCTTTTACGCTCAAGAGGGATCTAATTGACAGTTTTTCGGCTTAAAACGGATGGTCTACGCGCGATAAGCGACCACCTCCATATCTTATCAAACATGTTAAAAAATTAACTCTAAATTTGTCTCATTTTTCTGCATACTTCAAAAACCTTCACGCGATTGGGTAGCAAAGAAGCAACTCATTTGCGGCCGTAGTTGTTTAGATTTCAATTCCTTTGCCCATGATCTTGTGTGTGATTCATTATCCTTCTGCAAATTCAATTTCACCGAAAGCCTGAGGGAAAAATACAAACTGTAACAAATCATTTTGGCATATTTTGCTTTGAGCAAAAATCATCAGTCAAATTCGAACCATATTGCCCTGGTATTTTTACGTTATAGTAAATTATGATTACATAGTTTCGATTTATAAAGTTGGATTGAAGTTATTTCAGCTGTGAGACTGAAGTTCCCTGATATTTTTTGATACATATTTGGCAAATTCTGATGGAAGCACATTTATATTTGTCAAATTATGGTTGTACAATTTTTTATATCGTCATGGTTGTAAAACGTCAACAGACAGGAAAATGAGAACACGGAACCCGGACGGTGTTCGCGCGGGCAACTCAGACCCCGTCCTTACTCCGTTTTCAAACGAAAACGGATACTTTTTCCTCCGGATACGGCTATCGTCCACACTACAACGCCGAAAACAATCACCGAAAACGGCGAAAACAATACGAAAACGATAAGTGTGGACGCAAATCTTTTTGAAAACGGAGCAAAAAGTATCCGTATCGTTTGAAAACGGTGTAGTGTGGACGGGGTTTGAAGTGAACAAGCCAAGGCGACCAGGGGCGTATATGGGCCTCTCATTGAGTCTTCATATACCCCACCACAATCCCCACTACAACGCTTATGACATTTGTTAACTTCAAGATAGCCCAATCCCGAAAGGTCAATCTTATATTAAAAAGAAAATAAAGGGTATTTTGTCCTCATCGTAAGGGAACTCCAAGTAGAGTTTGTATGCATTAGCCATTAGATGGCGCAAACCGCTCTCGATACTTGTGGGCTGGCTGAGCCAACTCAACCTGCACACAATGCATTGCTTCGGCTTCATTTCTGATACCATCAAAATTCTGTAACTTGACAAGGAAGCTCAAACGTAATAAATCATCGATCTCGCATTCATTGTTCTAACTACGTCGGACAAGCCAAAATGTTACTTAGGTCTTTCTATTATAGCGCGAAACAAAGGAATTCTTTGCTTCAGTGACCACAAAACAAAGGCGTTCAATGACCAAAGACCAATGACCAAAGCAACCTTTTCTGAATTGGGTGTATATGGGTTTTATATTTTCGTCAATCAAGAAAAATAATAATATATAGATTTAGCCACTGGCTAAAAGCGGAGCTCCTGGTTATAAAATTTTCTATGTGAATGAAAGGGATTCCCATGTGTACATGGTTTATATGGTTGCTTTAGAGTCTTCCCTTCACGAGATGTTAATTTTTCAAGCATAGATGACGTCATCGATGACGTCATATCACGTGACCACTTCATTTCGCTCATCTGGTGGTCTAGACTACACTACCCAAGTTTGGTTGTTTTACAGTCTTCCCTTCACGAGATGTTAATTTTTCAAGCATAGATGACGTCATCGATGACGTCATATCACGTGACCACTTTATTTCGCTCATCTCGTGGTCTAGACTACACTACCTAAGTTTCGTTGTTTTAGAGTCTTCCCTTCACGAGATATTATTTTTTAAGCATAGATGACGTCATCGATGACGTCACATCACGTGACCTCCTCATTTCGCTCATCTGGTGGCCTAGACTACACTATCCAAGTTTGGTTGTTTTAGAGTCTTCCCTTCACGAGATATTGATTTTTCAAGCATAGATGACGTCATCGATTACGTCACATCACGTGACCACTTCATTTTGCTCACCTGGTGACCTAGACTACACTACCAAAGTTTGGTTGTCTTAGAGTCTTCCCTTCACGAGATATTCATTTTTCAACCACTGATGACGTCATCGATGACGTCACATCACATGTCTGGGTTACAGCACCCCCCTTGTGGCATAGACAAAATATCCCAAGTATGGTTGTCTTAGCGTGTTCCCTTGAGGAGATATAATTTTTTCTTTGCATACCACAGGGTTCCCATGTGTACACGGACGGACGGACGGACGGACGGCGTACGCTATAGGTTTAATACCAGAACAATAAAGAAAAAATCATATCTCCCAAAGGGTACCTTCTATAGAAGCCAAACTTGGACAAACTTTCAAAGACCATAAGAGGAACTCTATACCAAGGTCACATGCCCTTACGTCATCAATGACGTCATCAAAATGATCCATAATGCCCGTGACGTTCAAAATTCAACTCGATAGTATACTATACGTTTTTTCCTTAGGTATGGAGCTCCGCTAAAAATCTTTCCATTTTTCGCTGAATAAAACGAAAGGAAATCTATTTTAGACCAGAACGCAGGGCAAGAAAATAGATTTCCTTTCGTTTTATTCAGCGAAAAATGGAAAGATTTTTATTATTTTTCTTGATTTAAACTGTAAAGGTGAGCTCCCTGTGTAAAAAACCGTTATTTTGTAACGTTTCCAAGACAACGCACGCGTTCTTCAACAGTTGTGGCGCCTGGTTGTTTTCCCACACTTTTTTGCTTGGGGGAGCGTGCGTTGTCATGGAATCATTCACCTGCACGTCTTACTGAGAAACTTAACCAATCAGATTCTACTGACCGATTTTGTGTCACCAATTACGTAATGGATGAGAAAATCTCGAGGTGAATTCACTCTGGACAAATTTTTGGCATATTTTGCTTCGAGCAAAAAATCTCCTTTCGCAAAGCGAGTTACGATCGAGAGCGAAGGGTCAGGTGAAATTTCGGCTACGACTTGTTTTGGTTTCCATAGGAACAGCAGACACCCCATTAAGTATTGCCTTCTTGATGAAAGCCACACCCCCGCTGAGCCGTGTCGAATCGTTATGAAAACACCCGAGAAATACCGCCCTTCGTTAATCTCATAGACATTTCAGACGGCTCCCTGCGGCTTTGGATCGTCAAAACTTTTCGCCTTTGGGAAATTGACAGCATGTGGGAAATAGTTCACGACTAGATGATCTCAACGAGTCTAAGCACAGATATGAAACGCCTACACAAAAGTATTGGCTGAATTTTGATTATTTCCAAACTGTCTAGTCGAGCAGATGACCATAAAAGGGATGACCAAGTAATAGCTAGAAATTGCTAGAAAGGAAAGATACAGTAGATAGTTAACATTTAGATTTTCATAGAGTGAAGTACAAGTTGATATAAAAATGTATGAATGAAACGAATTATTGTTGGTGTTGTTGCGGCTCCCGCGACATGCAGGATGAGGACGCGTTTTGATTTCCATGTGCCAGCAGGGTTCAATTTTGAACTACATCAAGTGAAAATTGCGCTTGTAACTGTCGACGAAAACGCTGGCTGACCAGCGTAGGATAAAATCATCATTTCTCGCTTGTGTTCGCGTACGCGTGGGTTCAAGTGTGACCTGCAGAAGTTGAGAAGTGCGTTTGCAACTGATAATGAGAACGACTTTTCAGGTCGGTTCCCATATGAGCCGGCAAGCGTAATATGTTTAAAGTCGACATGTCTTGCTTTCCTACACTTGCTTTAAGTGTGAAATGCATAGGCGAAGCTGTGTGCTTCAAGTGCGCTTTCGTTCGCACGGTTCACTGACACTCAAGGAGAACACGCGACGTTTTTGTTCCCGAATTGTACGTACTTCTCCTTGTGAATCACATCAAGAAATATACGAGATTGATTTTCTTGCGCTTCAGTGTCCGTGAACTTATTTAAAAAATATATATTTTCAAGGTTTGTCATCAGCACTTTTTGATATTGGAAGTAAAAATCAGTTGAGATGATAAAGATATACCCGTCGTGTTTTACGATAATCAAAACCTATGGTCTGTATTGTTCTTATAGTTTATGCTATTGTTCTTATTGTTTATGCTATTGTTCCTTTCCTTTTTGGGATCATAACGCATGGGATTATAAACGTTCATATCCTACCATTCCGATTTTTGTTGGAGCCATGTTGTTTCTAATTCACGTTCCTTTCCCGTTGCTAGGTGATGCTGACAAGTCTGTGGTTGTATCGGATGGCCGTACCGCGAACGTCAACTATTACACCCGCGACGTAAGATGGCTGGTCAAGCCGAAACAACTGAAGAGAAATTACAAAGTGCGCAAGAAAATACTCCTCGTTACCCGAACTCGGCCGCCTCACGAGCGTTTTAGACTGTTCCACGTCTTGTGTAAACTTCTCGACGGCTTCCGGTCATCCTACGAAGTCACCCGAGTGGAAGAACGAGCATTTCTCGAAATAAAAAACGCACTTCGGCCCAATGTCATAAATGGTCGGTATGCAGTCATCGTGTTTGTCGATGTCATGATTTACTTGAATCTCAAGGAAAACGTCAAAGAATATATAAATGCCTACTCAAGAAAATTCAACACAGGGATCTTATTTTTCTCTACGAATTATAATGGTTTTATGCAAGAGTTTGATTTGAATGCGAGAAAGCCTCTCAAAGAAAAGGGACCATTGTATCACCGAGTTAACAGTACGTCTAGCTTACTTAGAATTACGAGAGATGGCCCGCCAGTTGAAAAACCTAGAGCGTCCAAAGGAATGAGCTCTACAAAGTGGATGTACCTTAGCTACGATCCAGTTCTTACTTCCTACGAAACTGTTAGCTACGTATTACCGGGCCCGCGATCGAAAAAGCGCAGGAGTGTGCGGAGTGCGCCATTTGAGCGTGCGACTGTCATTCTAGACCCAGGCAAGAGGGATGGAATCAGGCGCGTCTTTTTTTCTGCAGGGTTCCCGTTTTTCCTGAGTACAATGATATTTATGGACTCCTTAGATTATTTGGCTCCCATGACCTTGATGTACTCTCTTGAGCGATACCTCCAGGTGGATATCGATGATATATTTATTGGTACGCCTGGGATAAGGATTCAACGCAAAGATGTCACGGTAAGATGTATTGCGTGACATTAAAATGGTTCGCACGGTCATCTGCACGCTTTTCCGTGCTTCTCTGGACACAAATAGATGCACAGATGACGTGTCATGACCTAAAATGTCGAGTGGCGTGACCGTTGTTGATAACACGCTATAATTACAGACGCAAAATCAAATCAAATTACAAAATCAAATTACAGACGCAAAATCAAATAATTTGTGTTATTTTCCATTTCGGAAACTTTGAACTATTTACATCCTTCTCTTTTTTTCGCTTGTTATTAACGGTTTTTTTTCTTCACGTTTTTACCCTTCGTCTCTCTCTGCTTCTTTGTCCTCTCGCCGCCTGCCTCGACTAGCTATGCTATTTGCAGGCGGTGTGCTGTCTTTGTAATATTAAAAAAAAGATATAATAAAGTTGAAGTTTGAAAGTTGACGCACGAAAAATGAGATCTGTTTGTTTAATACAACAACAAAAACGTTTTTTTGTGTGTGGAAATGTGAAGTAAGCATGTGTCCGACTATAATGTTGCGCGCCATAGCGTTTCATGAACAAAATTGTTTGCCACGAGACGCAGCCGATTCATCTCTCTGATCCAGCTCTTGACTTCCTTTTATTTGGCAGGACTTGCTGACTGTTCAGTCCATGCTAGAACAGAAGGTCCCTGGATTCAAGTTCAACTTGGGTTTTTCTGGTAAAGGCTACAAGCGTGGTACATATGAAGAGGATGACGGCGATGACGCAATCTTGCAGTATGCTCACCACTTCACGTGGTTCGGTCATCTTTACGATCACGAACAGGCACACAAGTTCTCCCTCAAGGACTTGATCAAGTCCATGAAGAGAAATAGGAAGTTTGCTAAGGTAACTTGAATGGGGAGTTTGCAGGTGTTGCGTGACATTTTGAATTTTGATCCTAGCAAAATAAAAATACCATATTTGAAAAGAGCTCACCGAAATATGTGAAATCCTAAAAAATTGAGGTGGTTTCGATAAATAACAAAGAAGTTATGAGCGTCAGAAGTTGGTCGTTTTCCTATAGGTTTAATGTTGTGATGGGCAACAGTTTCCCACCACAACATTAAACGTATAGAGAGAAACAGCCTTCTTCGGGCGCCAATAACTTTGCTAATATCTACCCAAATCAACTCAAATTTTCGGTTGTTCTAACTCCGGCAAGCTCTTTTCAAATATGGCATTTTCATTTTATTAGGATCAAGATTAAAAATGTCACGCAACACCTGCAAACTCCCCATTTGGTAGCTTCAGTAACAACTTTTCAAACACCTCACTTTAAAATTCATTGGAATTTCTGTTTGTTCAGGATCATGGTATACCGCTGAACACTTCATATGCAGTCGCCCCTCATCACTCTGGTGTGTACCCAGTCCACGAAGCGCTCTACACAGCGTGGCGTAGGGTACACAGGGTGACCGTCACGTCAACAGAGGAATACCCTCATCTCAAACCTGCTTGGTTCCGACGAGGGTTTATTTATAGAGGAATCAAGGTAGGGGTGATCATTACTGAGCATGCGCGAACTCGGGTTTCCCTCTGTTTCGGCCATTAATATATTTCAATACTGTGACCGAGGTCTTGAAAATACTGACCGAGGTGGAAGGCCGATGTTTAATGTGTTTAAGAGGAAATCAATTCAGAGATCGAGCAATTTCAGGCTTAAATGGACAAAATCTTGTATTAGAGTAATATCAAAGATATTCAAATTCTGATTGAATTTTCTTAAAACTAGAGATGTTTACTCATTAACTATAGTAACACCAAAAACAATTTCCCATTGGAGCCTGTAAAAATAGATTTCAAAGCTGAAAAAGTAGGGGAAACAACAGAAAAAATTGCTTGTAATTTCATTCCACTACCATTTGCCAGTGTTTTGTAGAAACTTTGATTTCGTTTTCAGTTTTGGTGTTAGAAACGGATTCTTTTCACAAGATATTGAAAACAGACTCAAAGAAGTTTGCAATACAATTCAAATGATCTTGGTATAATATTTTTGTCCACTGCTTACTCGAACTGCTGGTGGATTCCTTCTTAATGCTCGCGCACACTGACGAATCTTGTTTTGTCCCTTGCCCATAACACAGGGAGCCTGAGACAGTGCGTTCGCGTTTGTCTCGTTTTCTTCGATCTGTTCGTTTTAAGAGAGGTACCTGCGGAGAAGGTTAATCCAGACCGTACTGTTTTGGTTTTCCTCCCGTTGTAGGTGCTCCCCCGTCAGACATGCGGTCTTTTCACCTCCACAAACACGTTCAAGCAAGTGAAAGGCGGTATCAGGGCGCTAGACAGGAGTATTCATGGCGGAGAGCTCTTCGAGACTCTACTCAGAAACCCGGTATGTATTACTATAGGTAAATCCATTACCCGACGAGGGAATTCCACACTAAATCTCACGCGAAAAATCAAGTGAGATTTAGTGTGGAATTCCTGTGTCAGGTAATGGATTTTCTTTGAATCCCATGCCGGAGGTTTTATTGATTTAATAATTTACAAAAAAAGGCTTTACGCGCGCCAAGGAAGCCATTGCCAAACTGTTTCAATTTCAGGAAAATGCAACTTAAAAATCTTTAGCGAAGCGTCTTCGTTGACGAAAAGACGTTTCATACAGTGTTTGACAGAGTTTAAAACTTTAGAAAGTAATTGTTCTTGCTTTCTCTCTGATAAATTGTAAATTTGTCGTGTAGAAATTTAATTTCGTGGGTGTCCTGTGTTTTCAGTGAATTCTACTTTTGCAGCCATGTAATTCCACAAAAAATCTCCCTCGATTTCAGCCAATCAGCACGCGAGATAGAGTCATAGCATGGGATTCTACCGAAAATCAGCTGCGGTAGTCGATTTCATTTCCCTTTTTCCGCAACTGAAAAGTTATGCGCACCTGGTCACATTGCTTTGACCACAGGCACACGTGACGTGGCGGATCCAGGATTTAAAGAGGGTTTTTTTTTCATCATTTTTGCTGATGTCACCACGCCAAAAAAATTATATATAGGTATAACAATCCTTCTCTTTTTCCGTGGCCCTCTCACGAGGCGAAATAGTGGTTGCTACATCATGTATCCGCGCCTGGGCGAAGGACCAAGACGAGAGTTATCATTCTCGACGCATAGCCTTCCCACTCTTGGTTCGAGAATGGAGTCTTCTGTCATAATAAGTCTCGCTTCCGTGAGTGCGTGTGTGTACGCGAGTTTCGGTTCAATATATTCTAAGATAGACTGCTTGCAGCCCCTTCTTCGGCGAACGTCAGTAAACAAATCGAAGCGCGCCGCGGATAAAAAAACATTTCCCTCGATTTACGGACGTTCGCCGAAGAAGGGGCTGCAAGCAGTCTAATTGTATAGGATTATTCAAAGCTTCAGGAGGCTAGATTCCGCTAAGAAAGTAGCACGAAAAAAGCGATATCGCACGAGTCGCGCAGCGACGAGGGCGAAATCGTCTTTTTGAGTGCTATTTTCGGCGGAATCTACCGACTGCACGCTTTGAATAGACTTGAATCCTATGACATCTCGTCCTCAATTTACACAAAAAGAGATATCATAGGATTCTACGACGAGTGAATTTCACGTTATATTTGACTTGAAAAACCATATCGCGTGATGAATTTTTCTTGAATCCCATGGCATGGTGAAGATTCGAGCTTTGAACTTTCTTTGCGCGCGGGTATCCTGTTGTTTTGTCGAATTCAGCTTTCAACCATTGACTTCCGCGTTAAATTTTACTCGTCTTTAGCCAATCAACGCGCGCGTAAGAATTGAGCTATGGGATTTTATAGGATTATTCAAAGCTTCAGGAGGCTAGATTCCGCTAAGAAAATAGCACGAAAAAAGCGATATCGCACGAGTCGCGCAGCGACGAGGGCGATATCGCCTTTTTGAGTGCTATTTTCGGCGGAATTTACCGACTAATCGCTTTGAATATACTTGAATCCTATTCTATAGGATTATTCAATCTTTCTGTCTTCTTTTTACCTAGATCACAATAATCATGACTCACATGACCAACTACGCTAGCGACCGTCTGGCCCAGTACCTGATCACGAGTCTGGTGAACTTTGTGGAGACCTGGACGAACATCGAGCTGCGCAGCGCGCCACCCACACAATTAGCAGACATGTACTTTAACCTTTTTCCTCAGGACAAGTCTCCTTTGTGGCTGGTATGTAGGATCAAATCCTGGGCATTTTGCTTGGAAAAGTTCTCTTGGATTAAAATTACTAAAATTAGCTGTCAACAGCATTAATTCGTAATAAGACGATGGCGAATTCTATTATGGTGTCCAAACGTCACTATTTTGGCAACTAGAATTTTAGGCGCCAATGACATGTCATGGATGTAAATGATATGGTATTCCTTTTTTATTGACAAAAACTTGCGCTTAACTTGAAGATGTTCTGTAAACTAAAACTTGAAGATGTTCTGTAAACTAAAACTTGAAGATGTTCATTAAACTAAAACTTGAAGATGTTCTGTAAAACTAAAACTTGAAGATGTTCTGTAAATTAAAACTTGAAGATGTTCTGTAAACTAAAACTTGAAGATGTTCTGTAAAACTAAAACTTGAAGATGTTCTGTAAACTAAAACTTGAAGACCTTCTGTAGACTAAAACTTCTCTATGTATGTAGAGTCCATGCGATGATCCTAAACGACACCTTGTCATCTGGGACAAAAGTAAATCCTGTAAGAAGTTCCCTTCGTTCTTGTTGATCGGCCCCCTCATGGAGGACTCGAACTTTTACAGTCCCTACTTCACCTTAACCCTGACGTGCTTCAAATGCCGAACAGATCCAGTGAGACTGAGTTCTTTAGTGGGGAGAACTACATGAGAGGCATTGACTGGTGAGTTGCAGAGTAGTTTAACTTTAATATATTTTAATATAATTACTACTAATTATATACTTTAATAATTGCTCAAGTGAAGAGAACTATGAGAATTACTAAGCGGTGATAACACTGAACTTAGTTTTGGGTAGCCTGTGTAGCAAGCGTTCCCGTATGTTTTAAGGGAAAAGAAACCAAGAGAAACAGAGGAGCGAGTTTTTGGTCGCGTGCTCGCTTCTTCTCATCACTTTCTCCTCTGTTCCCCTGGGTTTTCCCCTGAAAACAGACCACTGGAACCTTCAATTCATATCTAAGCTCTCCGAACGTGCTGTATGTAATCAGATGCACAATCACATGATGAAGTTCGAGTAGTATCCTTTACTCCAGTCTGCTTACCGTAAACAGCACAGTACTGAGACGGCCTTACTCAAGGTACACAATGATATCATGCTAAATATGGACAGCCAGAAAGTCACTCTTCTGGTTCTTCTTGATTTAATTGCCGCGTCTGTTGAAGCGGCTAGAATCAAGCTTTGGAGTAACAGGTACTGCGCTGCGCTGGTTCAAATCGTACCTGGCGGACAGATCTCAGCGCGTGTGCTTTGAAGGGTGCTTGTCCAGGAAATTCGATCTTCTCCATGGTGTTCCGCAAGGCTCGTGTCTAGGGCCACTTCTGTTCACGATCTATGCAAGCAAGCTCTTTCACGTTATCAAGGCGCATCTTCCGGAAGTACACGCTTACGCCGACGACACTCAGTTATATCTGTCGTTTAAGCCAGACACTGATATCAGTCAGGCAAATGCGGTAGCAGCTATGCAAAACTGTATTAATGCAATTAGGACGTGGATGACGTTAGATAAACTAAAGCTTAACGACAACAGAACAGAGATAATTGTGATAGGCACATGGGCCCAGCTTAACAAAGTAAACATTTCCCATCTCACAGTTGGTCAGACAAATGTACCTATAGATAGCTCTGCAGTCCGTAATCTCGGCTCATGGTTTGACACCCATCTTAATATGGCTACACATATCAATAAGGTCTGCCAGTCAGCATTTTACCATCTTTATAATATCAGCAAATCAGAAAATATCTTTCATACGACAACACTAAGTTGCTTGTGCAGTCCGTTGTCATGGCGCGACTAGATTACTGTAATAGCCTTCTTTATGGAGTGCATCTTTCTAAACTCCAGCGACTACAGACGCGGCTGCGCGGTTAATAAGCTACACTCCTAATCACTGCCACATCACTCCAGTGCTTTTTGAGCTGCACTGGCTACCTGTCAAGTATAGAGTAAAATTCAAGGTCGCGACTCTCGCATTTAAAGCAATTCATAATATGGCTCCCATTTACCTTAGAGATCTTATTAATATTAGTAATAACAGTAGGTACAACCTTCGCTCACAGTCAACGGGCATTATGCTGCAAGACCGTTCTGCTAGATTTAAGAAGACTCTTGGAGACAGAGCATTTACGGCTGCTGCTCCACAAGTATGGAACAATCTGCCATCAAATTTAAGGAACATTGACAATTTTAATTGCTTTAAGTCAAGTCTCAAGACTTACTATTTTAGATTAGCATGCAGTGACTTTATTCTATAATTTTAATTATTTTAAACATTTTAGCTGTATATTTTTTAGCTTTATTCTATTTAGTATTAGTTTAAATCATTAGTAACTTTTTATTATACATATATAAATATTTTTTATCTCATATTATTAGGAATTGCATTTTAATATTCATGTACTGCGCATTTGATCATATCCACATGCTAAAATGCGCATAACAAGTATTAAATATTATTATTATTAAGTTTTGGAGTGTCTCATTTCTCTGTTTTGCTGGCGTTCACCTCTTTTGTGCACTTGCTTTTCTGGGCCTCGAGCTTGAAATAATAAGATATCGCAAAATATGAAGCACACAGATTAGAAGAAGTCGACCAAAGTAAAGCAATTTCACGGTTCAAAACTCAGTCGCAAACAAAGTGGACATGTGGGTTGTCACTAAATTGTATTAGCACAAGTCCTGATACCCCTTGAAGGGTGGGGAACGTCATCATTTCATTACCAGAAGAATGAGAGCATAGCCTATAACTTTTTGTTAATCGTTCTTTTCTTATCAAGGTATATGGACCAGTTCTCCACACCGTCCAGTCCAAACCAGATGACGTATGAACCAAGCATGTCCTATTTCACCAGTAGCGTGGCGCCACGCAGAGCCAACGCCCTCCTCAAAGGAACCAAGATCGTATTCGTGCTGGAGGACCCAGTCGTCATTGCGTATGCACATTATCAGGTGAGTTAGCTCAGAACATCTTATTGTGGCTTACTTTACAGCTTCACAAACCGGATCTCTTAAGCAAAATATCTGTTCCGCAAGCGCTTTCCTAGATGGCTGGTTATAACTGAACAATGATTCGAAATGATGGCAATTATGTCATAACTACCGCATGGCACGGCTCATCACAATTGGCGCGTAAATATGTTCCCTGTTACAGCCAAAGACGCTGAAGCGCCCCCCTCTAGAGTGCAATAATGAGTTGATTAATGAGCAATTCAATATATCAGTAATTCAATAATGAGTTGATTCAATAATGCATTTGGCTTGGGAAAACGTTATTCGATTTGAACTCAGATTTCGGCTAGATTACCTTCCTGAACCACGCTCCAATACTCTTAAGTCACTGGCTTTATGCTTCTTGGGATATCCCTGATAATACTGATCAACAATGTCTTCTGTAAATGAACGAGGGAGAGATTACCCGGCTCGTAAAAGTCTATTAGGCCCGCCATATTGGTAACAAAACTCATAAACAAAAGGCTCCCTGTGGATTTTTTCCATATATGGAAGCGCCTCCGTCGTCTATCGTCCAATCAAAAAGCGAAAACCCAGTTCAAATCGAAAGACGTTTTCCCAAGCCGAAAGTATTATTGAATCGAATAATGGATCCAATATTCCAAGAATCAACTCATTATTGCGCTCTAGGGGGGTACGCTTGAGCGTCTTTGGCTGTAACGGCGGTCTGCCGTGCCATGAGAGACCGCCGTTAACAGGGAAGTAAATATGTAATCACTTGTTACAACTGAGCAATAAGCCATATGTTGGCAACTACCTAATGGCACGGCTCATCACATTAGAGGCGTGAATAGTCATAACTGAAGAATAATGGCAATACGTCGGCAGCGTACCACCTAATGGCACGGCTCATCACATTAGGCGCGTGAATATGTAATCACTTGTCACAACTGTACAATAATGGCAATATGTCGGCAACCACCTAATGGCACGTCTCATCACATTAGGGGCGTGAATATGTAATCACTTGTCATAACTGAACAATAATGGCAATATGTCGGCAACCACCTAATGGCACGGCTCATCACATTAGGCGCGTGAATATGTAATCACTTGTCACAACTGTACAATAATGGCAATATGTCGGCAACCACCTAATGGCACGTCTCATCACATTAGGGGCGTGAATATGTAATCACTTGTCATAACTGAACAATAATGACAATATGTCGGCAACCACCTAATGGCACGGCTCATCACATTAGGCGCGTGAATATGTAATCACTTGTCACAACTGAACAATAATGGCAATATGTCGGCAACCACCTAATGGCACGGCTCATCACATTAGGGGCGTGAATATGTAATCACTTGTCATAACTGAACAATAATGACAATATGTCGGCAACCACCTAATGGCACGTCTCATCACATTAGGGGCGTGAATATGTAATCACTTGTCATAACTGAACAATAATGGCAATATGTCGGCAACCACCTAATGGCACGTCTCATCACATTAGGCGCGTGAATATGTAATCACTTGTCATAACTGAACAAAAATGGGGGGGAAAGTTAGACAACCAAACGTGAACAAAGATGCAGGCCAGTGATTAAGAATATGATCACATGTTACGATCGATAATCAGGCGATTTTTACACCATATCCACTAGCTGTCCATTGATTTACCCACAACTCCCTGATTTACCTAAAATGATACGCTTGATACAAGAGCCAGCTCTCATAGAGTCTATTTGATTTCTCCCACTCAGCATCTAAAGCGCCACAACAAAGTCGTAGACAGCAATTTCGACGAGTTAGTGACCAGCAGTACTACACCTGAGCTAGAGCGCACGCGCCAATCAATCTTGCGCCCAGGTCACTTCGCCGAGCACATCGGCCGATGGATGAAGTTCTTCGACCCGAAACAAATGCTGATTGTGAATCTGCGTGACTTGGTGAGCTTGCCCATCGCGGTTATGAGAGATTTGCAGGATTTCCTGGCGCTCGATCACCCACTCGACTACAGCAAGCATTTAAGGTGAGTAAAGCTTTACGCGCATGTAATTGTCACATATTTTTTCGGAAGTCAAAATTCCCGACAGGTCAAACAGTCGTGCCTCGATCCTGCCGTGATATATGGACAACTTCGTGTCTACCTGACGTAGGAGGCAGGACTGTTTGAGCGGCGGAAACATTTGCTTATATTACCGGCGGGAATTATGGATCTTTCACCGACATTTTTGGCAAGTTAGTCAGCTAAATCTATCTGTAAGAGGTACGTAAAATGACTTAACTTCAAATATATGTGTAAATTTTGAGGTCTGGCTGAATCCCCTCAAATCCCCTCAATTCTCGCAGGTATCATGAGAAGTACGAGCTTGGGTGCTCGTCGGGAACTTTCGATTTTACCCCTAAAAGATACCAAAAAGGCGTGGCTTAGTTGATTTTGACCCCTTAAAGGTACCAACAAGTGTGATATTGATAAAACGATTGTTGCTTGATTTGCTAGAACGGACCCCTAACGGGTTACTACCTATCTGGAAATTAGAAAATTGCAAGTTTCGAATTTACCCCTAAAGGGCATCAGAGGCCTGTTTTTAAACCCTTAAAGGTACGACGAGCACCCTAAAAGTTACGACGAGTCCCCCCTCTCCGGGTGCGAAATATTTTTGCGACTGCACTGTAGTGAAATGCTAAATAGTGGTGTATTTTCTCTACAGATTTAATGACACGCTCAAAACGTTTTGTCACGTCCTTGCCAATAATGGAACCGGGTCTTGCTACACGTCCGAGAGCCCAGCCCCCAAAAGCGATTTAGATGAGTCCACGATCAAGTACTTACAGCGGTATTACGCCAAGCACAATCACAACCTAGTGAGGATCAATCAGAAAATTCAATTTAAATTACCAAAATGGCTGAAGGATATTGGGAAGTGAAGCGGAGCCTAAGGAATGCGTGACAGAATTATTTATGACTCAGAAAGAGGAGTCACACAACGACAAATATATGGTCAATGTATCGCGCCGTGTGAATGGCCTGATTTGCAGAGGGAATTGTTTAAAAACGTGATTCGATGTGTTGGCAGTTCACCGATGCTATTGGGTTACAAAACAAAGGTCAAAGGTTAAGAACGTGTGACAGAATTATGTGACATATTTGTGTGTCTTGCGTGACGCAAGTGTAACTGAAGTATGGCAAACGAAGTTCGACACATAGCCCCTGGGTGACACTTTCATGACACTTGCGTGACATGTGTATAATGAAGATTAATCTGAAATCAACGAAAAATACCGTTTGCAGATTGACTACGCGAAAACGCGTGACAAGACTTTACATGATGTCATGACGTTTGCCATAGGCCTTTTTTAATACACCGGAAGTCGTGGATTGCAATGCATTATGGTCTAGCTTCGGTACAAACAAACCACCAAACAATGGGCAGTTATTCCCACTATATCAAGATAAATGTGTCGCTTTTGTCAATGCGAACCCGTGCGTGACGCGGGCTACCTCTGTAGGTATTTCCGAGCTGGAGGCCAAAATTAAGATGGCGGCATACACGAACAACGTTTCTTTCCAAAATCTGCAAGTTTTGACGAACCTTTTGACAATTTAGGGTAAGAAATAAGCTAGGAAAACTTCTGGAACTCCAAATATGGTAAGTAGAATCTTCCATATAAGGAAATTTTAGAAAACGACACATTTCAACGAGAACTTTCTTGATATATGACTGGGAAACACTACCCATTGTTTGGTGATTTGTTTGTACCGAAGCCAGACCATAATGCATTATGATCCACCACTTCAAAAAGGCCTATGGTAATTTTCGTCAGACGTGCCCGATATAGAGAGAACAGAAGGTCATATTGGGTAGGTATCTGTATCTGTGTTTTCAGCACTCTACCAATTTTACCTTGTAAATTGAAGTCGCAAAAATGTGACGCCGTTGTTGCGTTTATCAAGCACTGGAAAGTTTTGAAAACGGTAGAAAACAATTTCCAAACAAAAATGAAAATGGAATTCAAAATTATATAGATCACAGATATCTATTTTTATCGAGAGAATTATTTTATAGAGCTATGAATATTGTAAATAAGAGACTATATTATCAAAATGTTGAGAGCATTATTAAATGTTTCTTGTAAATATATAATAAAGCAGATGAAACTATATTAAAATATTAATAATGAAATAAATAATAGTATGCCTTATTTCCTCAGCTATTTCAACAAAGGTTGTCGGTCTTGTCGGCCTACGCGCCCAGACCGAAAAGCAGTACGGGTAGAAACTAAATATCCTTTTTTGATGATACCTCGCTGGTCTGAGTGCTAAATTATATGAAAGAGAGTTATGTTTCAAGCTAGTAATGTCTCGAGTAGTTCATTAGCGTCGTATTCAAGCAGTGATCCGACTGAATTTTGATAAACGCATTTCATCAAGCCTCAGAGAAAGGGTATATGACCATGTGTTGTGTACGGTATAGTAAACAAAGCCTGTCAGGAGCCCAGGAAGTACGCTACATATATAGGTTAGATATAGGTTAGATGAAAGCTTCTATTGATGGGCTCCTGAGCCAGCAAGGTTATATTATTCATGCGCACAACTGCGCGCCGCAAATGAAGAAGTTATTAATATTCATGTGCGCGAAGCGCGGCCCAACAGACGAATTTCTATGCTTGTAACGTCGAAAACTCGCGCTTTCCTATGGGGTCTTCTTTCAAATATATAGTGACTTGCCCGCCAGGCCTATCATTGCAGGACATTTTTGGGAGAGTTTGCTTTTCCTCGTCAAGATACACTTGTTCTTGTAAACGGCGTCAGGGTAGTGTCTTCATTGCTCAAAGATTATATTAGATGTCATTCTTTATGCGCGCGAAGCGCGCCGAAATGTTTATAGAGAAGTTGCTGAAATAACCACTATCGCCATCTGTTTTACCCTCTTCATCGTCAAATGTTTGATGAAAAAATTATGACCCTCCCCAAACAGGAGTGAAAAAAATTTGGACCCTCCCTTTAGACACGCGAAAAAATTAGGACCCTCCCCACAAAAATAGAAGCCCTCCCCCCGCTAAATAATGACACGTCCCTAGGAATATCTAAGACCAAAAAACGTGGTCAGATGGATCGAGAAATTAATGCGACACTGAGGCCTAGTACATACGCCGCTCTTATCATGAGCCGATCCTAATAGGTATTTGGGTCGGCCTAAGGAGCGGCTGTTGATTCGTACTTACTCCGGCGAGCCAATGCAAATGAGGTGATCAGGTGATGGAAAAAAAAAGAAAAATAGTACCGAACCGGGAGTCGAAACTCGGCCTGCCATGTACACTGTAGACTAAAAAAAGTGCATTACAATCAGCTTTCTTTTGCGCAATATTTACGACCTCGTTACCCGGGGGGAACTCCCCTATTTTTTTTGCAGTCGGGGATGATCGTCGGAAATGTTCAGTTTCACCCCTAAAAGATACCAAACATGGCGTGCCTCAAATAATTTGTTACCCTAAAAGATACCCTAAAAGATGGGGCTTTATATGCCTCGTTATGAAAGACAAAAACAAATTACCATTTTTTCTTTCAAAATTCGAGGAGGCGAGAAACCAGGGTCAAAATCCCAAACAGTTATCTTTGTCACAGCCAGGTTCGCCTTGTGATTTTGTACAAGCTTCGCATAACGGGAGCTTGCACTCGGCACATAGAAATTCTGTATCATTGAAGCAAGATGCGCACATGTCTATACGTTTAGCCATTTTTATTTGTTCTCTTTTGGCGTAATGCAAAGAAAAAGGTGATTTAGCACATGTAAAGAAACGACAGCCGCTCTTTAGCCGTTCTTCACGGCTGGCTACATATCAGATCCATTAAAATAATTTATTAGAGCATTTTGGTAATGTATGCATTTGGAACGGCTCATGAAAAGCGCGCCGTTTGAATGAAAGGCGCGCCACAGCCGTTCTGCACGCCTAGCCAAACGCGGACGACCTTGTCGGAGCCATTACCAGTGTATGTCAAAGCCTCTTGCGTTAGTTCCTCTGACAACTGCTGGAAACACCTAGCGCCGCTCCTAATGTACAAGCCGCTCCTATTTGATTCATACGCCGTTCTTTCCATGCGCTACTGCTAATAATAGGATCGGCTCATGATAAGAGCGGCGTATGTACTAGGCTTCAGTGAGTTTAACTCAAAACTGTTTTGCCTGAAAAAGGGGATTATTCGTCATAACTCGTGTTCTATCCTATGGATCATCATCAAATTTGGTCAGTACAATAATTTCAACAAGAGCTATATTTTGATGTATTTTGTTGCCATGGGAATGCTAATCATGTGACTCAGTGGCGGCCATCTTGGATTTTATAATTAGACCTTCTGAGGACAGACATGAAAAGGTGAAATCGAAAGATAATCCCATATTTAGATGCAGAGAAACTTCCTTCAAATGAAGTTAATTGGACTAAGTCGCATTTCTTAAATTTAATATATATATATGATTTTAGGGTTTTTTAAACATGATGTTTTGAAAAACTGTCTTCATTAAAAGATTATCCTAGATATCCAATTAGGTTTACAGAAAGATCAAAGCTACAAACATTATGATAAAAAGAAATTTCTGATTTTTATCTTCTTTCCATACTACAACGGGCGCTAAAAGTTTAATCCAAGATGGCGGACGGTGAGTCACGTGACGTCGTTACCATGACAACAACAACTTCATCGTAATCAGAATTCCAAAATAAGTTTGAGGCCTACGTTTTGAAAGATTTTCGTTAAAAAATAACGAAGTTACCAAAAAGTAGCCCTACGTGTCATTATTTACCGGGGGGGAGGGCTCCCATTTTTTTCAAACAAGGCTAAAAAAAATTACGACCCTCCCCTTGAACATAACAAAAAAAATGTGACCCTCCCCCAGTCGTAGGTAAAAAAAAGGGACCCTCCCCCATGGAAATTATTTCTGAAAAAACCTGTCAGTTTGACTATTGTCCGAGTGATGCACTTTCTCTTTCATTCTTCTTAATATAGAAATACTTTTTCTTACTTCTGCCAAAGCTAAGGAACCGCGGTTATTATTTATCGCCTAGAGTATTTACGTGAGGATTTTGGGTAATAGACGGGGAAAACGCAGTGATCCCCCCTCTGTGAGTAGAATGATTAACGTGATCCCACCTCTCCCGTCCCCTATTTGACCTATGGTCACTGAAGACATTTTGCCGAAAAAGGGGGAAGCATATCTTTCTTCGCGCGCGAAGCGCACCCCGAATTTTCATAAACGCATTTCATCAAGCCTCAGAGAAAGGGTATATGAACATGTGTTGTGTATAGTAAACAAAGCCTGTCAGGAGCCCAGGAAGTACGCTACATATATAGGTTAGATATAGGTTAGATGAAAGCTTCTATTGATGGGCTCCTGAGCCAGCAAGGTTATATTATTCATGCGCACAACTGCGCGCCGCAAATGAAGAAGTTATTAATATTCATGTGCGCGAAGCGCGGTCCAACAGACGAATTTCTATGCTTGTAACGTCGAAAACTCGCGCTTTCCTATGGGGTCTTCTTTCAAATATATAGTGACTTGCCCGCCAGGCCTATCATTGCAGGACATTTTTGGGAGAGTTTGCTTTTCCTCGTCAAGATACACTTGTTCTTGTAAACGGCGTCAGGGTAGTGTCTTCATTGCTCAAAGATTATATTAGATGTCATTCTTTATGCGCGCGAAGCGCGCCGAAATGTTTATAGAGAAGTTGCTGAAATAACCACTATCGCCATCTGTTTTACCCTCTTCATCGTCAAATGTTTGATGAAAAAATTATGACCCTCCCCAAACAGGAGTGAAAAAAATTTGGACCCTCCCTTTAGACACGCGAAAAAATTAGGACCCTCCCCACAAAAATAGAAGCCCTCCCCCCGCTAAATAATGACACGTCCCTAGGAATATCTAAGACCAAAAAACGTGGTCAGATGGATCGAGAAATTAATGCGACACTGAGGCCTAGTACATACGCCGCTCTTATCATGAGCCGATCCTAATAGGTATTTGGGTCGGCCTAAGGAGCGGCTGTTGATTCGTACTTACTCCGGCGAGCCAATGCAAATGAGGTGATCAGGTGATGAAAAAAAAAAAGAAAAATAGTACCGAACCGGGAGTCGAAACTCGGCCTGCCATGTACACTGTAGACTAAAAAAAGTGCATTACAATCAGCTTTCTTTTGCGCAATATTTACGACCTCGTTACCCGGGGGAACTCCCCTATTTTTTTTGCAGTCGGGGATGATCGTCGGAAATGTTCAGTTTCACCGCTAAAAGATACCAAACATGGCGTGCCTCAAATAATTTGTTACCCTAAAAGATACCCTAAAAGATGGGGCTTTATATGCCTCGTTATGAAAGACAAAAACAAATTACCATTTTTTCTTTCAAAATTCGAGGAGGCGAGAAACCAGGGTCAAAATCCCAAACAGTTATCTTTGTCACAGCCAGGTTCGCCTTGTGATTTTGTACAAGCTTCGCATAACGGGAGCTTGCACTCGGCACATAGAAATTCTGTATCATTGAAGCAAGATGCGCACATGTCTATACGTTTAGCCATTTTTATTTGTTCTCTTTTGGCGTAATGCAAAGAAAAAGGTGATTTAGCACATGTAAAGAAACGACAGCCGCTCTTTAGCCGTTCTTCACGGCTGGCTACATATCAGATCCATTAAAATAATTTATTAGAGCATTTTGGTAATGTATGCATTTGGAACGGCTCATGAAAAGCGCGCCGTTTGAATGAAAGGCGCGCCACAGCCGTTCTGCACGCCTAGCCAAACGCGGACGACCTTGTCGGAGCCATTACCAGTGTATGTCAAAGCCTCTTGCGTTAGTTCCTCTGACAACTGCTGGAAACACCTAGCGCCGCTCCTAATGTACAAGCCGCTCCTATTTGATTCATACGCCGTTCTTTCCATGCGCTACTGCTAATAATAGGATCGGCTCATGATAAGAGCGGCGTATGTACTAGGCTTCAGTGAGTTTAACTCAAAACTGTTTTGCCTGAAAAAGGGGATTATTCGTCATAACTCGTGTTCTATCCTATGGATCATCATCAAATTTGGTCAGTACAATAATTTCAACAAGAGCTATATTTTGATGTATTTTGTTGCCATGGGAATGCTAATCATGTGACTCAGTGGCGGCCATCTTGGATTTTATAATTAGACCTTCTGAGGACAGACATGAAAAGGTGAAATCGAAAGATAATCCCATATTTAGATGCAGAGAAACTTCCTTCAAATGAAGTTAATTGGACTAAGTCGCATTTCTTAAATTTAATATATATATATGATTTTAGGGTTTTTTAAACATGATGTTTTGAAAAACTGTCTTCATTAAAAGATTATCCTAGATATCCAATTAGGTTTACAGAAAGATCAAAGCTACAAACATTATGATAAAAAGAAATTTCTGATTTTTATCTTCTTTCCATACTACAACGGGCGCTAAAAGTTTAATCCAAGATGGCGGACGGTGAGTCACGTGACGTCGTTACCATGACAACAACAACTTCATCGTAATCAGAATTCCAAAATAAGTTTGAGGCCTAAGTTTTGAAAGATTTTCGTTAAAAAATAACGAAGTTACCAAAAAGTAGCCCTACGTGTCATTATTTACCGGGGGGAGGGCTCCCATTTTTTTCAAACAAGGCTAAAAAAAATTACGACCCTCCCCTTGAACATAACAAAAAAAATGTGACCCTCCCCCAGTCGTAGGTAAAAAAAAGGGACCCTCCCCCATGGAAATTATTTCTGAAAAAACCTGTCAGATAGACTATTGTCCGAGTGATGCACTTTCTCTTTCATTCTTCTTAATATAGAAATACTTTTTCTTACTTCTGCCAAAGCTAAGGAACCGCGGTTATTATTTATCGCCTAGAGTATTTACGTGAGGATTTTGGGTAATAGACGGGGAAAACGCAGTGATCCCCCCTCTGTGAGTAGAATGATTAACGTGATCCCACCTCTCCCGTCCCCTATTTGACCTATGGTCACTGAAGACATTTTGCCGAAAAAGGGGGAAGCATATCTTTCTTCGCGCGCGAAGCGCACCCCGAATTTTCATAAACGCATTTCATCAAGCCTCAGAGAAAGGGTATATGAACATGTGTTGTGTATAGTAAACAAAGCCTGTCAGGAGCCCAGGAAGTACGCTACATATATAGGTTAGATATAGGTTAGATGAAAGCTTCTATTGATGGGCTCCTGAGCCAGCAAGGTTATATTATTCATGCGCACAACTGCGCGCCGCAAATGAAGAAGTTATTAATATTCATGTGCGCGAAGCGCGGTCCAACAGACGAATTTCTATGCTTGTAACGTCGAAAACTCGCGCTTTCCTATGGGGTCTTCTTTCAAATATATAGTGACTTGCCCGCCAGGCCTATCATTGCAGGACATTTTTGGGAGAGTTTGCTTTTCCTCGTCAAGATACACTTGTTCTTGTAAACGGCGTCAGGGTAGTGTCTTCATTGCTCAAAGATTATATTAGATGTCATTCTTTATGCGCGCGAAGCGCGCCGAAATGTTTACAGAGAAGTTGCTGAAATAACCACTATCGCCATCTGTTTTACCCTCTTCATCGCCAAATGTTTGATGAAAAAATTATGACCCTCCCCAAACAGGAGTGAAAAAAATTTGGACCCTCCCTTTAGACACGCGAAAAAATTAGGACCCTCCCCACAAAAATAGAAGCCCTCCCCCGCTAAATAATGACACGTCCCTAGGAATATCTAAGACCAAAAACATGGTCAGATGGATCGAGAAATTAATGCGACACTGAAGCCTAGTACATACGCCGCTCTTATCATGAGCCGATCCTAATAGGTATTTGGGTCGGCCTAAGGAGCGGCTGTTGATTCGTACTTACTCCGGCGAGCCAATGCAAATGAGGTGATCAGGTGATGAAAAAAAAAAGGAAAAATAGTACCGAACCGGGAGTCGAAACTCGGCCTGCCATGTACACTGTAGACTAAAAAAAAGTGCATTACAATCAGCTTTCTTTTGCGCAATCTTTACGACCTCGTTACCCGGGGGAACTCCCCTATTTTTTTTGCAGTCGGGGATGATCGTCGGAAATGTTCAGTTTCACCGCTAAAAGATACCAAACATGGCGTGCCTCAAATAATTTGTTACCCTAAAAGATACCCTAAAAGATGGGGCTTTATATGCCTCGTTATGAAAGACAAAAACAAATTACCATTTTTTCTTTCAAAATTCGAGGAGGCGAGAAACCAGGGTCAAAATCCCAAACAGTTATCTTTGTCACAGCCAGGTTCGCCTTGTGATTTTGTACAAGCTTCGCATAACGGGAGCTTGCACTCGGCACATAGAAATTCTGTATCATTGAAGCAAGATGCGCACATGTCTATACGTTTAGCCATTTTTATTTGTTCTCTTTTGGCGTAATGCAAAGAAAAAGGTGATTTAGCACATGTAAAGAAACGACAGCCGCTCTTTAGCCGTTCTTCACGGCTGGCTACATATCAGATCCATTAAAATAATTTATTAGAGCATTTTGGTAATGTATGCATTTGGAACGGCTCATGAAAAGCGCGCCGTTTGAATGAAAGGCGCGCCACAGCCGTTCTGCACGCCTAGCCAAACGCGGACGACCTTGTCGGAGCCATTACCAGTGTATGTCAAAGCCTCTTGCGTTAGTTCCTCTGACAACTGCTGGAAACACCTAGCGCCGCTCCTAATGTACAAGCCGCTCCTATTCCCACTGGGGACCAGCAGTACGTATATAAGATATCAACTCATTAACATACTCAGTTGGTTGAGAACGAACGCCCGTCTTAGACGTTCCTCCAGTTCGACTCAAGTCTGCACTCTACTCTTCACAAGACTTCGCAACCTACTTCTACAATTAAAATTTACTTGTTCTCGTCGTCTCCTCTCATCTCTTCCCGCTATCAACACTCAAGTTATTTATTTTCTACTGGCGTCGTCTGCACTTCAGCTTCAACTTGGTGTTCGAACGTGTTCCTGTCGCAATCTCCGTTCAAGCCTGACTCGCCACCCTTTCTGAAGCATCCACGAAGGAACACCATTGCCTGCTGTCTCTTCAATTCTACTTCCCCATCCGTCTCAAGTCCATCCATCTCAAGATAAACCTTGGGTATATCCGACAGATTCGGTATTTAATTTCGTTGTTGGCGTTTCATTTTTGCATTCTTAATGTATTGTTTGCTTTGGTTTCCAGCTTGGAAGTTCTGATTCCTTTAAAGAAAGCCCGGACACATATTCTCCCATTATTATATGGATGCCAGTGTTTTACCGGAAACTAAAACGTAACACTCGTATTTCCCATAAATATGAAAAAGTTATGTACCGAATGTCCCGGATGTGAACGTTTGCAGTGTTGTTTTCCTGACTTCGTCTGCAGTGAAATCTCGCTCGCTCGGTCACGCGAGTTCTAAGCCACAAAACTAAGTTTTGTTCTAGTTCTTAAGAGAAAAACCTTGTTTCAACTATGGCAGAGAAAGCTACAGCAACACCAAAAGGGAAATTAGTTCTTAACGACACTGGGAATCAGAAAGATCGAGGGAGCATTTCACAAATAAACACTTTCGACTTTACCAAGTGAGTTGTTCAATTTGTAATATTTTGCCGCTATGTCAATTCTAATCCATATAATAAAAAGAACATTACACGGTGGCTTGAAGATATGGATTTCATTTTCTCGTGTCAAAAACAATATTTTACTCACTCGCTGCGCTCGTTCGTAAAATATTGTTCTTGCCACTCGAAAATAAAATCCATATCTTCGCGCCACCGTGTATTCAAAGATGTACTGTGAGTATTCGGTTGCCCTTAATTATTTTCCCACGTTGCTTTCTCGTCGGTTCAGGTATTTTTCTTAGCATGTGCTCGGCTCAGCGTTTTAAAGAAGTTTGACAACAGAGTTGTTCTGCAAAGCGAAAAGTCGCTGAAATTTTAGTGTATTTCAAGGATTATATTGTTCAATTGAGTTTGGCTGCAGAGTTGTTCTGCCCAGCGAAAAGTCGCTCAAAAATTCTAGTGTACTTTAAGATGATAATAAGTATGTTATTCAGTTGAGTTTGGCTACAGAGTTGTTCTGCCCAGCGAAACGTCGCTCAAATGCTAGTGTGAGTTTGGCTACAGAGTTGTTCTGCCCAGCGAAAAGTCGCTCAAAATCTAGTGTACTTTAAGATAATATGTTGTTCAGTTGGGTTTGGCTACAGAGTTGTTCTGCCCAGCGAAACGTCGCTCAAATTCTAGTGTACTTTAAGATGATAATATGTTGTTCAGTTGAGTTTGGCTACAGAGTTGTTCTGCCCAGCGAAAAGTCTTTGTTTTCTAACAGAAATAGCTGATAGATTTCAATGAACGTTTTATCGAAGTACAACATTATTATTGGCACATAGTATTTTAGGTGACAGGTGGAGTTAACACCTGCGCTAACCTCTTAGGAAACAGCTCGATCCGAGCGGATTATGTAATCAACACCGGGGAAACATTGTACGCTAAATGTTTGACTTTTAGCGTGGTATATTTATTACTTAACCTTATGGCGAAGGTCCTTAAATTTTGGTTGTACTAATTTCTGGATAACCCTTCCTGAATTTTGGGAGGACACCAGGCCCTGCCTCCCGCAAGGAGGTACAAATAATTGTACTAAAGTAATAAAGTAATAAAGTGTACTGCTTGGTAGTGTGTGTTATTCTTTAGGGTGAAGACAATCTGCCATAATAAGGTCTTTTTTTATAATTCTTGAAAACTGCATCTTGAAAACTGGTTTCAGTAAATGTGTTTGTTTTCCAACAGAAATAACTTGTCGATTTCAATTGAATTTTTATCGATGTGCAACATTATTGGCACAAAATATTTTAGGTGACAGGTGGGGTTAACACCTGTTCTAACCTCCTAGGAAACAGCTCGATCCGAGCGGATCATGCAATCAACACCGTGGAAACATTGTACGTATTTTTTATTTTTATTTTTCATTTATTTTTACTTTATTTTATTTATTTATTTTTTATTTTATTTTATTTTATTTTCATTTTTATTTATTTTTTGTATTTTTTGTTTTTGTTTTTGTTTTGTTTTTTACCTTTTAGATTGGTTTATTTATTACTAAACCTCATACGGCTAAAGTTATGCGCGATAATTTCTGGATACCCTTCTGAGTTTTGGGAGGAAACCAGGCCTTGCCTCCCACAAGAGAGGTGCAAATAATTGTGCTGAAGTAGTAAAGTGTACTGCCTGGGAGTGTGTGTTATCCCTTAGGATGGGGCTATACTACGCTTTTGGTGAAGTTTGTTCAGTTGTTTGCAATGCAACTGAAATCTTGTATTATATATCATATCGAGTTGTCTTTCGTTTACAGAATTCACTAGACGAACAAAGTTAACGTATGAATTAGACTCTTTCATGATATTATGTAACTCTCTGCCCAACACTCCTGGAGGGATCTTCTTCGGTCCTATGGATATTTTGTCCAGTGCTCTGTCCTCGGACGGGGCATTTCTGGGTTTGTTGGGTTTGGGGTTGTACCCTTGAGCTTACATCATAACCTCTTGTGTCAATAGACTGCTTGAATATGTGTATATGGGCAGGGGTGCAGCCCCGGACCCAGCAACCCTTAAGCATTTTCGCCTGTAAATTGTTCCACTATTTGATTCATACGCCGTTCTTTCCATGCGCTACTGCTAATAATAGGATCGGCTCATGATAAGAGCGGCGTATGTACTAGGCTTCAGTGAGTTTAACTCAAAACTGTTTTGCCTGAAAAAGGGGATTATTCGTCATAACTCGTGTTCTATCCTATGGATCATCATCAAATTTGGTCAGTACAATAATTTCAACAAGAGCTATATTTTGATGTATTTTGTTGCCATGGGAATGCTAATCATGTGACTCAGTGGCGGCCATCTTGGATTTTATAATTAGACCTTCTGAGGACAGACATGAAAAGGTGAAATTGAAAGATAATCCCATATTTAGATGCAGAGAAACTTCCTTCAAATGAAGTTAATTGGACTAAGTCGCATTTCTTCAATTAAAAATATATATATGATTTTAGGGTTTTTTAAACATGATGTTTTGAAAAACTGTCTTTATTAAAACATTATCCTAGATATCCAATTAGGTTTACAGAAAGATCAAAGCTACAAACATTATGATAAAAAGAAATTTCTGATTTTTATCTTCTTTCCATACTACAACGGGTGCTAAAAGTTTAATCCAAGATGGCGGACGGTGAGTCACGTGACATCGTTACCATGACAACAACAACTTCATCGTAATCAGAATTCCAAAATAAGTTTGAGGCCTAAGTTGGAAAGATTTTCGTTAAAAAATAACGAAGTTACCAAAAAGTAGCCCTAGTCTTAGGGACGTGTCATTATTTACCGGGGGGGAGGGCTCCCATTTTTTCAAACAAGGCTAAAAAAAATACGACCCTCCCCTTGAACATAACAAAAAAAATGTGACCCTCCCCCAGTCGTAGGTAAAAAAAAGGGACCCTCCCCCATGGAATTTATTTCTGAAAAAACCTGTCAGATAGACTATTGTCCGAGTGATGCACTTTCTCTTTCGTTCTTCTTAATATAGAAATACTTTTTCTTACTTCTGCCAAAGCTAAGGAACCGCGGTTATTATTTATCGCCTAGAGTATTTACGTGAGGATTTTGCAGTGATCCCCCCTCTGTGAGTAGAACGATTAACGTGATCCCACCTCTCCCGTCCCCTATTTGACCTATGGTCACTGAAGACATTTTGCCAAAAAAGGGGGAAGCATATCTTTCTTCGCGCGCGAAGCGCTCCCCGAATTTTCATAAACGCATTTCATCAAGCCTCAGAGAAAGGGTATATGAACATGTGTTGTGTATAGTAAACAAAGCCTGTCAGGAGCCCAGGAAGTACGCTACATATATAGGTTAGATATAGGTTAGGTGAAAGCTTCTATTGATGGGCTCCTGATCCAGCAAGGTTATATTATTGGTGCGCACAACTGCGCGCCGCAAATGAAGAAGATTAATATTCATGTGCGCGAAGCGCGGCCCAACAGACGAATTTGTATGCTTGTAACGTCGAAAACTCACGCTTACTTATGGGTCTTCCTTCAAATATATAGCGACTTGCCCGCCAGGCCTATCATTGCAGGGCATTTTTGGGAGAGTTTGTCAAGATACACTTGTTCTTGTAAACGGCGTCAGGGTAGTGTCTTCATTGCTCAAAGAGTATATTAGATGTCATTCTTTATGCGCACGAGCGCGCCGAAATGTTTATAGAGAATTTGCTGAAATAACCACTATCGCCATCTGTTTAACCCTCTTCATCGTCCAAATGTTTGATGAACAAAAATTATGACCCTCCCCCAAACAGGAGTGAAAAAAATTTGGACCCTCCCTTTAGACACGCGAAAAAATTAGGACCCTCCCCACAAAAATAGGAGCCCCCCCCCCCCCCCCCCCCATCCCCCGCTAAATAATGACACGTCCCTAGGAATATCTAAGACCAAAAAATGGTCACATATCGAGAAATTAATGCGACACTCAGGCCTGGTACATACGCCGCTCTTATCATGAGCCGATCCTAATAGGTATTTGGGGCGGCCTAAGGAGCGGCTCTTGATTCATACGCCGTGCTTACTCCGGCGAGCCAATGCAAATGAGGTGATGAAAAAAAAAGAAAAAGAAAAATAGTACCGAACCGGGAGTCGAAACTTGGCCTGCCATGTACACTGTAGACTAAAAAAAGTGCATTACAATCAGCTTTCTTTTGCGCAATCTTTACGACCTCGTTACCCGGGGGGAGTCCCCTATTTTTGTTTTGTCGGGGATGATCGTCGGAAATTTTCAGTTTCACCCCTAAAAGATACCAAACATGGCGTGCCTCAAATAATTTGTTACCCTAAAAGCCCTAAAAGATACCCTAAAAGATGGGGCCTTATATGCCTCGTTATGAAAGACAAAAACAAATTACTACTTTTTTGTTTCAAAATTCGAGGAGGCGAGAAACCAGGGTCAAAATCCCAAACAGTTATTTTTGTCACAGCCAGGTTCGCCTTGTGATTTTGTACTCGGCACATAGAAATTCTGTATCATTGAAGCAAGATGCGCACATGTCTATACTTTTAGCCATTTTTATGTGTTCTCTTTTGGCGTAATACAAAGAAAAAGGTGATTTAGCACATGTAAAGCTTGGCTGTTTGTAACGACAGCCGCTCTTTAGCCGTTCTTCATGGTTGGCTACATATCAAATCCATTAAAATAATTTATTAGATCATTTTGGTAATGTATCGATGTATGCATTTGGAACGGCTCATGAAATTAGCGCGGCGTTTGAATCAAAGGCGTGCCACAGCCGTTCTGCACGCCTAGACCAGCCGGGAAGAACGCATTTCTTCAGTTAAAAATATATTATATATATGTGATTTTTCGGGTTTTTGAAATATATGATGTTTAGAAAAACTGTCTTTATTAAAACATTATCCTAGATATCCAAAGATTTTCGTTGAAAAAAAAACGAAGTTACCAAAAAGTAGCCTTAGTCTTAGACCCATGCCTTACTAGACTGAGCACAGCGAGCACCCCCTCCTTAAATGTGTTTAAGGAGGCTGCCTACAATTTTTTCTGCTCTCCACCACCAAACTTTGTTTGCCTGCTGTTCAGGCTCAAAACCCTGTACCGGTCTGAACTTTCACATGGTTACCCTGGAGGGTTTGAACTTTGTTGTAGTGTGCATTCTGTTGTGATCGGAGTTGCTATAGCAACGTTATAACCACACCCTTGTTTATAATACGCAGCCATCAGACGCGTTGCGCGACCTAAACTTTTAAAATGACACCCCTCACACTAATCCCTGAGTAGCTAGCATTAATCACAGCAAGTTTGGAGAGAATTCATATGGCCGATTTTATGTTACTCGAACGGACTTTTTCAGCCTCCAAAATGTCAAAGTTAATTATGCCGCAAAGTATTTCCTTGAAAAATAATGGCTAAATATCTGCGCGGAGAAATCATTGAGCCATAGACGCAATGTTTGATTCCCATGCTGGAATGTAGTTGTCTGGGAAACCGACGTCAAATCTACGACAGGTGAAAACAAAGTACAATGACAAAAACCGGCTCGAGCAAACCGAAAGAGTAGTGAAGTTTAGCATTTTTTCTTGGTGCCTTAAAATACTTCAATGAACTCAAGACTTGGAGGTTATCTTTGGTATATATTCAAGAATAATTTACGGAAGTATCAAAAACTTTTTCATATGAGATTTGCGTCAGAGGCGAAAAGTGTAAGTTTTATAACAAACGGAAGATTTATAATATAATTTCTCAAATTTTGCAGTTTCCTTGAACACATGCCAAACAAAATCGGAAGCATTCTAAGAAGTGAAATTTGGCTGGTACATTGCCTTGGGTTTGTAGATTATTCGGGCGGCAATGATTTCTTAATTTCGCAGATATTAGCCATTATTTTTCAAGGAAATACTTTGCGGCATAATTAACTTTGACATTTTGGAGGCTGAAAAAGTCCGTTCGAGTAACATAAAATCGGCCCTATGAATTCTCTCCAAACTTGCTGTGATTAATGTTAGCTACTCAGGGATTAGTGCGAGGGGTGTCATTTGAAAAGTTTAGGTCGCGCAACGCGTCTGATGGCTGCTAATTATAAACAAGGGTGTGGTTATAACGTTGCTATAGCAACTCCGATCACAATAAAATGCACACTACAATAAAGTTTAAACCCTCCAGGGTAACCATGTGAAAGTTCAGACTGGTACAGGTTTTTGAGCCTGAACAGCAGGCATACAAAGATTGGGTGTTGAGGACAGAAAAAAATGTAGGCAGCCTCCTTAAATCAGGTTCCTGAAGGGGTAAAACGGGAGCCGGGATTCGCCATTTTTTAGGCCGGGAAAACGGGATTTGGGTTACCGGGAACGGGATTTGTCTACCGGGAATGGGAATCAAGATGCTTCAACGGGAACGAGATTTTTCAAATCTCTCCTTGTATATCCTGTGTATCCTAATAAAAAGTCGTCAATTTATACCATTTTTCGCATTTTTTAAGACTGTAGAGTATCCTAACAGCAGGCTACCTGAAAATAGAATTTCACTTCTCGCCCCCTTCTAAATTAAGGCCCTCTTTTTGCTTTTTTTGGTCCCTCGGAACCTGTGAGGTTTAGGTCAACGTTTGATAACTTGGCATAGGCATTTTCAAAACCGCGGCGGAACCACTTTTTGAATAGAATCGTATTATATATCTTTTGTATCAATTTTTCTGCGGAATTATTCCAGCAATTTCTATATCATTTGCATTTTTGTAGTTTCTCTTCTTTCAATACGTTAAACATTTATGCTCGCGCCGTTTAAATGGAATGTCCGTTACAAGAACATTTGTATCTTAGCGAGGAAAAAAAACAAACTCCCCGCGAAAAGCCATCCAGTGATAGGCCTGGCAGGCAATTACTCGCTATGTTCGAAAGAACTCCGTAAGCGTGAGATCGACGTTACAAACATAGAAAGTCATCAGTTGGGCCGCAAATATGACGATTTCGTCATTTGCTATACACAAAAAATGCAATGTTCATCTACCTTTTTTCTGAGGCTTGATGAAATTCGTTTATTAATTAAAACAGGGCGCGCTTCAGGCGCAACAGAAGAGAAATTCCCGTAAAATATATCCCATGTTCAAATAGGGGGATCACGAAAAGCATTTATAGTGATAGGCCTGGCGGACAATCACTATTTGGTTGCAATAATAACAATTTCGTAATTTGCGGCGTGCACGAACAATAAAACCTACAGGACCAAGAGATAGTACCGATAAATCTCAATTTTAACATCACAGTTTTCGCTGCGCCGGGATTTTACCGACTGGTCCTACCGGGAACGGGATTTTACCTACTGGGAACGGGATTTTGCGGAAAAAAAACGGCCGGGAAACGGGATCGGGACCCCCCCTTCAGGACCCTGTTCAATGGTTTATTTTGGTGTTTGCAGGTGTGTCTGTTCAATAAATGAGGAACATTTATCTGTTCCTTTTTCCCAGGACGCACACCTCCAGTAATATTTTCCCAGCAAAACCTCGGCTGAAATTTTTCCCAGCCAGCAAGGGTGTGGATAATAAAGTTTAACCAGCCAGGAGATATAAAAGTCGGGATTGTAGATCGTGATTTGACAAAAATAGCCACGGAAAGATAACATTTTCCCGAGGAAATAGCAGAAAATTAATCATATCGAGAACAATTTTTCTTCAAAAAACTTCAAAATACATTGTGGTGTGGTTGTCAATCGCTACAGCCAGAAAGAAGGAGACAAGTGAAAGTCAATGTTACTTCACTATTTCCCCAATTTAATATATAGTAGTGGTTCATTTCAACTGTTTTTTCACCTAAGTTGTACAAAGTAGCATTTAGTAAATAGTTTTTCATACTAATACTGTTTGCAATCTACTGTTTGCATTCTAAACCATTTAAACGTATTTGAGAGGATGCTCTGTAAACATTTTTTCCTTTACCAAATATTTGCCAAATCAAACCTTTTTTAATCGACACTTACACCAAATGAGTACAAGACCTAAATGAATTTTCTTCCCACGCGATAAAAACTATTAAGTAACAATTAATCTACATAGATTTCGGACCAAAAGGTTTTGATAACGTTTTGTTCATTTATCGGAGCACTTTTCCTGTGGAGTGCCAGGGCATCAAAAAGCTAAACAAATTTAGCAGATACAAATACTAGAACATTTCCTCTAAGTCGAAAACACTTAAAATTAAATTTAAAGATAAAACACAGCAATTACTTCTGATATACACGGTGGATATATTGTTCTTGGGACATTAAGAACACCAATATTGAAGCTGCACAAATCAGTATATCAAAGGTAGCATGATCCAGCCTTCTTCGAATCTATGATTGCCCTCTTTTTTATAAGACCAACTAAAAAACTTTGTATGTTTCTCGTCCGTCCGAATTAGTGAATCATTCCATTGGGAGAGTTTATAGTCTTTATTTTTTTCATGGTCACATGCCGGCAACCCTGTTTCACTCATACACTGTACACGGAAAAACTGGGAGCTCCGCTTTTAGCCAGTGGCTAAATCTATATATTATTATTTAAAAAAGAAGGTGAATGCGATTGCCAGAAGGTGAACAGTCATTTAGTAACAATAATTAGTGAAGTCTAAAAACAAATTGCTAAATGTAACCTGGAATTTCCCGGCAGTTCCTCCTGTAGAACTCTGCGCGCTCTGATTGGCTGAGGGCTGTGCATTCTCGCATAAACGCACGGCAGATGCAATGCTATTTTATAAAAGCAATAAAATTATATCGGATTTCAGTGGTTTATAATGTGATAAACGCACTTGGGCTCTGATTTTATGCAAAGTTTGGGGTGGAATACAGCGTCGGAAGCATATTTACGCACTTTCATTCAGACTGAATCAAGAGCTTTGCATTAAGACTTCAAATTTCAGAAGAAAAAACGTGAATTAAGTACAAAATGTACGCCCCGGAGCCCAAAGAAACCCTAAAAAAGTATTGGTTCCGTTCATCATGGAATGGGTGTCCTAGCATGTGTAAATGATGGACTTTATTTGAGGAACAAGATAACCGTAATTCTTGATTGATGACGCCACTTAAAGCCTAGAAAAGGATCTAAAACCTTTTTATAAAATCAACAGGTTAAACCAAAGAAATAACGCTAAATTGGCTTCCTCAGACTAAGTGGTCAAACTGAGCGATGAAAGCGGCAATTACTCAAGTAATTTCTAGACAAAACATTTACATAGGAGATAAGCTAACAGGTGAATTGGGGTTTCGAGTTGGAGTATGGAGTTGGATGTTAGATAAATAAATTCAACGGCGACGTATATAATTTTAAAAGAAAATGGGACAACGTGTTCATGAATATTTGAGGAAATTTCACCATTTCAAGGCAGTCTCCAGATTTGAAGTCCTGAGGTTGACATCCTGTCCGAGTTAGGGGTCCGTTTTAGCAAATCAAGCAACAATGGTTTTATCAATATCATATTTGTAGGTACCTTTTAGGGGTCAAAATCAACTAAGCCACGTCCTTTTGGCACCTTTTAGGGGTAAAATCGAAAGTTCCCGACGACTGAGCAACCCCCACAACCACCAAGGGGAAGACATAATTTTATGTTTTACTGCCAGCCAAGTAGAAAATATCACGTTGTTTGATAATATCTGAACAGTGCAATCATTTGATCGCAAAGAAGACATTTCACTCCCTCAAGCTTAAAGAATTTTCCCAGCAGCAGCCGGTTTGAAAATTTTCCCAGACAATAACGGAAGGAGTGCGGAACATATATTTTGGGGAACAGCTCTGTTTTGCACCTTCCAGTGAACTTAACTGATTTCAGGTTCCGACAACTCGTATACACAGGAAATATGACAGATAACTGATAACAGTTAGGTGTTGGCGTTCCTTGACACAATCCTTTAATGACCTACAAACTGCCATCACTTAAGTAAATTTGAATTACTCTGTACTAACCGTTTATGCATTACGGGATGAGACCTTTCTATAAATACAGAGAATTTAGTCCACACATCACCCAACAGTTGGTTGAGGCAAGAACTTCGTTACAGAGGCCACACTCGACCCCAAAAGGTAAGGTGCATTTTGTTACTTGTTTCATATTGTTTTGCTCTGTTTTTGCTTTGTCTGAAATAATCGCTGATGTGCTCTCCACTCATATGCCCTCCACAAGTTTTAAGGATGGCTACTATTAAGAGAACATTTATTCAGGCTCTTCACACTGACTCCGAAGAATTGGAGTGGCTTCGAAGCACGGCAAGCTTGATCGAAAGAAAAAGTGACATCATCTCATTATTTTATATGTGAATAAAAATTGAAATTAAATAGTGTCACTTCGCGGGCCCCCTTATAAAAAGGGTGGTCTTTTAAAGCTTTAAAGTTTTGTTACTGTTGGAAAATGGAAAGCCATAAAAGGTTAAGATATTTTGTTCCTTTTCGAATTAAGTAGTACTTTAGTGGACCACCTTAAAATGCTTTCGCGTAAATGCTATATAATGTTACTTTATTCCTATACGTTTTAAAAGTTCAGAATTGGTGTTTCTACGTTGCGGTTAGTTTACGAAAGTCATATTGAAATTGGTTCTATATGGGGATACGGCTTGGGCAGAACTGAAACAATTGATTAATAATGTTTTATTTTCTGACAGAGAAAGCAGAACCAACATGAAGACTCTGATTCTTCTCGTCATCGTGTGTTCGATCATCGCTTGTGCCCAAGGCAACTTTGGTAAGTCTTTTGTTTGGTATTGTACGTTTGTTTGTTTGTTCGTTCGCTTTAATATTATATTGTTTGATCGTTTCAATATTGTTCTTTATTCCGATCTTTATAATATAGCTATACGATATAACGCGCGCTCTGATCTATGCCAAATCTTACATGAGTCACAAGAACATGAGCATGTTTGACAACGAATCTCGCTTCTCTCTCACCTTATTGAGCTCAAGAAGATTGCAGAGGTTTTTTTCCCCACATGTTCAGTTCTTTCAGAAAAGCTTATGAGCTCTGACATTACGGTGTGATTTCTTCTCCATTCAAGTGTGTTGTGATATCCTCTCTTTCTTCCGTTGTTATAGATTTGCCTGCCCGTACTGCTTTTCTTTTTTTTTTTAATAGTCTTGCTCGCTGTAAGATTCTTCCATTTCATCCATCCCAATCAGATCATTTGATTCAAGAGTGCTTACCATTGGTCACGAAAAACCGGTAATTTCGGTTGGGATTCCAATGGTACGGTTGATGTTTCGGTCATTCCGGTTGGTACGAGAGGTTCAGCTTCAGAGGTTGTCGCCATTCAAGTTGGAACGAACCGATCGGAATGGTTTGTACCATTGGTACTCCAACCGGTTTGATGACCAAATTAGGTAGCCGATCCGAACCGAAATGCGAATAAGCGAATGGTAAGCGCCATTCCACTCGGTATTTCACCCCAACCGGAATATTTTGTACCATTTGACCCTGATCAAACCAACCGGTTTTCCTTTACCAATGGTAAGCACCCCAGATGACTAGCTGCATGGGATTCTCGGCCTAAATCTTCTAAATTTCACTTTCATTGGCAGTGTTCCCTGGCGCCAATTGACTGATTACTGCGAGGGTCACGGGGCTCATGAGCCCCTGGCGGGATACAGTTTCTAAACATAGCCTGATAAACCAATTCGATGTGACATGTTACCATAGTAGTATCACGCCACATCTAATTTGCCCCTGGCATGACTTACTATATTAGTGTTCTGTTTCAGAGGAGTCCGGAGGAGGAGGTCGTCACTTTGGTGAGTGCATGGCTGACAAAGTTGGATGCTACAAAAGCCACTACCATGGGCACCGCTTGTTTAAGGACTTGCTGTTGACGAACAGGGATGTCACAAGCCCAAAGTTTACGGGAGAACTCCTAGACTGGACAAACTGGAAGACATGGAAGAGGTCAATCAACAGGTAAGAGGGACAGGGAGAATTTCATTGTCACGTCGTTTTCTGGATATCAAACCTCCGGGTGAATTCAACAACGCAAAGAGTGAGTCTTTTTGACGCATGGAAACGGGCGAGCTCACCTCCCCCCCCCCCCCCCCCCCCACTCCACCACCACCACTTGACGATCAGTGTATGATCACGCAATCGATGGGATATAATAAGTACTTTTAATCAGTAAGATACCACACATTTTTGTACTGTTTAGCAATGGTAGATGATTCTATTGTAAAGCTGTCTGCCGCCGCTGGTAACATGTTCCGATTTCCACTTCAGGCTTGTCTGCCAATGTTACTACAAGGCCAAAGCAAACCACTACAAGTACTTCAGTATTGAGTTTTTCGGAGAGTGTTGGGGTATCAAGTTGCCAAACGTGCACCAGGTTTACTATAAAGGCGGTCATTCCAACAATTGCTACCAGAACTTATACATCCCAAACAAGGCTTGCAACCCGCACAACCTTAAGTTTGCATGTGCCGGAGCGGCGTGGAGCATGTATGTCTACATAGTACACTGAGTTCCTTTGGTAAGTATCTCATATTAACGAGAAGTCATGAAAGGAGATTGGTTTGTTATTAATAGTATGTTGCGGACTTCCTGTGTTGACGCGCGCGCCCCAAAAATGGCGGGAAATATCTTGGATGCGTAAAAATGCATCGTGCCGCCGAACCAAATTTGTTTCACTTAGCACAACAGCTCGACGTCTGAAAAATCAATTGAGTTCAGCTCGCCAGGCACGGCTCTGAGCACGGTTAGGACAGTCGCGCCGCAAGACAGTTCGACCACAGGCAGCCCAAGTATAATGGTCGTTTAAAAAAAATATTCTGGCTTGGCGATATTTATAGTGTTTATGTGGCTTTGTGTAAGAGTAATCGAAAAACTCGCTAAATTGCTATAAAATCGTCACTGAGTTCTGGTAAATTATGGCAAATAAAAGTAGAAGACTTACATTAAGTTGTCCTGTTGTCCTTTCCTCGTCTAGAGGCGTTTAAGAGTGCTTCCGAGGGTTCCACCGGGCCCCTCTAACCAGAGGGAAAGGCTCCAAACAACAACATCGAACGCCTCGCATCGCGACCGAATTTCTTCGATAAATCGCCACTCGATCGGCGCCCTAATCACACCAGGAGAACCGTCTTGCATGTATCTTTCCTACAAAGCAGCGCTGTCTCGATTAAAACATCCGAACACGGTGAATTTCGGTATTTTTTCCGTTGAACTTCGACAAGCCAATTTCACCGACTTGCGAAGTCAGGGGCCCTTTGGCCCCAGGAAAACCGTTGCTCCAGTTACAGCGTTATCCTAGCCAGGCCTTCTGGCTTGATAGCCAGGCCTTCTTGCAAAAAGTCACTGTCACATGTAGGGGCAGGCTACATTTGCATGTCGTTCACGATCCCCATTGGCTATCAAGCCAGAAGGCTTGATAGAACATCGATGTTATGTGGGGGTTATTTTTGTATCGCCTTTTTAATGAGGGGGTGCGAATTTTAACATTCAATCAATTTAGAAAACCACCGCCCCCCCGTGGACGTAATAAACGATCGGTCCCTTAGTGGTGTTGACTTTCGCATGCTACAAGGTCTACTCATAAGTTCGCTCAAACACGAACATTGACATTGTCTTCTTTCAATACAGATCCACAATCAAGACATCATTTCAAGGCACGGATTAACGTCCATCCATGGAGCGGGAAAACTGCTTTTAATTAGTCAATTACGTACAGATATTTGCTGTAAAGGAAAATATACAGCGAGAGAAATAAATAAAAAATGAGAGCATTGAAAACTGCGTCTATTTCGAGTCCTTGTGGTGTAATCCTAGTCTTGTTCTCAGGGAAACTGCAGACAATATTTTGCGAGAGAATCAAAGGGATAACAAATGCTCCATCAAAATCGACCCCCCGAAATACGGCACACTTAAAATATGTGACCGGGTTGCGTGACATAAATAGCTTTAGCGATATCTCAGGCAGAAGGTGCCGAAGTTTGGTGTGACTACTCCTTCAGTAGAGTTGTAGTCGACAACCTAAGAACAACTCCGTAGGTGTTTTAATTTAGAAGTTAGCATTTTGATTACGTCACGTGAAAACTATCTTAGCTCAGTTGCAGTAGCTCACATGTCTGTGAAGCCAATTAGTAAATGGGACCACTGGGAAAACTTTGGCATGCCCTTGAAAATGTCCGAACAGAAAAATCGAATGAAGCGATATCGGTCTTCTTGACTGTCTAAAAATGTTTGAGCAGTTTGTCACCTTGCTTGCAGTTTGTCACCTTGCTTGCAGTTTGTCACCTTGCTTGCAGTTTGTCACCTTTGCTTGTAGTTTGCCACCTTTTGCTTGCAGTTTGTCACCTTGCTTGCAGTTTGTCACCTTGCAGGCTAACGTGAGCTTAACTTATACAAGAAGGCTCGGCATATTAGGGCGCGCCTTACAGGGGATATGAAAAAGGCTAAAAAGATCCTAAACAAGAACGAGGCTGCTTTGTCTAAGTTCCAAAAGAATTTATTTGGGAAAAAATTCTACAAAACCTTGTGTAACTGAGAGGCAAGATTCACAAGTCAAGAAAGGAGATTTTTCCATCACCTTTCAGGCTCCACTGGCCGGACTCCCTGCACATCCACCCACAGAGGCACGAGAGGCTCAGCCCGCAGAGATGGTTATCGACCGGGTTCTAGAGCCCCCAACAGCCCCCCTTTCGAGGTGGGCCCTCACTTCAGAGCAGGGTGGGGGCAGATCTGTCTCGTTCTGGGCCAGGGGGCTAGAGGATATAATAAAAGGCAAGCCAGTCCGATTCAGAGTCAAAAGAGCACCTCCAACCGAACACCCTCATTCCATGCTCACTCGAAAGCCTTGGTGATTCCCAATCAGTTGTCCCAAGGGAGATCCATCACCATACCAATAACAACAACAACAACAACAACAACAACAACAACAACAACAACAACAACAACAACAACAACAATAACAATAACAATAACAATAACAATAACAATAATAATTGGCGTGTTGACTTTTGGACTTTTCCTGAAATATAAGCCTTTTCCGAATTCTAAAGATGCAGGGATATGTGCCTAAGCCCAATTAGTACCAATACGTCGCAAAAAGTCAAACAATACAATAATTGAGAATGTTATGTCGCCAAAAGGACCTAAAAATGCCAATTTTTAACTCGGCATAAGTGCCCCCCCCTGACATCGGAACGCAAAACTAAAAGCATTGCTAGACACTACTGATCAAGGCCTATCAGCTGGCCAAGTTTCGTTGAGATCGGATGAAGTAAACATTGTTATCTCATGGTTAGGGTTTAGACCCTCATAAAGGTGTATACCCTACTAAGACTTGAGATTTTTCTGAAATTAGGGATTTTCAGAATTTTGATTGAATATTTCAAAGCCTTCCCATTGTCGTAGTGCGATGAAACTTTTAGGTGATGATCGCTTCGTGAAGGGCTACAAGATGACATGTCATATCATTGAATAATTTTCGTTTTTGCCGAATGCACTTGGGAGGACTGGGTCGAGTCGCGCGGGCTAGCTGTTGGCTATTTTAGCGTGGTTACCAAGCCCAAATCAATGGCGGACAGATCGAGAACTCGAGTCTCTGTGATTCCTGCAAGTTTTCATTCAAAATTTCACAGGTTTCTTACTACATTTGCCGAAATTCTTATCAAAAGAGGATCTCCTGTCACTTCCTTATAAGGTAAATGATTCCAAATATGGTTTTGGCCGTGAGGTGTTGAAAAACGACAACTTTCGGTTGGAGATTGTTTCATATGCGTTTGTTGCGAAATATGCGCATGCGCAAGAGTGCCATGACACCCGCTTGGGTCTGTTGGCAACTTTTTTTCAATGTCAAATTTCAAAGTCAAAAAATCATAAAACTTTCAGTTTATTACTTGAAATATATACATATTTGGGCGCTCTATCAAATGACGTTTAATTTGTTTGAATTCATTTATTCGTTAGTTAGTTACAATTGGGCCGATATTTCAAATGTTGCCAGATGGACGTAAAATTGGCACCTTTGTGGTCTCTTAAAAACTTTGCTTTTCAATATTTTTTAGAACTTAGTACATCGTTGCATTGACCGTTAAAAGTTGTGTTTTGAAAGTTACAAGGACCATGATATACTCAGAAGTTTGGTCGGAAATGGCTCATGGAGATTTTTTCTTAAAGTGGCTATAACCAATCATATTTTGAAGATAAAGCAGAGGAACTTGGTACACCTTTAGAATATCTCAAATGCTTTGATCATGCAAAATACCGCGTCGTTTGTAAAAGTATTCCACCAGATATGATTTTTTGAATTTCCGATGTTCGGACGTTGTTGCCACGGCAACAATGAATAATCAGCGGTCAATTTTTATTTTGATGAGTTCAATATGATAAGTTGAATATCGCTATGTAATTCAAATACGTCTCATGTATTTTCCCAAATGTATAGATAATTTTAAGTTGGTTGCCATGGGAACTTCGATGACGTCACAAAATAAATTGCATTTTTGAAACGCTTACATCGAAAGCTTTTATTCTGTTTTATATTATGCGGCCTTAAAACGATGTCTTCATTGAGAAATTTGAGGTTAAACATTTTTCTGGACGATGTTCAGAGGCCTAAAACTTCGCGAATATTTTATCAATTTTTTTACTCCTTGGCATGATAGTAGACTGGAAGGTAAGGTTTGTTTTTGTTATATAATGTATTATCATATCTTTCTTTCTATTTGATGTAGAGCTCTTCGAAATCCGGGTTTCAGGTCAGGTTACCATGGCAACCACTGTTGCTATAGAAACGATCCTTTTAAGAAGACAAATAGCTGCCATTGATTCAAACTGGACAAGCTTGAACGGTTCCTGGAGATTTTTGGTGCAGTTATGTTAGGCTTAGCCTAACCCTAACTAACCATATAATTACTGTATGCTGCCCACCTTCATCAGCCAATCCTATTTTCTGGCAGATATAGATTGTACTGGCAGATATAGACTTCACTGAGCGCCTCAGTGAAATCGTGGATACCCTTTGGTCGTATGACGATGTTCCTTTCCCGAGATATCACTTTTTCTAGTTTTGATGACGTCATCGATGACATCATACCACGTGACCGTATTGTTTGACCCCTTTGACAAGAAGTCAACTTTATCCAATTTTGGTCACCTAGCGATGTTCTCTTCTCGAGATATTGTTTTTCTGGGTTTGATGAGGTCATGTCATGTGACTGCTGTTCACCCGCTTGCCTCGGTGATGGCTTTTTCTGAGTTTGCTCGTCTAGCAATGCTCGCTTCTTTAGATATCAATTGTTCCAGTTTTGTTGACGTCGTTGTTGCACTTCTCATGCCTCTAATATAACTTCACCCAAGTTTTGTCTCTGAGCGATGTTCCGTTCTCGATATATTATTTTTTTCTACCGTGATAACACTTGAGCTATGAGCTAGCGAGTGACCTTTGGCCCCCCACAATAATTCGTGTTTACGCTACGCGTATCCGCGATTTAGAAATGACCAGACTTGATTTGGTTGGGGTAACAGGTTTGGCATGAATTATGATGACTCAGCATTTGGAGCTGTGCGCAGAGACACAGGTAGATCATTCCAGAGCGACCAAAGTACTTCTGTTAGGCAGTTATGAACTCAAGGAAGGGAAGTATGATCTGTTTGCGTGTATAGTGTGTAGCGTGTAGTGCGTAACGCGCAGTGTAATGTAGTGTGTACTGCATAGCGTGCAGTGTAGTGTATAGTGTGCAGTGCGTAACGTTCAGTGAAATGTAAAGTGAAGTGCATGCGTGCAATGTAGTGTATAGTGTGCAGTGCGTGTGCAGTGAAATGTATCGCGAAGTGCATGCGTGCAATGTAGTGTATAGTGTGTAGCGTGTAGTAGTGTCATGAAGTGTGTACTGCAAAACGTGCAGTGGTGTATAGCGTGTAGTGCGTAACGTGCAGTGTAGTGTAGCGTAGCGCGTAGTTAATAGCGAGCAGTGTAGTGTATAGTGTGAAGCGTGTAGTGCGTAGCGTGCAGTATAGTGTAGTGTAGCGTGTAGTGCGTAACGTGCAGTGTTATAGTGTATATTGTGAAGCGTGTAGTGCGTAACGTGCAGTTTAATGTGGTGTGTAGCATGTAGTGCATAGCGAGCAGTGTAGTGTATAGGGTGAAGCGTGTAGTGCGTAGCGTGCAGTATAGTGTAGTGTAGCGTGTAGTGAGTAACGTGTAGTGTTATAGTGTATATTGTGAAGCGTGTAGTGCGTAACGTGCAGTTTAATGTGATGTGTAGCATGTAGTGCATAACGAGCAGTGTAGTGTATAGGTGAAGCGTGTAGTGCGTAGCGTGCAGTATAGTGTAGTGTGTAGCGTGTAGTGCGTAACGTGCAGTGTAATGTAGTATGTAGCATGTAGTGCATAGCGAGCAATGTAATGTAGTGTAGTGTAGCGTGTAGTGTATATCGAGCAGTGTAGTGTATAGTGTGTAGCGTACAGTGCATAGCGTGCAGTGTAATGTATATAGTGTAGCGTATAGTTCATAGCGTGCAGTTTAGTGTGTAGCGTGTACTGTGTAACGTGCAGTGTGGCGTGTAGTGCGTAGCATACAGTATTTAGCATGCAATGTGAAGCGTGAGGTGCGAAGCGTGCAGTGTGTAGTGGGAAACGTGTAATGTTTAGTGTGCAGTGTGTATTTTGTGTGTAGCGTTAAGTGCGTGAAATCCAGTGTATGGCGTGATGCGTGTACTGTAGTCTAGCATAGTGTGCAATGGGAAGCGTGTAGCGTTTAACGTCTAGTGTTGTGTGTATCGAACAAAGTGTACTACAGTAAAAACCCGCGTATAAGAACCTGGGTTTTAAGAACCTGTTAGGCTAAGATGTTCATTTTAATTCCCCTCCACATTAGAACCTATTAAGGCTGAAATTTTTAGTTTAGGTTCTTATCAGTGGAGTTGCTGTAAGTGTATAGGTAGAAACTGCTGAATTAAGATCATCAAGCCTAAAGTACTATCTTGAATGTCTATGTGTTTACCATTCATATTTAAATGCAATTCCGCGGAAAATTTAAGAACCTATTTTAAGAACCTTGGTAGCCTAAATTTACTTTAAGTACCATTTATATAAGAACCTGTTTAGGCTTAATTGAAAAATCCTGGTTCTTATACGCGGGTTTTTACTGTATGTAACATACATTGTGTAGTTTGCAGTATAGCATGTGAAGTGGGTTGAGGTGTCCGGTGTTTGCAAAGAGTTAAAGAGGCACTGTCACGGTTGTTTCAGCAAAAATATTATAAAATAAGACCAGTTATCTACAGAAACAACTAGATTCTACAAGAATCATATGTATACTGTTATTTTGCTCTAGAAAGAAAAAGGAACTGAAACTTGCATTATATAGGCATTCTTACGTAAGATCAGAAACATATAACTCAATTTGTTTCTGGTAAAATTTAATAGCTTTCTCTATCAAATCATCAAAGTTTTAAAACTGTTCAGCCTGATACGAAATTAAAAGTGTCATTTCACCATCCAATTCCATCCGCTCGATAGCACATTGAAATACTCCAAATTTGTACTCATCTTGTAGCAGTGAAAGGTTATTTAATAAATCTAGATTATTTGTTCAATTCTTGTTAGTCTGACTTCGTTTAAGCTTCCTAAATTAACCCTAAATCGTCTTAAATGGTGACAGTGCCCCTTTAAGGGCCATGGACCTTAACAAAAAAGAAAAGGATTGGCTCAAACAGGCCGTGAGGGACAGCATAGAAAGGCCCAAATCGAAGAATGAGAATTGTCCAGTAATGTATACCGCTACACCTTGCACGTGAAAGGCGAGAAGCGTTTTAAACAGTGAAGTCAATTTTTGAAGAGTCCTTACCTGCTTGCCAAAGCTTTTCAGACTGATAAGTTGTTGATGATTGAAGAACGACGAGGGTCATACAGAAATCACTAAAATATCGCGTCGACACGTCAAGTTATAAGTTCCTCCATTCTAATGGACTCCGTTGTTGAGGTTTTTGCTATTCATTTTCCTAATTTGAAATTGAAGTCTGCTTGGCAGCAACGACAGAGTCTGGTTGGCAACAAGTGAATCAGGACCAGATGAAAAACAGGACTATATTCTAAAGCTGCGTAGATCTCTCCAATTTGACTTTACAAAATTTCTAGTACCTCCTTAGGCATGACCATAGATATAATGATTCGTTGGTGAAACAGCTTTTAGGGGTGCAAAATTTATTTTTTCTCTTAAATTATGTCCCTTTGTCAACTTTTGGATCCATATAGAAAGGCTCATATCACCCAAAATTCAAGTGCTACTTCAGCGAAAAGCCACATGTGGTTACTCCATACGGTCCTCTACAACATTGCCATATGTCACTTTTTAATCTGTGCAACAGTTTGAAAGTTGTCCAGAGTTAAAAGTCTGACTTTACTTCACATTAAGTTCGCTTGGCAACTTTTAGGGCCCTTTGGCAACGCGTGGCGTCCACTTGGCAACCACTGGGTCCGTTTGGCAATTTTCAGGTCCGATTGTCAACAATTTGCGTCCGAGTGGCAACAATAACAATAACAATAACAATAACAATAACAATAACAATAACAATAACAATAACAATAACAATAACAATAACAATAACAATAACAATAACAATAACAATAACAATAACAATAACAATAACAATAACAATAACAATAACAATAACAATAACAATAACAATAACAATAACAATAACAATAACAATAACAATAACAATAACAATAATAACTTTAATAATTACTCCTATCGAGGCTTTTCAGTAACTATTTACAAAAACTACGAACTACTATATGAATATAATAAAATAGGGTTTAAAAATTACTAAAACTATTTACAAACCACCCAGCTCTGTCAAACATGGGGACAGACACACCATTATGAACAAAACTCTCCCACTTGCAGGTCGGCTCCAACACTTTGTGACAAATTGGAAACTGCTGATCCGCACCAGCATATTCTGGACATGGTCCTAGTAATTCTCGTTCCCTTTGCGAGTCCCCCATACGTGTCCTCCCCAAACCTCCCACAATCAGACAGACAAGGATGCAATAGAACAGGAAATTGCAGAAATGATACAGTCGAAAGGGGCGGTTCAGGTGGTCTTACCTCAGAAAGAGGAAATCATAACTTCAGTTTTCCTTCTTTACTTGTCACGAAAAAGGACGGGGGGAACAGACCAATAAATTATTCAACTAAATAAATTTCCAACTCTGGATGATTTTAAAAAGTCGAACTTTGAAATAAAGGTCAAACTTTGCTGCAAAAACAAAGTAGAAGTTTGTAAAAAAAAGTGATATTGTCCTTCAGAGCCCCGTACAAGTGCACAGCGCGAGCCACCTATAAATCTCTTTCTTTTTATAAAGATACCAGGTTCCTTTAAAATTGTTTTTAATGAGAAAGGACCGGGCAATGTGTTCTGTTCCCCTTTTAAGTTACATGTTTTTTTTTTTACAGTAAAGTTTCATTCTTGCCAGTCGCTCAGTACGTCACCAAATACAGTAAATAGAAGACACTGAGATATTTCGATGCCTTCACTTTTTATTTATTCATTTCCCAGGTTAATTATTCATTTACATTTATTACATTCCCTTTCCTTTGATGTCAGTCTGTGACTTGATCTTACGCTGATCTTATCTTATCCTGTGTGTACAAAAAATAAATAAATAAAAACACTGGGGGGGGGGGGGGCAAAAAGAGCATCGAGATATTGCATGGGTGCACAATATGCGAGCTATATGCACAACGTGTCTAAGCAGATCGTTAGTATAACGTCTGACAGGAGTTTGAAATCTCGAGGGTTCGAATGATCCACTATATGACGATGAGATTTCATTCGATAGACGTCACACCTTTAAGATTTTTTTGCTCATAAATCAACCAATCAGAACGATTTTTGATGCATCGCCGGGGGGGGGGGGGGGGGGGGGGTCATTAGTAAGATTGTATGTAAATGAATGAATTAGTGGATCATTCGAACCCTCGAGATTTCAAACTCCTGTCAGACGTTATACTTAACCATTATCCTGCGAGATTGCGCAGAATATCGTCTGATACTTAGCCGACGAGGGACGAAGTCCCGAGTTGGCTAAAATCAGACGATATTCTGCAAAATGGAGCAGGATAATGGTTTTATTATTCAGCACATCGATAGCACAAAACCCCCGAAAACACAAATGACTTTTGTGTATTATTTACGAGCTCAAAACATCATATTTTCCTCAGAGACGGATATCGCAGGATAGCTGTCATGTACAGAAGACAGCTATTGGCGTTCCAATGACCATATTTGGGCAGTGCATCGATGTGCTGAATAATAATAACGAATATCTTGAAAGGCATACAAAGGTCACACTTAAGGACGTACCACCCACAACCGCTTTCTTGAAAATCATGAAACTAAAGCAAAATGGAAATGTTCAAAGAAAAATTGCAAAATTCATATGGGAAAGTATGAAGAAAAGAGAACAGATACTCAGAGAATACACTATGTAATGACATCGCCTTTCTTTTCCATTTAACTACATGATATTTATTATTATTAACATTTTAAACACTTTATTGTAATATACGGCACATGCGCCCTAGAGTTGTACTGTCACAATAAAGATTATCTATGTCTATGTCTATGTCTGGCAGTTGGAGGGGGGGGGGGCTGAGCTTAGTGCATATATTGCGATATATGCACTAAGTGCCATATTGCGTTTTGAACCTTAATCTACCGTATTTTATTCTACTGATTTGGTATATACTAAAACAACTATCCCCCTCATGGTCGGTGCCTAGCGGTGGATTTATACGCTTCGCGTCTCGGTATATATCCACCACTATTCATCTCCCCTGCGGGGGATAGTTGTTAAATATTGCAATTGAGCATAAAAACATCTCCATCTCCTCAGAAAATCTTTCATTCGCTAAATGTAAACTGGGGGGTGGGGGGTTGCATTGGGGGGATCCAACATTTTTGAGTTAAAAAACGTAGAATTCTATCTTTTTGTTTTAAATAAAATAAATTAATTAAGTATCAAACTCATGTCCGTTTCAAGTCTGTTCTTTACGGACTGCCTAGTAGTATTCTAAGCTTACCGAACAGTTGGGACTAAAAAGTAAAACTGTTCCCTCCTTTATATGGGATGTTTCTCGGTGGACCATTAGATAGTTTAGGGGGCGGCGTACAGCAAACCGTTTTCACGGTGCATTTTTGTAAGGGCGTTTTCTGTCCTGAGACCATTGTCCCCCCCCCCCCTGAAAAAAACTGATCCACCTCCTCGTCTCCACCTCCCCCCCCCCCCCCCCCTTTTTAAATCCTGGATCCGCCCCTGCGCGCGTCACTTGTATTTTCTGGTACACGAGCCTTTTGGCGAGTGTGTATGCTAAGAAAATACAAGTGACAAGTAGGATATTCTGCAGTATGCCACAAGAATTCATTGTATAACTATTCTATACCACGCTACAGAACATTAAAGGTAATGTTTTACGTAAATGCAGTGCACGATGGGAAGCCTGAGTGGAATACCGCCGAATATACAATGCCATTCCTGCATTCTCATGCATTGGCGTGGTATAAAAGTGCTAATAGCACTATTAGTTTATTATAAGTATTCGCCATCAGACACCTTGGTTTTATCGGGATACAGTGACGTTGCATTACCCAATCAGAGCAAGGGTAGCTTATCCAATGAATAATGTATGAATCATGTAATTGGCGATATTAGAAGATGCAGTGACTTGAGTGGGCCGACATATTCATTTTCAATAGTCTAAAATCAGCGACAAAAGTAGTTGAGAATTTTCCTTCGAAAATGCTTTTCTTCATTTCAACTGCGTAAGCGATGTCTTCTTGGATATAATTCCCCCTCCCCCTTATTCAATGTTGAAGCCCAGCCACTAGCGCGTTTGACAAAACAACATTGAGTTGGGGGAGGGGTTTTAACGAGAAGGGTAGCGGTTTATTTTATGGAAACACATTTTTTAGTAGGGCGATCTGTAACGATTGTAGACATAAAATTCTCAACAATTTTGTCGGCGATTGTAGATCTACTCACCATGTACTCAATCATGTGCTGCATAGACATACATGCTATTGCTCTTGCCAGCACAAGCGAAGGCCGTGTTGCCTGTAACGCAGGTTTCAGAGTAGTTCTGAATGCACTCGGCGGAATGGCCGCCGTTGCTATAACTGCTACCCGCTGTCGAACTAGACCAACATTCCCCATAGAACTCAATGCCAAAGTGCGTATAACCAGTTGCAAGTGTGGCATTGTTGCAGCGACAGGCAAGGCTGGTGCAAAGAGAAATAGGAGCACCGCGTTACATACTGTCAAATATCCCCTTCCTCTCCAGCCCTCACACAATGGTCGGTTGCTATGGCCGCTTTTTCTCCAGGAAGCATCTTAGAATCTATTTTGGCGTAGATGGAGTCTTACCGTCTTTTTCTCGTCCCGCATATCAAGAAAGTGCTGTCGTTTTTATGGCAAATCCGCGCGGGTTGCCTGTGGTGTTCAAAACGTGACTCAGGCCCCTCGGCGGGGGGTAAAAAGAAAATGGCGACCAAGAGAAGGATGACACACGCCTAAATCGAGGAATGCTCACTGGCACTTAGAATTTTTTTCTAAACAACAAGCGCTCACCTACAGAAATGAAAAAAAGAATTATGAAAATCACCAGGGTTCGAACCTGTAACTTTCCAGTTACTATACCCAAACCCTAACCACTACGCTATGAGTGAATTCGCTGGTTCGGACAGCTCGTTTTATTGATTAGGTACCTTAATAGTATTAATCTTTAATAGAACGAGGCATATACTATAAAAATATACTAAAACGATGTATTAACCCTTATCCTGACTAGTAGTCTTGATAGTTCAAATATTTTGATGTTTTTAGGTCAATTTGAAGTAATATTATCAAAAATATCGTTAAATTATTCATGGTGAGCATTCCTCCATTTAGGAATGACGAGAAGGATGTTTCTCGAGTATCTGCAAGTTTTGGTAAATTTTCCTGCTTTTTTCGCTAAGATATGAGGAAAAGTACTTACAGACCTTCCACATATCAAGATAGTTCCCGTTGAAATGTGTCGTTTTCTAAAATTTCCTTATATGGAAGTTTCTACTTACCATATTTGGAAGTCCAGAAGTTTTCCTAGCTTATTTCTTGCCCTAAATTGTCAAAAAATTCGCCAAAACTTGCAGGTTTTGGAGAGAATCGCTGTTCTTGTAGGCCGCCATCTTTGTTTTGGCCCCAGGAGCCCAGAAATTCAAACACAGATAGCCCGCGTCACGCACGGGTTGGCATTGACAAAAACGACACATTTATCTTGATATGAATAAGGTAAGGGGAATTTCCTAATAAGGAAGTTTTGCAACGTCGGCAAAACGACAGCTTTTGGCGAAATTTTCTTGATATGGGGGCTGGGGCATTTTTCCGCTTTTTGTGTTCCCCGCCGTGGGGTATTTTGCATTTTTGCTAGCCCAGGGGCGGGGAATTTTCAGTTTTATTTTTAGAAATGACCAAAATCCCGGGGATTGCCCCGGGGGGGGGGGGGGGGGATTGCCCGGGGGGGGGGGGGGGGGAGGGCATGGTCACCGCTGGATTTGACTGATACATTAGTGCTATACGCACGCACCTGTGTGGTGTCTAGAATTTTCAACCCAAGACATGGGCGCGCGCGTAATACCAAGACGGACACTGGTTAAGCACAATGCCCGACGAAAATTGCGGTTTTTCAGCGCCTCGCGGCCAAAACCATATTTGGGATTATTTGCCCTTTAGGATGTCACACTACTCAGTCCTCTTTCGATAGGAATATTTTGGGAAGGTAGCCTTGGTAACCACGCTAGAAAATCCACAGCTAGCCCACGCTAGAAATTCCACAGCTAGCCCACGCTAGAAATTCCACAGCTAGCCCACGCTAGAAATTCCACAGCTAGCCCACGCGCGGCTCAACCCAGTCCTCCCAAACGTGCAATAAAGCCCGGTGCACACTTGCGACATATAACGACATAAGAAAAAAAAAATAGTGGTTTCAAAACTTTGAAGTCCACAAAAAGTAACATAAGATTGCTTTCTTAAAGCAATCTAATGATGATCCATTGAAAATACTAATTATTTCAATTATGTGTCATGCTTTTTTCGTTGCAAGATAACGTCCTTATGCCGTTATGCCGCTAGTGCGCACCGGGCTTTAGTAAAAACAATCATATACAGTATAGTAAAGTCTTTACCCGTTAACATAAACCTGCCAGTTATTCCAGTCGATGGATGTACCCGAGTACGCTGCACTGCCGGGATCTCTGTCTGTGAACAGCAGGTGGGGTAACACACGTGCATTGGAGTCATCACGACTACTGTAGCAACCCACCTTCATGGGCGAACCGGAAGAACAGCCGAAGTTATTTGCAGCTGATGCCCTGGCTAATAAACAGAAAGCAAGAGTTATCCTGATTAACGTTCCCTAGCGTTAATCAGGAGCAATGAGTTCACCTAACCTGTAGCTATATTATTTTATAGCTGAGGTAGCGTACTTTCTAACCTTGTTAGTTTTAGATGCGAATTGGCATTTTAGATTTGTTGCTGGGTTCCCAAGAGGTCCACACGCATGCACACAGTGCCGAAACACAAGATTGTGGAGGAGACCAAAACGCGATTTCTCGGGGTATTTTGAGGTAGGGACTTCTGCTATAATTGTTATTCAAATACCGAACTGAGTAATAAACTATACCTTTGAAATTTACAGAGGAATCTGACTCGCAGAGTTCTGATCGCTTCTTTTCGCCATGTTTATCGATGGAGATTATTATACTACATTGAGATCTGGAAGCTGACTGGACAATTTCTGCAGCGATTCGCGCCAAATTTGATCTAAAAATAGATAGGTCAGGAAAAACGCTGCCTCACGGACCCAGTACCAAAGATGAAAGCTCCTACTGATGGGCTCCTGAACTAACACAAATCCTGTTTATTCAAAAGCGCCTACAGTGCTAGAAAGCCGGGGAAATACGAGGCACAAAATCCCTCAACTTGTCGCGGAACATTGATGCGTTGCAAGATGATAATCGATGTTGCGGGTTTTTCATCTCGCGCCACAACTTGTCGCGCAACAAAAACATTTGCTGCAAGTTGTGAAAACTTGTTGCGCGAAGTAGAGCGCGGGTCTACTTTGAGCCACAAATTCTGGCTTTGTTGCTCGTTTTCATCAAACACACAACTTGTCGCGCAACATTTTGCCTACGATTCATGTTGGTTGGTCAATAGAAATGAAGTGCTAAGGAGCCAAATTCGCCTTGGTCTTGCATGTGTGATCATCAAAACGTTGCGCGACAAGTTGTGAATTTGATGAAAAACGAGCAACAAACATTAGACTTGCAACGCAGCAATGCTGCGCGACAAGTTGAGGGATTTTGAGCCTCGTATTTCCCTGGCTTAACCGCAAGCTTTTCTCAAAAGATATTTATAGACTGGTGATCTCCGGCACACTAACCATGCCGATTTCTAAAGTTCAGCATGGCCTATCGTTTCGAATACAAGACAAAATAAAATATGAAAATGAAGATAAAACAAGATAAAATATGAAAATCCGCGAACGAGATATTTTGCTAAGCCTGGATCCTGATAAACGGACCTGTCAACCAGTTAAACTTAGAAAAATATATACGACGAAAGGTAGGGCCGGCTATGTAATCATATTCGGCCGACTTTTCCCATGATGATGCTGATTATGGAAAGCCTTACCAAAGCGCTGTGGGGCCCTTTTAACACCTGAGCAAGTCCAACAAAGAACGGCAAGTAGAAGGAGTGTAGCCTTCATCCTGCGAAGGCAATATGGCGTAAAATGATTAGCACTGGTGAACGTTTTACATGAGAGATTTTTCTATACAGACGGCCCGTTATTTTAGCTTGATAAACGCCGTAACAAAAACAAAAGAGAGAGAAAAAAAGAAAGTACTTGATGGCAAAACAATAAATTAGACAACATCAAATGGCAGCATTTAAATCAAAGACGGAAATTTCTTGATGGTTTCTTTTAAGGGTAGAAAATTATTTGAGCCGCGCCCTTTTTGGTATCTTTTAGGGATGAAACAGAAAATTCCCGACTATCATCCCCGACCAAAAAATATGGGAGTTCCCACCCCGAGCAACAAAGGCCATGTCACGAATTAGCATAAAACTAGGCCAGTGGTCGCCGGATGATCGACACAGAATCTTCAAAATGAATGAAACTTCAAGTTTGAAAACAGTTCAATGGTGAACAGCCAACTATAACCCAGAGCCCACTTTCGAAATTTTTCGAAACCTTTCAAATTTAATTAAGTGCACCCTAGCTCGATTAGCCTTTGCTACTAGGATGCCCGTTCTAAATGTTCTATGTCAGAACCTAAACGCAATATGCCTTTTTCCGTTATTCTTTCTCTCATTTTTCATAATTGAAATTGTAAAATTGTAAATCATTTAAGCTTCAAGTACAAATAAAGATTGTTGTTGTTGTTAGTGTGCTAGCCCGAAGAAACAGGAAAAAAAACTCGCCTTTTTTGGGGTTGACTGAGTCCTCGGTCGTTGTATTGAGCTGTGCTTCAAGTGGGTTCTGTTGCGCTAAATTCTATCTGTTTTATACCATTATACAGAATTCCTTCCCCGTTAAATAATAGACAATTAGCGGACATGTTCATGTTACGTCGTGCAGATAAAGGGATGGCATTTCATGGCTTGTGCACAGATCACTATCTTGTGCATACTTCTTGTTTGAATAAAGAAAGTCAACGTGGAAATGTCAGGAAAGAAAAAAGCAAAAGAATGGATAATAAATATCATTTGAAGCGAAGTGTTGCGTTAAAAACTTTGAACTTGTTATCAGTAGTGCCAATGCAGTGACTGATACTTAGAATGTAAAAACAAATTGCCAATAAACTTTTTTTTACGCCAGGAGGAAAGTGGCCCTAATATTTACTTCCATTTCCAACTAGTGTGATTCACGACATAATAATGAAGTACTGCGATAAATTGTTAGATAATAGTGCTTGTACTTCATACCCTTGTGTATTTTTAGTTCCCAAGATCAATGAATGAGTTATTGCCACTGCGGGTTAAGTTATTGCCGTTAGTGAAGGAAATTGTGTGCACAAGCTAAGTACGGTATTGATTTGGTATAACAATCTATAATGGTCTATTTTTCACGTATTATTTTTCTTACATATTTCGGGCAGGGAAAAATGTTCGTCGGAAATTTTTACGGTCGCATATAACAATGTTTTCAATTTGCCCCTGCTAGAATTTCCCAGCAAATAAAATTCCGCAAAAATTCTAGGCAACTATGAGTGTACCTTTGCGGCCATTCAGCATTTAGTTTCGTTATTCTGAAATGATTTTCCTTTTTCAGAAATTATTTTCGCAATTCAGAAATTATTTTGTTTTTTCACGAAATTATTTTTGTAATTATCAAATTATTCTCGTACTTCTGAAGTTATTTCCGTATTTCTGAAATTATTCGAAATTCTGAAATTATTTTCACAATTCTCAAATTGTATTCGTACTTCTGAAATTATTTTCGCAATTCTGAAATTATTTTCGTAATTCTCAAATTATTTTTTATCATTCCGAAAAGTGAAACGCACTTTCCACCTTCTTACTTTAGTATGGCTTAGCTTTGGCAAGGAACAAGGCCATTGTATAGCAGGGTAGGGAACATAGGGCAAGGTGTCATAGGGCAAAGTACAGCAGGGTACAGGGTGCAATGATTTAGTACTAAGGTTCCAGTACCTTTTTCTGGGCCATTGGTAGGCTAGTACCTTAGTATCAAGTCATCCTACCTTACTTGCGGTGCCTTGCCATAGTAGGTATTGGCACACTAAGAGCGTTAATACTACTAAGTCATCACCCTGCTACAATCACTTTGTTCCTTGTCGGAAGCTCAGTCGATGGTTTAGTAGCAATCCTCAGTAGTCGTACTAAGGTGGAAGGTGCGCTCCGCTTTTTGGGATAATGAACATTTTCAGAGTTGTGAAAATCAATTTCAAGTACGAAAATAATTTTGGCGTAGCGAAATAATTTCAGCAGTGCGAGAAAATGATTTCAGAAACACGAAACTAATTTCAGAATTAAAATTAATTTCAGCATTACGAAAATACTTTCAGAGTTCCGAAAATAATTTTAGAAGTACGGGATAATTTCAGAATTAGGAAAATAATTCAGAGTTGGGAAAATAATTTCAGAATGACGTAAATAATTGCTGAATGGCCGCAAAGGTATACTGCGAAAATAATTTCAGAAATCCGTAAATAATTTCACGAGAAGTACGAAAACAATTTGAGAATTGCGAAAATAATTTCAGAATTGCGAAAATAATTTCAGAAATACGAAAATAACTTCAGAAGTACGAGAACAATTTCGGAATTACGAAATTAATCTCTTAAAAAAAGAAAATAATTTCTCAATTGCAAAAATAATTTCAGAATAACGAAACTAAATGCTGAATGGCCGCAAAGGTACACTCATAGCAAAGTGTTTTGCTCCAAAGATATTGTGGTCACACTAGCGCGAAATAGATTGCCTCCGTTTTGCTATTCTGCTTCTGTCTAGTATTTTTATTTGATTGAATTATTTGATTGAAAGCGAATTCTATTGTTCCTGGAAAACTTTTCCAAAGCGACAGCTCCAAGCTGCTCGGCCGCAGCGCCTTTGTGTTTTGGTCGGCGCAGCTGGCGAAGTTCTAGTTCGCTGGCAAAGTGGCGGTCGCAAATTCTGACCCTTAAACGTATTGAAACTGGGCGTGGCTAGCTACGCCTTATTGTTGTTAGCCTTTTGCGAAACACACGAGCTTTAGTAGCAAATGGACTTGGCGAGCAAGCGGGCATTTCCATTTTCTGCAAATTCTGACCCTTAAACGTATTGAAACTGGGCGTGGCTAGCTACGCCTTATTGTTGTTAGCCTTTTGCGAAACACACGAGCTTTAGTAGCAAATGGACTTGGCGAGCAAGCGGGCATTTCCATTTGCGAGCACGGGCAGTTTTGGAAGCTGCAAGCAGCGAGCAATTTAGGAAAACATTTTGCGAGCATCGAGCACAGCGAAAACGATTTGCGAGCAACGGTATAAAACTAATAAGTAAAAAATCAGAGAAAAATAAGTCGAACGGAAATACCCGACTTTTCAATGTTTATCCTTGTTGCTTGGCTGCAATTTCCATTTGATAATTTATATTTGATCGGAGGGGTGGGCTAATTTCCCCAAAAAAATTCGAGCAAGCCTCTAGCTAGAAAAAAGAAATATTGCGCAAGGAAAGCTGGCTGCAAAAAAATCAAGCAAACTCACTATGACAAAGTTTTCAAACCTTCCCAATAATTTTGATCCTTAAAGTTCGTTTGTCAATTAATATTAATCAATGCAAGTCAGATATTGCTGAAACTAAAACTTTAGTTGATTCTACAATGTGTTGAACGTCAATAGCACCAGCTATTTCTTGCTTTATAGGCATTTGGTTACAAGCAACAAAATAGTAAAAAATTTGATGCGGCCCCCCAAAAAATGATGGGGGCGGGGACGAGAAACTACTAGTCCAGTCCCTCAACTCTCCTTCGCGGCTCCTACACCCCATGGGCTACACAGGAGCCGCGAAGGAGAGTTCAGGGACGGACTAGAAAACACTGGTAAAAAAAGTTATGAGAAGCAATATTAAGCGATCGCTATAAATGGAAGACCTGAAAAAAAAAAAGGATTTCAAGCTTCATAATCGCAGTTCCAACCATTTTCGTTGTACATCATATACCCTAACGGGCCTTGAAGAACCCACCATTTGACCTAAGCCGCCATGGCTTCTATTGGTAGACCGTCATGCACTCAGGTCTTCCATTTATTGCGATCGCTTAGATTGCTTTAACTGCGATGATCATTTATTGATTTACCATTCATACACCGCAGTTCTAACCATTCATTGTACGAGAAACACTGTTTTTTAATGGCCTAACATGGCCTAAAGGCAAACAGTACGCCCCACACGGAAATCAGAAAATCCAAGTCTTTTTTTGTAAACTTGTGTTATTGTTGTTTGTGGCTAGCGTGGATAAATGAACTGTATCCATGTAGTGACTGAACTAAACATGTTCTCTGTATTTAGTCTATTTCGGAATGTACAAAATACGTTCACTGCATTAAAAAAAACGAGAAACATTTTGTTTTGAGTTCTGTTCGTCCCTACTTTTTGCCGAAAGTGATACACAAAAAGTTTGAACCACAGTAGAACTTTGATGCAGCTCAGAGCCCGAAGCTCACCTCATATTGTTTGAAAAAATAGAATAAAAACTGGAATCCATAAAATTCCTCCCATCTCCGCGTCTGTGTCAGAATTGGCTTTTGCTGCCGGCTACGTTTTTTTGAGCAGCCGCCTACTTCAAAACATTCTGACAGCTCTGTTTCCCTTATACCAGATGAAACAGGTTTTTATCGTAGATGTTCAGGCAAGCCTGTGGCCGCGTAGCAATAAGCGGAGAAAGAGAAAAAATCTCTGACCCCGGAGGGATTCGAACCCACGACCTCCGGAATTGTACATCCGATGCTCTGCCAGCTGAGCTATCCAGGTCAGACTGAGAGCAGGTCGGGGTTTATTAGATATTATGGTCGCGGTAATGAAGTGAATATATGTAGATGTTCAGGCAAGCCTGTGGCCGCGTAGCACTAAGTTCAGGTTTTTATCGTGTGAGGTTAGGTGATGAATGTAATTACTATTACACAGTGGCATTGCTTGTAAACATCGTAAGCAATACCACTGTACTTGTAAGGGACATTGCTTGTAAGGGACCCCGAGTCCCATTCCATGTCCCCCGGGGGGAGGGGGGGGGACTCCCATATTTTTGGGGCGGGGGTGCTCGTCGTACCTTTTGGGGTTTAAAATCAGGCCTCTGGTACCTTTTAGGGGGTAAAATTCGAAAACTTGCAATTTTTTCTAGATTGGTACCTGTTAGAGGTCCGTTCCCTGCAAATCAAGCAAATCACACTTTTTGGAAGCCTGAATTTCAGACGTATTTTCCCTCGTAAAAAATACGAGAGGAAATTACGAGGGAAAATTTAGGGGTCAAAATCAACTAAGCGACGCCATTTTAGGTACCTTTTAGGGGTAAAATCGAAAGTTCCCGACGAGCACCCCCGCCCCAAAAATATGGGAGTCCCCCCCCGGTCCATGTCCTCCCTGGGTCATCTCCCTAATTGTCATAAATGAAATAAATGCCAGTTTTTTTTTAGCGTGTCGGCTTTTTCGTTCGAGCTCAGTTGAAGTAGCGCCAAGTACTATGTCCCTGAAGAATATGCATATTGGATCACATACAAGCCAAAACTCGCTAATTAACGTCGTAAACTAAGTCGTAAAAAGAATCGTGAATTCAATATCCGTCAGTGTTATGATTCAAATACTAACTTGAGATTGCAAAACCTCTGCGGGTGCCGAAATTATTCAGGAACGCGCGAGTCGGGAAAAGGCGCGGGGACACCCATAGTGCAATAAGCTAGTTCACAAGGAAAATATGCCAGGATTTTCAGCTTTATTCCAGTAAAGAAATAATACGGATTCCTTATGCTAACGTTAGTATTGTGGTTTGATCCATTCTGGAATGAAGTAATTAATATTTGTTACTCTCTCTCCCCCGGAGAGTAAATCCATGCTCTCCTGCTCATGCGCATTAGAGCTATTGTATGCGTTGGATTTTACTACATATATCCGTTACGGCGCGTGTCTTGTTACTCAATTTTAAGAGTTTTGCAGAATGAATTTGGGTATTTGATCAATGGATATATTTTATGGCGGCCAACAGTTATGAGAATTTGGCGGTGCCATCTTGGTTCGCTTCTTCGTACGTTCGTATTCGGCACATTTGTGTTGACAATCGTAACATGCTGGCTTCTTGTTCATCAATACAACACAACGAAGAACAACCCATCGAACCCAAGGCGCGCGACTGTGAGCTTCGCGACGGGAAAATGCTACAAACCTCCAGATTTAGAATCTCTAAATATTATATCAGAAAGAGCAACAGAGGACAGAAACGGGACTACAAAGCGTTTAAACGGAGGACAAGTACTCATATTCTATCGCCATACCTCCATATCGTTTCGTCTACAGATCGTAACAGTATTAGAAGCTAATCGAATTCACTACAAACTGGCTTTTGTAACTCCAAAAACTGCCTTGCCATTTTTAGTTGAAAATGGTAGACCTAAATACCATGTTATTGTCTTTGAGAGTTTTAAGTTCTATTTAGGGCTTTCGGTTCGAAACCGTGCAATTCTCGATAATTATTTGCGGGAACACGGCGTTGGATTGTTACATTTTACTGGACAAGAAAACTTCGGATTTCTGCCAGTGTATTTTACTAGATTGCATTTGAGACTTAGAACTGGAGTTGGAGGTCTTTACAATGCTGAAATAAATCCTCAATCTTCTCTGCTTCGGCTAACTCGAGCTGGCGGGCTCGTAGAGGGCAGTTTAGCGGGCTCAGATTGGGTGACATTCACTTCAAATCATAGTACATATGAGCCTGTTGAATTTGCTTCCCGAGATATCAAGCTGCATAGAATGGATCACCATCCAGATGAACCATTCAGGGAATCAATAATCACAAAGCAATACACAACAGTGATGCTGGATAAAGGGCTACTCGATGGAGTGAAAAAAGTATATTTGGGAATGGTTTGAACTTCTGGTTACATAAATTGCTGTTTATGGATTCGCTAAGCTATTTGTCTGGAGGGGTACTCGAGCAATCTCTTAATAGATGGATTCTTATAGACATAGATGACATATTTGTAGGCAAGACTGGAATTCGTATGACTGCAGATGATGTTCAGGTATGAATATTATATTTTAATATCATTTCGAAATTAAATGTTTAATTCGCTTTTCGTGTTGTTTTGCAAAACCATTTAAGTGTCTCATATCCCCTGTTGCTTGCAACAATCAAATCATGTCGGCTTTGGTTGTCCGTTTTAACCAATTTCTTTCCATTATTTAGCAACCTACGTAATCCTTTCTTTATATAATGAGATTATGCCGCGTTTTTTTGATAATTAATTGGCAAGTGGTGGCTTTCAGGTGTTCGTTTGCGAAACTACTTTTCTTTATTTAAGGCAATTTTGCCCATTAACTGTAAACAGCTATTTTTATATTCGCATGTCGGGACACATCCTGCTGTCTTGGTGGTTTAATTCCATAAATAACATTCCTTATAAAGTATCAAAGATTTCACAATTGTAGAAATAACTATGATTTCTTAATTATATGCATTAAATAATAATTATGATATGCTTGAATATGCCAAATGTAAAGTATTAACTGGCCCAATTTTTTGCATTCTTGTCTCTCAAAAATATATATTTGTGAACCATGCAATTTGATTGGCTCCCAACTTACTATCTATACCTAATAGATAGTGGGTAGTAAAAATAGCAAAAAATGCTACTATAAACTTTTCTAGAACCACTAAAATTTATACACTTGTGGGATGCAGTCAGCATTTGTGAAAGGGTTTGTCGCAACTATGTAACTGAAACTGTATGATGACCCTGCAAAGACATCAACCCCAGGACTTCAAAAATCTGGAGACTGTCTTTAAATGGTGAAATTTCATGAAATTCTCCCGGGAGAAAATTACAGTAAATGTATGGTGCAGTCATCTTGAATTTTTCCCGGACATGAAATGCAAAAGTTCTTGAGACAACATCATTTTGATTGAGATTTTGAGACATGGTTTGATCAAATATTTATTACACAAAATAGGGAAATCAAGTTTTCTGCAAAATATTGGAGAAAAAGACAAAATAATGAAGATCACAACTAGGATAACAACATTACAATAAAAACATACTTGTTTCCAGAATTAATCTATACTGCCTTCATTCAAGGAATGAGGATTTTTGGTCATGTATGTACCTAGATGCTAGTAACCCAGATATTGCAAAGAATGGCAAGGGTAAATGTTTGCCTCATTTTCTCATGATCAAAGACCCTATATTTTTGCAAAACAATTACACCTTATTATTTGTGTTTAGAATTTGTGGAGAGCCATGCATGCACTGGATTTTCTCTGAAATCACATTTTTATTATCAAGATGAATAGCCAACCCCCACATGCACACCCCACCCCTCTGGAATTTCCAATCCCTTAGGTGAGGAGGTTATTGATTTTTTCTGGAATCGAACATTATACAAATTAGTATCTTCAGGCATTTTGTGAATTTCATACATTTTGTCAAATAAAAAAAGGCGTACAAGGAATGTGTCATTACTATCTCGCAGTAATATGAACTCTTAGCAGCCTTATCCACATTTGTCATAATGTGTGGTTCCAGAAAATATCCATCCTCCCCCTCCCCTCTCCCTCGCAGAGGGAATTGGAAATTCCAGGGGGGCGTCACTTTTCAACACCCTTCCATGGGGGTGGGGGATGGATATTTTCTGGAACCACACAATCCTCCCCCCTTCTGAAAAATATGTTCAACAAGTTTTTATATAAATATGTTTTTAAACTTGATATATTTTCATTTGTCCACAGGCCCTGATATCTGTTCAAAGGAGAATCGAATCAAGAGTTCCTGGATTTAAGTTCAACTTGGGGTTTTCAGGGTTCCATTTTATGCATGGAACGAAAGACGAAATTGAGGGAGATAAAGAATTAATACGCAATGCCAACAAATTTTGGTGGTTTAGCCATATGTTTTCCCATCGTAAACCACATCAGATTACAACAATCGAAGCCATGAAGACTGAGCTGCTACAGAATGCAGAATTTGCACAGGTACATGTAGACCACATGTCACTTAAAACTAAGGGTGGGTTGCCTGTAAAAGAAGAACCAGAGATTCTTGGGGATTGGCAATTTTTGCACTTTTGTATCATATTTGTATTGCAATTAACAATGTGATTTCAAAATCCCTGCTGTTACAAACTTTACCATGTCAAGGAATTTTTGCCAAGAACTGTTGATTTGTTGACGTTGCAAATTCCCCCTTACCTTGTTTTCCCCTCATTATATCTTTAGTGAAAAATTTTACCAATGTTTGCAGACACTTGAGAAACATTGTTCTCTTGGTTGCGTTTGTTTTTGTTCCCCATCGAGGGGCCTGAGACGACATTTGAACATGCAGCCTGCATGGATTTGGCATAAAAACAACAGTACTTTCTTGATATGTTAGACACAGCTGCATATATTACTTTGCCTCAACGTAGAATGTTAAGTGACACCTGGTTATTAACCTGAGGAGGGACTGTGGTACCTGGTAGGGTGTGTAACTGTAGCCACACCCATGTGTAACTGTAGCCACACCCACCCCTGCCCAGGAATTATTTATATAACCTCCATACATTTTCTTTATTTACCCCTTACTTTAACATTTGAGTGCAAGTTCCACAGTCCTTTGTGCAGCTCATAACTCTATTTACCCCTAATCTGACATTTGCTTCTTTTAACTAGAAACATGGTATTCCCTTAAACACCAGCTATGCAGTGGCTCCCCACCACTCAGGTGTCTACCCAGCCTATGATCTCTTGTATGAGGGATGGACAAAGCATTATGGCCTGACCGTGACGTCAACTGAAGAATACCCACATTTAAACCCCCCTCGACTGAGGAAAGGCTTTATATACAAAGGAATCAAGGTTTGTGTAAAGCTAATATGCATTCTGTTTTTTTGGACTGTTTCAAATATAACTTCTTAATAAGCTATGATCCGTAAATAATACAACTGAAGTTCATTGCACCTACTATCAGCTCTATTCAAACTGTAGCAATGGAATAGGTAAGTGCTGAAATGATGCTGAAAATGGAAAGGGTTCATACACTTTGAGATATGATAATAAAACAGACTGACAAACTTGTCTGTTATATCTCAAAGTGCATCGACTCCCTTCAATGTTATGCATTCATGGACAAAGGAAATCGGGGGGGTCCATTTCTTGATAACTATTAGATATGATGCTGAAAATGGAAAGGGGTTCATACACTTTGAGATATGATAATAAAACAGACTGACAAACTTGTCTGTTATATCTCAAAGTGCATCGACTCCCTTCAATGTTATGCATTCATGGGCAAAGGAAATCGGGGGGGTCCATTTCTTGATAACTATTAGATATTATTAATCAATGTTAACGTGATAAAGGCCTATAGCTGGGTAAACATGCCACTGCAAGCTTCTGAAAAAAAAATCTTCCAAGATGCAACGTGCTCGTGTGCACTTTGTTGACCTGTTTTTTAACAGCCGAACGTAATATTTTCATCTTCAGGTGCTACCCCGTCAGACCTGTGGTTTATACACTCGTACACTCCACCTCAAGTCCTACCCTAAGGGTCCACAGCGGCTAGAGAACAGCATTTATGGTGGAGAGCTCTTTCAGACTATAGTCAACACTCCTGTAAGAGCACCGCTTTTATTAGTGCTATGACAATGTTCACCGTCAGGCCCTCGGAGGGTTTTGGGGCTCCAGGACTCCAAGAAAAATGCGAGGCACAAAATCTCTCAACTTGTCGCGCAACATTGTTGCGTTGCAAGTTGATGATGGATGTTGCGCATTTTTCATCTCGCGCCACAACTTGTCACGCAAGAAAAAACAATTGTCTCAAGTTGTAAAAACTTGTTGCGCGAAGTAGAGCGCGGGTCTACTTTGAGCCACAAATTCTGGCTTGTTGCTCGTTTTTCATCAAACACACAACTTGTCGCGCAACGTTTTGCATACAATTCAAGTTGATTAGTCAATAGAAATGAGGTGCTAAAGGGCATTAGTCAAATCACACTAGTGGTCTATTATCAATGCTGCGTTCTGATTGGTTGAGCTACTAGTAGGCTATAAGTTATAGCCTACTAGTAGCGAAAAGTGTCGGATTTGAAAGCCAGAAAATGGCAAATGACCAGAACAAAAACATTTTTTTGGCAATACAAATTGACCTACTAGTGTGATTTGACTAAAACAATTATTCCTCTCGGCCTCATGGCCATTCGGGATCAATGAATAATTGTTAATTAGCACCTCAGTTATAGCCTACTAGTAACGAATAGTGTCGGATTTGAAAGCCAGAAAATGGCAAATGACCAGAACAAAAACATTTTTTTGGCAATACAAATTGACCTACTAGTGTGATTTGACTAAAACAATTATTCCTCTCGGCCTCATGGCCATTCGGGATCAATGAATAATTGTTAATTAGCACCTCAGTTATAGCCTACTAGTAACGAAAAGTGTCGGATTTGAAAGCCAGAAAATGGCAAATGACCAGAACAAAAACATTTTTTTGGCAATACAAATTGACCTACTAGTGTGATTTGACTAAAACAATTATTCCTCTCGGCCTCATGGCCATTCGGGATCGAAGAATAATTGTTAATTAGCACCTCAGTTATAGCCTACTAGTAACGAATAGTGTCGGATTTGAAAGCCAGAAAATGGCAAATGACCAGAACAAAAACATTTTTTTGGCAATACAAATTGACCTACTAGTGTGATTTGACTAAAACAATTATTCCTCTCGGCCTCATGGCCATTCGGGATCGAAGAATAATTGTTAATTAGCACCTCAGTTATAGCCTACTAGTAACGAATAGTGTCGGATTTGAAAGCCAGAAAATGGCAAATGACCAGAACAAAAACATTTTTTTGGCAATACAAATTGACCTACTAGTGTGATTTGACTAAAACAATTATTCCTCTCGGCCTCATGGCCATTCGGGATCGAAGAATAATTGTTAATTAGCACCTCAGTTATAGCCTACTAGTAACGAATAGTGTCGGATTTGAAAGCCAGAAAATGGCAAATGACCAGAACAAAAACATTTTTTTGGCAATACAAATTGACCTACTAGTGTGATTTGACTAAAACAATTATTCCTCTCGCCCTCATGGCCTCATGGCCATTCGGGATCAATGAATAATTGTTAAATATCCGCCTTGTGCTTACATTTGTGCATCCGCCTTGTGCTTACATCCAGTGCAGGGCTTACAGTATTTCTTTTTTTTTCTTCAGATAAACATTTTCATGACGCACATGTCAAACTATGGGAACGATAGACTAGCGCTTCATACATTTGAGAATGTCATCAAATATCTTCAGTGCTGGACCAACTTACGGCTGAGGACAGAACACCCTGTCTCACTGGCGGAAAGATATTTTAACATGTACCCCGAGGAAAAAGAGCCCTTGTGGGGGGTATGTATTCTGTCACTTAGTCCTAGTCCTATTCCAGATAACCCGCATTCACAATAGTCGCCAATCGTGCTTAGATTTAGGGCTTGGCGAGCATAAAATTCAACCTAGCCGCCAAATGCCTGCAGTCTGTGGGTTTTAAAAAAGAGCACTTATGAAAATTGGCTGTCAACAACATGAATTCGCGAGAAATTCATTAGAATTTTGCCAAAAGCATAGTAACAAGTTTCAGAACTTACAGCAGAGCTGGAAATTTCTGCCGCTCATCGGTCTTTTGTCCGATCAAAATCGCCAAATGTCCGGCCAATTTACAGATGTGTCCGGCAAACTTTCCAGTAGAGACAATAGGAAAACGTTGTTATGTCGGATCAAGTGAGAAGAACTATTTCCAGCTCTCTTACAGTGACTTGATTTATTTGAGAAATTTACGGTTTTTGATTGAAACTGAAATACGTATATATTTTAGAACCCTTGCACGGACAAACGCCATCGCTACATTTGGCCAAAGGAGAAAACCTGCACACGTCTTCCGTCATTTCTGATCGTTGGGCCGCAGAAGACTGGCACTACTGCGCTGTACATGTTCTTGCTAATGCACCCGGACTTCGTCAGTAACGAACACAGCGTCAAGACGTACGAGGAAGTACAGTTCTTTAGCGGACGCAACTATCTCAAGGGATTAGACTGGTATGTAACCCAAACGTGGAAGCGTAAAGGCCATGTTGCACAAGACAGTTTTTCTTGCAGCGAAAATGGCGCGTGAAACATCCCCCTGCAATGCGATATTTTGTTGCGTTGCGAGTTGCAGCAAATATAGAACCGAGCTCTAGTTTTCGCAAGACAAGCTGGTACGTGTAACATGTTTTTGCAATTTATGACGCAATGGGTTCCCTGAATGAGCGAATCGGCGCGCTTGATGTTGATAGCACCGCTGTAACTCATAATTTACTACAGGCGCATTGCAAGCCCAGGGGGGGTACTCGGATATAAAAATGACGGGGGGTCCGACGTATTTTTTTGGGTATGAAATTTGTAGTTAAAGTATTTTTTTGGGTTGAAAATTCTACCAGGTATTTTTTGGGGTTGAAACTTCTGACAGGCTAGTTGATCATGCCTTAAGCTGAAGCTATTTCCCGGCAAAGAAAAAGGACAATGCTGGTATGAAATAGCCTTTTTTAAGCTAAAAAAGTTGGGTATTTTTTTGGGTATCAAATGTTGGGAGCAGGTATTTTTGGGGGTATAAAATTTATGGCTCAGGTATTTTTTTGGGTATGAAGTTTGGAGCTCCGTCGGACCCCCCCCCCCCCCCCCCCCCCCCCCCCCGTTTTTATATCCGAGTACCCCCTTGGATTGCAAATTGCAAGAACTATTGCGAGCGTGTGGAATGTTTTCAATTGGTCATCGTTGCATGTTTTCTAGGGCTTCAGTCTTTAGCATAGTTAGTAGAGGGAAACTATGGTCTTAGGGGCCGAATTTCAACTACAAAAAGCCTGACATCACAATCCACATACGGAGAGCAAGACATTCATGCAATAACATCGGGTGCCCCTAAAAGGTGTACTTTACCTAAAAGTACTTCTACTATTTTTGGTTTTCAGGTACTTGGATTTCTTCCCTGATGTTGGGAATGCTACCAATAGGCTTTTATTCGAAAAAACAGCGAACTACTTCGACTCGCCAAAGGCTGCTCGGCGCGCTTTTGCGCTTCTCCCGCGTGCGAAGATCATAACAATACTGACGGATCCGGTAAAGAGGGCGTATTCCTGGTATCAGGTGAGCGGACAGACTCTCCCATTTGACATGTATATCAACTGTACACATATCATTTGTTTTCTTCTGCATTATACCAAGAAAGTTCCCGTTGAAAAGTGAGAATTTGGGATTAAACGCGCGCAGTACGACAGCGGCGCTGATTTGTGCCATCTTTCTATTACAGCTAAAACCGTTGAATCGCAACCCACGTTTTCAAAAACATCAAATTATGTTTTGATCTTTTACTTTGCTGTTCCGCCAATCAAAATATCTGAGCAGTCAACTGGCTTCCCTCTGAACTAAAACCAGACAACGTCGCGACGGAAAGCCAGGCGATTGCACGAGGCGACGGATGTTTTGAAAACGCGGGTCGCGATGCAACGTGTTTAGCTGTAAGAGAGGGGCTTGTAATCAAGACAACTAGCATTCACAAATTTACAATCTAAAGATTCGTCTGCTCCCACCACGATGCCAATAGGTGATGGGTAGCCTACTTGCAGGCGGTACTGGGTGTTTTTATCGCGGAAAACCCGGTCCGTTCGCTGATCGGGCGCCATCTTGGAATTTTGAGACGCGCGGTCCCGGGGGACTGGCGAAAAGATTGTTGCGCTCTCCCCCGGGACCGCTCGTCTCAAACCGGGTTTTCCGCGATAAACACCCCCTCACCCAGTTCCTGGTGAAAACTAGGACTTTCCGACGTTGGAAACGCATATGTTAACAAAAAAAAAAGCAGGACAATTCAGGCCCGTAGCCAGGGATTTTTGTGGGGTACTAATCTAGAAAACGCGGACCAACGTGGTATGATTAAGGGCCTTGGTTGCGAGATGTGAAAGCACAGGTAACCCACACGGGTTCGGTTAAAGGCGACAAGATTATCCCTTGATGTACTATGAATATTTTCCTTCCTTCGGGACAGCATGTTCGAAGTCATGGAGTGGACGCCGCCGTCAAGAACTCCTTCTATGACGTGTTGACCAAGAGCAATGCATCCAGAGATCGCGGCTTCCATATATTGGGTCAGCGGAGTCTCGTCCCAGGCCTGTATGCATATCATCTGGAGAAATGGCTCACCTACTATCCACCCTCTCAGGTTTGTGAATGAGTCGGGATTATATGCGGACTTCCTGTGTATTCTCGGGTTGAGGCGCCGATTGTGGTGATTGTTAGGTGCCCTTTGCGTTACGATCAAGTTTGTGAGGCGGATGATCGAGGACCGGACGTAATCGTAAATCGTACCATAGGTAAAACAGCCCCGACAAAATAGGTCGTATTCACGGGGAACCCGAGCTCTGGGTAAGAGAATGGGTGACCGGCCATCCAGGGCGCAGTATAATTTCCATATATTAGCCGTCTCCCAAAGCAATCCCTTCTCTCTTTTAGTTATCCTCTCAGAAGAGGTTGTATTCGACCAACTGCTAAGTTATTGCTGTCTTCGCAGATTTTGATTATTGACGGGGATATGTTAAAGACGAGTCCAGCAGATGTCATGCTAGAAGTACAGCAATTTCTCGGTGTAAATGCGGTGTTCGACTACAACACAAAACTGAGGTGAGAAATTTCACTGAATAGATACACTATATGTTCGAGGATCCAGCAACACGCGGGTTAAACCGGGAATCAGCATATATACAGGGTCCTGAAGGGGTAAAACGGGAGCCGGAATTCGCCTTATTTTAGGCCGGGAAAACGGGATTTGGGTTACCAGGAACGGGATTTATCTACCGGGAATGGGAATCAAGATGCTTCTACGGGAACGGGATTTTTCAAATCTCCCCTTGTATATTGTAATAAAAAGTCGTTAATTTATCTCATTTTTCGCATTTGGGACTCTTCAACGGACTTCAACCTGAAAATAGAATTTTACTTCTGATCCCTCGCAATCTGCGAGGTTTTGGACAACGGTAGACATTTTTAAAATGGCGGATCCACTATTTAAATAGAATCGTATGATATCTCTTTTGTGTCAAAATTGAGGACGAGATATCATACGGGCAGAGGATTTGGGGGGGGGGGGGTCATTTCATTTTTGGCGAGCGAAAGGGAGGATCTCTCGAAAGAAGCCCTGAAAGGGGGATCACTAGAAATTTTCTACGTAGTTATTCCAGTATCTTCTATACCAGTTGTATTTTTCTAGTTCCCTTCTTTCGTACGCTAAAAATTTCTGCGCGCTTGCGCGCATAAGGAACATTATACCGTAAGCGGTGAGATCGACTCTGGCAGGGCGTTTGCCGTAGGCCTTAGCCAATCAGAATCGAAATAGTGGCATGGCTAAATAATTAACACTTATTGGATGAGGTTGAGCATGATAGTGAGATTTGGCAACGCCGAGGTTTGTGTTATCTGCCGAAGCGAAGCTGAGGCGGATAACACTAACTCGAGGCGTTGACAAATCTCACTTTCATGCGAAAACCGAATTCAATAATTGTTTTATATTCAGCAATCAGGAATTCTTACCTAGCTAAACGAAGTCAACGATGAGGCCTTTCACGGCGACACGGTTTTTCAACTTCATCTTACGTCCATTGGTATTTTCCTTTTCGTATTCAATTCAAATAACCATAGTTGATGTTTAGATATCCTGAGCAATGATCTCTTGGCAAAAATCATAACAGATTCAACGAGAATATTCGCAAAACCGGCTTTCAATTCGGAAATGAAAACCAAACCAAGATGGCGGCCAAACCTATTGGCTTGCGTTATGACGTCATTAGAGTGCATCAATCCTAATGTCTGTAGTATGACGTCAGGCACTGCGCGCCAACAAGGTTTCGCTGCGTACTCTTAGCCAATCAGAACCGAGATAGTGGCAGGCTGAATAATAATACAAATTATCTCGGCTTTGACTCGTCTTTTCAACCCACTTCTCGGTAATTGGAAATCCTGATGAATCAGACTGTCTCGTGTTTGATATAGTACGTCCCGATTGGACAAAGTCTAAGATTTACACTTTTGAGTGATGACTTTTTCAGCTCCCATTTCCCCTTTGATTCTGTTACTATATTGCCTCCCCATGATGCGCATAAGGGCACAAATGGACGATTCCAGCTATAACGCGTGCGCGCTGCATGTCGGTAGATGTGGGACATTCGTCGAACAAACTGTTAAAAAAGCGCGCGCTGCATTATGGTAGTTGTAGGACGCGGCTTGGGCATTTCTGGATAAAGAAGAGCGCGCTAATAATAACCCCGTCCACACGTATGTCGATATTTTTTATCCAGAAAAAAATTATCCGTCCACACATAGCACATGCAAACGGAATTCATCCGTCCACATGCATCCGATGTATACAGATTCACTCCATATTGGTTTATTCCGCGGTAAGAGACTTGACAAGATTTTCATACGTCATGATCATCGGATTAAAAAAATGTTGGCAATTCCAGAAAATAAAGGTACCCCCCCCCCCCCCCCCCCACGGGCGGCATTTGGAAATTCCTATGGGATGGGGGGGTTCAAGAGCTCGGAATTCTGATTGAAAGGGGGGTTTTCGAAGCTGGATTTCTTTAACCTGCCCGGAATTCTATATGCATGGGGGATTGGGGGGGGGGGGGGGTCAAAAACTAGTGCCGCCCGTGGGGAGGGTACAACCTTTATTTTCTGGAATTGCCCATTCGTATTCGCAGCTATCGGGCGTGTGGACGAAAGCCATATCCGAAAAGAAAAAGTTGCGGATTCAAAGTTCCGGGTATGAGGGTCTAAATTGTGACTCATATAATCTCGTTTTGTCTAGTACAATAAACATTCATTGGTAATTTGCCTCATAACTCAGGAGGTAGAATTGGATTCCTAATTCTGATGTTATCTTGTTTGTTTTCAGGTTTGATAAGCGCAAAGGGTTTTTCTGCCAGATAACGTCACAAGGAGGAAGCAAATGTCTGGGAAAAGTAAAGGGCGACGCTATCCACCGATCGACAAAAAGTCGCGTCAATTTTTGGAAGAATATTACCGAGAACCCAACTCACACTTGGTGTCTGTTCTGCGCCGTATAGGAAAGCCATTACCCAACTGGCTCGTAGAAAAACACCGCGAGGAATAACGAATTTAATGTTAAACTTGATAATAATTTATTAAAATCTGAAATATTTGTGCCTGTAAGAAATGCGTCTTCAGTTTATTCGGGTCCTGTCGAAATCTTAAAATGAACTCGATACAGCCACCGATAACGGGATCATCGGAGCGCAGGCAATCTGAAATGGTGGCCCTGCAAAGAAAATACATGTCGAAATTGTCGATAACATGGACACAAGGCTCGGAAGTGCACAAGTGCACTGATAATTAAATTCCATCGCAACAAATATTGCGCTGCCTTGTTTCGAGTAACATGGCCTAAGAACAGGACCTTTTAGAGAATGAAATCGTGAAAGAAAGTAATTATTTTTCGATACATCAAAACAAATATTTAGTATAATGAGGCAGGTTTTTTTTCGGAGTTGGGGTCGCTTCTCTAGTTACAAGAAGCCTGAAGTCAATGTCACGCTCGATGATATTGAATTGTAATTTATGATATGAATTTATGATACCTAATATATTATAAGTGACACATTGTCTGTAAATACCAATCGCATACCCAGTTTGAGTATACATAGTGCAATGCTCATCCGCTACGGTAGAGTAGGTTGGCACGCGGAGATAGGAAGTGCCAGCATACTCACCGTAGCAGATGAGAATCAGGCTAGAGTATACCTATCTATTTTATCAAAAGACTATTATGCAGTACTAATGTCTACATGTGTGTATAGTAATGAATAAAAGGTTACTTTATTCGTGTTGTTTTTGCTGTTCTGTTTACCGTACTGTACCATTCTCTTCAATAGAACCTCTTCGCTCTGACTCAGCGAGGGAGGCTCTGGTGACAGCCACTAACGCATTCGTATAAGAAAAATGCAATATATCCTCTGTCATTCTCGTACCTCGCGAGGATGCTCTGGTATGGCAGTCATCGACGCGATTTGATATAGACATGAGCTCAAGTGAGCAGAATCGTTAGACGCTTTCCGACGCGCACCACAGTTCGGTGAAATCCGTAGTACCACAATGGGTAATTATAGAGCGAGAAACAAGTTGTATTCGAACATAGTTAATGGAAGCCCGGCAAACTTCAAAGGGTAAACGCAATAGCGTGGGCTGGATGTTGAGAGGGGCTATCCCGTGTTAGTAGAAACCCACTCGCATACTATCACGAATCCTGCAATCTGATTGGCTCCGCTACTCACTATCTATCACCTATTAGTCAAATCACACTAGTGGTCTATTATCAATGCTGCGTTCTGATTGGATGAGCTACTAGTAGGCTATAAGTTATAGCCTACTAGTAGCACTAGTAGGCTATAAGTTATAGCCTACTAGTAGCGAAAAGTGTCGGATTTGAAAGCCAGAAAATGGCAAATGACCAGAACAAAAACATTTCTTTGGCAATACAAATTGACCTACTAGTGTGATTTGACGTTCTCGTTTTCTATGAGTGAAATAGTCAACTCGACGCTACGCGCCTCGTTAACTATCTATTGACTCATAGAAAACTCGAACTCGTAGTCTAATTGTTAAAAATTGACCGTGCACAATATTTTGTTTCATGCTCATCTAATATGCATGTCTAAGTGTACACTGAGTATTACTGGCTGAAATTTGGTACTTATGTACCGTGAGACCCTGCACAGACAAAAGGATTCCTCAGAAAAAATGAACAAAGAGATAGTATAATAGTAGGGTGTCAGGTTTCCTAACCATTCTCCTCTAACTGATTCGAATGCATAGGGCGATACGTGAATCAAGCTGGTGATGACTGCATGTACGTAAAACATTGCCTTTAATTTTCTATAGCGTGGTATAAAATAAATATACAATGAATTCTCGCGCCATACTGCAGGAAATCCTACTTGTCACTTGTATTTTCGTGACGCGTGGGATATTCTGCAGTATGCCCTCGAAAGCATTGTATAACTAGTAAGTATGTAATGCACAGTACATGTCCAGCGACTTGTTTTGTACCTTGGCGACCACTTTGATCATAATAAGGAACCAGCAGCCGACTTAATAAAACAGTTCACCCCTAAATTGGTAAAATTCATTCAGGCGATCTTTAGCCGCTCAATTTCTTGTGTCACGTTACCCATATTACTTTCCAGCGTCGTATACTCCTGAGTTAACGAGTTCAACGATTCCAGCGCGGTATCAAACTGTGCTACATCCAATCCATCCACGTGCGTATAATGATGCACATGCGCTTTGCGTTTGTATAGCTTCACAAATCTCTCCCTCAGCTCCGTAAACGTATCCTTTATACACGAATTATTCGCAATAGTCAGAAGTGAGTATGGCTGCCCTACGGGAGCCACCGAGCAAAGCCCCGTTTTCCATCCTTCTTGATTCCAGTGAATAAACTTCAAGGATGGTTTCAACCTCTCGATATTTCTGCGAATGTCTGAGACCTCCACGTTACCACGCACGATCAACGCGCAAGCGAGATATAAGCTGTGTTTAGGGTCGGCTTTGATCAGTTGGTGATCCTTCGAGAATGCGTCGGTGAACATTTGATCAAGTCTTCTCGGTGGGAGGTTAACATCTGCAAGGGCGTACAGTGGTGTTTGGCTTGATACTAGATAATGTAACTTTGGAAAAGGAACCAAGTTCATGGTAATCTCGTTTAAGTCCACATTCAGGGAGCCTTCAAACCTCGCGGAGCTAGTCATGTTGAGGATCAGATTGGCTACGATGTTGTTCATGGCGTCAAAAGGTTTGCCTGGTCCTTTGGTGACTCCGCCGTCTCCGCTTGTGATGGCGCTCTTGGACTTCGCCTAAAAGTAGAGGTTGCTGTTGTTAAAGGCCCATCACCAACCGGGAGCCTTTGCGGACTCTTAGCCAATCAGAGCAGCCGAAAAACAATGGATCAATTTGAAAAACAAAAGAAAACGGGGCGCAAAGGCTCCCGGTTGGCTGCCCACAACTTTTTTTTAAAGGCCCATAGTCAACCGGTAACCTTTGCGCTTATTTTTCAATTGGATCTATTGTTATCCATCATCTGTGATTGGCTGACACAGTGTATATCCCAAAGGGGTTCCTATTGTTCTTCGCATTTCACAAGTTCAAACTGAAAATTTGCATCTAATTTTCAACTGCGTTTTATTCTTGTGAGCCTGCAATGCGGTTTGGGTGGTTATGGGCCTTTAATTTCCCAGATATCAGCCATTATTTTACCAGGAACTCTTTGCGGTATAATAATATTGACATTTTAAAGCCCCCAAAAGTATGTTCGAATAACATAAAATCGGCCCAATGAATTCTCTCCAAACCTGCAGTGATTATTGTCAGCTACTCAGGGATAAGTGTGAGGAGTGTCATTTTAAAAGTTTAGATCGAGCAACGCGTGTGATGGCCGCTAACACTATTCGCTAACCTGAGAAGCTGAAGAAATGACGACTCTTTTTCCAGGTTTGGTGGGTGGTAAGGAGCTTGAGACCTTGTTGCAGATGTCTACCAGGGCCTTTGGGAGACAAAATACAATACACATTTAGCAGCACTTCCTAACCTCGTGGAGCAGTCAGTTCAGTGATACAACAACCCTTCCTGGACAAGCCCAGTTGGAACAGGTCACATTTCAACATATCCAAGGAAAACTGTAGACCCTTACTTCACTTACTCTATGCCAGCTAACAAACCACGGTCTGGCTTCCGTCATTCGAACGCAGAGTGAACATGTCTGGGTGATTTTCACAAAGGCTTTGAGGTTTAGGAAACAAGAACTAGCTATTGTAGGCTTCAAATCCAAATTTTCTATAACGATAAAATGCAAACGAATCAGAAAAATCCATGCGCCTGTCTTAAAGGTTTGATTGACGGAAATCAAAACGCAGTTTGGCGTTCGGAAATATAGAGTGGGAGTTCGCAGAATTGAGAAACTCGCAGAAATACATCAACACAGCGTGTTTCATCAGGATTTCGACACACCTAGAAGTGGGTTAAAAAGAGGGACGTCGAGGTGCTTGAAAATCCTTATGAGGGAGTGTTTGATTATAGCTTCTCAAACGAATCATTTCATGCGGAGAAAAAGGAATAAAATCTCAAAAATCTCTGCAAATTAAGACCGCATATCCAAACCTCATTCACGCTTATGATTATATTTGTTTTGCTTTGATGAATTATTAATGAGTTAGGAAAATAATATTCAATATAGCAAACATTTCCTCTGATGTAGCCTGCGAAAGCCGACACCACTTGACGCTCGTCGACTTGCAAAGAGGCGTCTGCGCGCTCAAGCCAAACATTCCATACTGATGACGTATTCTGACCAGATCTGGTCAGAAGAATTACGTGGCCATTTTAACTTTGCTGCATCTTTTTTCATCTTATTTGAATACCTTACTATAAAAATGCTTTGTATGCTATAAAAATTAAATATCAAACAGTCAAACTGGCTGCGTAATTCTTCTGACCAGATCTGGGTCAAAATACGTCATGGAATGTTTGGCTTGAGCGCGCAGACGCCTCTTTGCGCGAGTCTCTTTCGACGAGCGCTTATTGGCGTCGGCTTTCGCAGGCTACCTCTGATGCTGCAGTAGGCCAGTTTCAGACGTCGAACTAATTTGCCGCGTCGAATCCAATTGTTAGGAATTTCATTTGCATTTTAGGGGACACTTTGTCTAGTGCAAAAGGTATAAATCTAGATGAACCACGGAATGGAATGTAAAGTTTGTTTTCCTTTTAATTCTTCCTTTTGTTGTGAAAAGGAGAAAACCAGTCGGCTGAATTGGATTCGACGCGGAAAAAGATCGACGTTTGAAACAGGCCTTACCTGGTTTTCGATGGGTAAGACGCAATCTGCATACTCTGTTAACTGGTGCATAGCCAACACACTAGATAAGAATTCAAAACAGATTACTAATTCTGAACAAATGTCAAGGCAAAATTGTTGCTGCGGCACAAATTTACCCTCCCTCCCTCGACTTTTCAACACTTTAATCTGCCTCATTCTTTTTTTGTAACGAGCCACCTTATTTTCATAAAAATTGTTGCTACAGCGCCACAGTACAGAGTGGAACAAAAGCCAAGAACAGAAGAATAGATACCCGGGGGGGTGACCGTCGGGAAGCCCAAATTTCCACCCTAAAAATACCTGGACAGAAACAATTTCCAGCGTAAACAATTGTGTTAATCAAATTAAAGAAATAAAGGTGTAGAAAAAAGGTTTAAAATGAGCTATCACTTGTCAAGATACGACGTTGTTTCGCGAAATTATGGCATTTTAAAAATACCACAAAGGTGTGCCGTAACGTAAAAAATCACCTGTTATAGGGCGAGGTTATAACATCATCATCTGCCGATGGGTAGACAGCAGAAGTGAACCGATACACGTCTGGATATTCATCATGTAGGAGATTAAGAACATATGTACCAACCCCTGAACCAGTACCTGATAAAAAGAGATGAATAAACATATTGATTCAAGGAAGAATAGCCCTTCTGAAACTGTCACACACTGAGCATTCATCCCCATTCGCTTTTGTCACACAAGTGCCACCTTGGATTTTTCAGCCGATCTATTCAGCATGGAAACGAGGCCAAGCAGGGCGCATGTTTTGCCCATGTTGGAAAGCGAAGTCTGATGCTGCCGAGTTGGGGTACAAAAGTTGACAAAGCTACCAAAAAGTACTCCTTATTTGTTTAAGAACCAAAAAGTTGACTGTTTTTTCTGCTTTGCCGGGTCATTCTAGAAACAAAATGGCGGCGCGTGACAAAGGCGAATGTCTTTGAGGAAAGAAAGGCTTTAGGGACTGTTCGTTAATTACGTCGCAGGGGGGGCTGGTGGTTTTATAGGGGGGGTAAATTTTGGAGAACGTTGAAAAATTTGGGGGTAAATTTTAGAACACGCGAAACTTTTGGGGGGTGCATTTCAGTGTCATGCAAATTTCAACAGACTAGGACTGAGATTGAGTGCAATTGCGTGAAACGCAGAGCACTGTATAAATCCTAAGCCAACTAAAGCTTTCCTAGGTTTCTGTCGAACGTCTCCTCTCTTTTATCTTGCCAGTTAGAGCTTGTTCTACCGGTACATCCTCTTCAACAATCGTACTTAGTTTAGACGCCATTTTGATGCTTACATTGTAGCTTAGTCAATTAGCGCGCAGAGGGAGGGGGGTAAAATTTCAAATAGCCGTTTTTCGAAGGGGGTAGAAATTGAAACTACTTTTTTTGTACGGGGGTAAGTTTTCACAAAACCTACGAGCAGAAAAAACCACCAGCCCCCCCTGCGACGTAATTAACGAACAGTCCCTTAGTTCGCATGCATTCTCGAACCCAGAGCTCTCCGGCTCGTCTGCTCGCTGGGGAGGCTCTAGGGACATCCATTTGAAGGATGTCAAGGATGAGTTGTTGGTTTTGAACATTGGGGCATGCGTAGAAAGGTGTTTCTCTCAAGTCTCTGTATCAAATCTGCTGCATGCATCAATGGCTGTCACCAGAGCCTCTCCTACGAGGTGATGAGTCAGGGAGCTCTGGGTTTGAGAATGGTTCACATGTAATAGTTACGCCCAAAACAGCTACGTCACTATCAAAGGCCCAATCACCAACCACAAATCCTTGCCTGTCGGGGTACATTTTATAGATAACAGTATAATGTTCATTTTAGTGATGCTCACAGGGGCGTAGCCAGGGGATCCTGGGGTGCCCAGGACCCCCTTTGGAGACGAAAAATACAGTAAAAGGTGTGACCCCCCCCCCCCCCTTTCTGAGGACCTGGCTACGCCCTGGCTCAACACAGACTGTTTTCATTGTGCCATTTTATGATACCAGATATTTCAGGGGTTTTTTTCAGAGTGTCTAACTATTTTCCATTCAAGTTCTTGCAAGATGTAACCATTGAAAACAGAAACACAAGCTTGCAAAGATGGCTGTTGGCGGTGGGCCTATAAGTAAAAGAAAAAATTCTAGGGGCAACAGTCCCTGGTTCAGTTGTTATATTGTTATGGTATGGGGACAACAGGCGGTGTTTTTCTCTCTCCTTGCCAATAATTTTGCAGATATATTATACTGTGTCAACAAATTGATCAGGGTTCTTTGATTACACTATAAATTGCAGGATTATTTATTTAGTGAAAGTATTCTAATTACAGAGACTAATTAGAGAGCAGACAGAGAGTAACTTGGTGGTGTCTTATTGATTTTACTTGCCTCCGCCCATAGAATGAATGAGAAAGAAACATTGTAGACAGTCACACAACTCAGCAGCATGCCGTATGGTTTCTGATATCTGTTCCCTGTATTGCTGGCCATACATCATGTATCCTGTTGCCCTGGAAACATCAAGTTTCAACCAATCATGATATTGCTCAAGCAGAGTGTTTGCAAAACTACATTCAGTTGTTTTTATCCACTTCTGTTATAGCTCCAATTTCAGCTGTGCTTTCACTCTTGATCATATCTCATTTTGAGAGAGGCGAGTGTATTCACTTCACCCAGGGCTGCAAATTGCACCCATGGGGGTCGCTTTTGCGACTAAGTTTTTCTCTTTTGCGACTAAACTTTGTCAGTCAGTCCAAGTTTTGTGACTCACTTCTTGTCTAACACACTGGTGCAAGTTCAATTGGTGCGACTAACATTTTAGAAAATGCGACTAGAAATTTGAAACTTGTTAAAAAATTTCGACTGGACTTTTTTTAATTTGCAGCCCTGTCACCTACAGTCAGAAATTGGATAAAATGCAGGAGTTTTAAGAAGCTGTTTAGGAATTTTTCCAGGAGTTTTCCAGGATAATTTTCAGCCTTGTCATTCCATTTTTGATAACATGTTTTAGCTTGAAAACGATTTTTAGAATGATTACATTCTTGATTTGTGAATGATGAAATTTGTTTAATTTTTCCAGGACTTTGTTCGAAATTCCAGGAGTTTCAAGGACTTTCCAGGAGTACAATAAAAATACAGGACTTTCCAGGTTTTCCAGGAGGTAAACAACAGGGGCGTAGCCAGGAATTTTGGTTGGGGGAGGGGGGGGGGAATAGTGAAAACATGCGACAAAAATTTTCAAATTTCCTCCAGCAACTACAGTTAATGTATGGGAAAATCTCCCGAGAAAAGGGGGGCCTCCTTGGCCCCCCTGGGTATGCCCCTGTACAAACCCTGTAAGACGTGAGGGCAAACAGTTCTAGGACAATGCACACTCCCCCAAGCAAAAAAGTGTGTGAAAACTGCCAAGCCAGACGACCAGGTGCCACAACTGTCAAAGAAGGCATGCATTGTTTGGCTGTCATTACAGAATGGACAAGAACATCCTGTGGTGAATTCAGACCTCTCCTCATACAAAGTAGGTACGATCGAGAGCGAAGGGTTGGCTGAGAAATTCAGGCAAAGTTAAGCAAATGGCTGAAAAAATGCAAAACATAATATTTATCAGGCCTCAAAATAAATAAATAAAATAATAATATTTCTAAAAATTGTCATTTCACACCTTACTTTTTTCATAGTGTAAAATAGTGACAGTCTTTCCAATTTTGTATAATTCTCCTAATGGATTCTCCTAATAGATTTTTAATGAATGATGCTTACAATACAATGCTGGTACAAAGCTAAAAAATTACCACTTTGATAATGTCTTAAATTTGACCAATACACACCAATTATTGCCACATCCAGAAACATCAGTAATCAGCTGCTGGCAATCAAACACGTCACGTAAAGGACCTTTTAGGATGTTATTGACCACACCCTCTTCCATGTCAATCAAGACCGCCTGAAAAATTCATATAATTATGTGTGAAAAATCCCAATGTGTGATTCAAGAAAAAAAAACCTAGACCTCCCCATGGACAGGATACAATTCAACCACTTATTTTTCACTGGGAATTCCAGAGGAGTTGATGGGAGGTAATACTTTGAACCCTTGGGTAGGTGGAAGGAGGGAATTCTTACAGACATCCTAATCCTCAGCTAGAGTTCAACTCAGCACTTTTCAAATTTCCATACCGGTATCTGAAAAGAAATTTTCATTATTTGCATATATTCCAAGAGTAAGAGAACTGGTGTTCAGGTATATGGTGTGGAAGGTTGAATAGAGTAAAAAAGGCCCAGATTCATTTGCTTGCTACTTACCCTTGCTTTGAGAGATTTAATTTTCCCCTTCCCCACTGGAATATCTCGCAGTCTCTCGTACTGAAATTCATTATCATATCCACTGAAATCAGTTTTAAATATTATGATTATATAAATGGATAAGACTGGCCTTGCAATAAAGTCACAAGAAACATTAACAGCTGGTTCACACTAGTGACATATTAATGACCGGGGGGTGGGGGGTAATTGCCAACGAGCAGCCGAGCCAAGAGGCAAGGCTGCGAGGCGGCAGCATTATAGAGCCGTGTGAGGAGAAAAATTCTCGAGTTCAGAGTGGTGTAACCACTAGCCAATCAGAGTGCCATGATTTGAAAGAGCATTATTATTCAAGTGGTAACCAAATGCTTACAAACTATCAGTATCAGAAGAGAAATCTACTATTTGACCCCTGGTCCACTTCTGAAGCGCGCCCCCGTGTACCCAATGCCGCGATGCTATGTTTGTGTATATTTCTCGCACTGTTATTATTACACAACCATTGCTATCACAGTGATTTAGCTTGTTCATATGCTCATGGAAATGCATCCTTTACATGTATAAAATTTAGAGGTAGATATCTGTCTCTCAGTGAGTCAGAGGAACTAATATTATTCAAAAGGGCAAAACATGTCTCACTGTTCTATTGCTCGTTGGCACTTTTAGCGAGAGAAGATATCACACGGTAGCACGAAGATATTAATTTTATCTTCAAGTGGAAAGGAATATTTCATGAGTGAGCACAGCGAATTTTTTTTATCATATAATTACAGACATTTCAAGGAAATGCGCTGAAAAGATACAAATAAGTTTATCATCATGAGTGACAATATAGAAATCCAGCTATCTGATTGGTTGTTTTTTATATCTTCACCTGTAACCATACCAGCGATACCACTGTACCAATTCTACCACTGTACCAATTCTACCACTGCGTTAACACAGTAGAACTGTGCCAGTGTCGCCATTAGGACTCTGTAGCATCAATTCAGCTTGATCCAACCCACAAGTCTGGGAAGTCAACCTCCAACATTTACATTTAATCCGACAATCAGACAATTTAAGGAAATCCAACAATTTACCTGGTATCCACATTTCTAAAGAAACTGCTAAGAGACTCATCAAATTCCCCTGTCTTGTTTCTACTGGCATGTTCCCTTAGTGCTAAATCCCAGAACCTGCAGCCAATCTGTGTATAAAAAAACATTATTCAGTGAACTTATTTATAATTCCATCTAAAAAATACATAATATTTAGTCATAAAGCATGATAATATATTAATGGCGATACTAACCTGATTTCCACACTGCCCAACTGTCGGATTGCATAAAGGAGAAAAAAAGAAAACAACAACAACAACAACCGTAAGCCTCAAACTTAACACAACATGTTAGCACTTCGAAACAACGAATAAAAGGGCGCAAAATCACAATCTTCTAGAGTAAAACAGTACCTTGAACAACTATCGACTGCGTCATATTAATCGTCCTTCATTTTTGCATAGAAGTAGCACCATTTTGTCGAAGAAATCTTTCAAATGTTACAAGACGCCATTTTGAAAATTTCGCCATTTGAAAATTTCGCGGGAAGGTCACGCGCATGCGTCGTGTCACATCATCCGGGTACTTTTGCAATGCATTGTGGGAGCTTCTTCCTCTTTTCCATCGCGAGTGAACGAAGTCAGCGAAATCTCACACAGCCGACTTCAAAGGTAAACTTCTCGAAGATCAAACCATCACAGACAAAATTTCCCACTGAATTATGTTCTTCAGTTATCTGTCTTGATTTGATACACTCTTTGTTTTCTTTTCAGCCGCACGAGTCGACAAAATGGTGTCCTCAAAAAAGCAGGTCGGTTGGTCCGCCATGTTTGGAGATCGCACACGTGGGCTAGAATTCCACAGTTCTGTTAAATTTGAGTGAAAAGCATTATTATCATATTCTGAAACAGATTGAATGGCGCATATCGATTTCTTTAATTGTAATTTACCGTAATCTCGGAACAAAGTTATGCTAAATAATGGTACTACTGAGTACTGCTTCAGTGACTACATTCCAAATATTCTACATATTTTGATTTGTTGGAAAAGAATACATTACTCAGCTAAAATACATAATGCACAAAAATAATCGACATAAAATTAAATGAGTTGCACCACCAGCTCATCTCACTGATGTGACAGTGAGGCTGCTGGCCCATATTTATTATTGCACCACTGTTAAGTAATGCACCAGTCAACACCCCAGCCTCCTGACCCCCGGGACAGGACGGGGAAGTAACGCGATCAGGCCAGGGATTTAACACATGTTTAACAGCATTAATCTACGGAGGGGCAGGGAATTTAACATGGACCTTCTATAGCGGGGATATTCAGTTGGGAATGAATGCTGAACCAGAAGTTCGATAATCCTCACAGATGGCATACCTCTCAATTCTCCTGGTCCTGGTTCCTAGAAAGTCGATTAACACTAACCCAGGGTTAGATGTGTCTATTCTGGACATATGATTGGATAAGAATCTTATTTATCCCAAGGTTAGCGTTAACCAACTTTTTAGGAACTGGGTCCTGGTTTTTACCCCTGGTCTCCTAGGCAAAAAATTGAAACTTGAAATTGGGTTTGGAAAGGAGTTTGGAAAGACTTGGTACTACAGAAGTCTCCACATTTTAGCACTTTATGGGTTGCACGTACAAAATAGGGGGGACTGCAGGATACCCCCTTGTGTATAGCTATACCTTCCAAAAAACGTGTCGACTTGTCAGCACATCAACTGGTCAACCTGTACAATGCGTTAAAGAGCCTGTGTCAGCCGCCATTTTGACAGCATAGCAACAAACCAAGTCGGAGAAAGCTGCGGGTGGCCGCAAGACACAACATAATGTATTTTCCAAGATGGTGGCCGCTCGGTCAAATGCCCCGGCTATATTTCCATAGGATGTTGAAAGACTACAAATGACCGGGTTGTTCACCAAATCGCATCGAATCCCCTGCATATGCCCCGGCCGGGGGGTGCAGGGGTTTATATTGACTAGTGCATTAGCACCCCTGAATGGGCCGAAATTCCCAATGGAATATCAGTTTGGTTTGTCAGTTTGCATGTTCAGATGAATTTGTCAATGTATTACACCAACGTCATTGAAATATTCATTTTAACTTGACAGAAAAAGGCTATGGAGAGTATCAACTCTCGTCTGGCGCTGGTTATGAAGAGTGGAAAATTCACCCTTGGTCTGAAGTCAACATTAAAGACCCTTCGCCAAGGGAAGGCTAAACTGGTCATCATCGCCAACAACACTCCCCAATTAAGGTCAGCCAAGAAGCCTATAGTCAGATACTTTGTCATTCTATTCTAATTCACTGTTCACCAAATAGAAAACACTTATTTACTAAACAACAAGACAATGTGTGGAGTAGAGCTGACCAGCAAATCATTCATTAGCTTAATCAACGACTCCAGCTATAAGCGTGTGCACTCTTTTTTATTCAGAAATACCCAAGCTGTGTCCCACAACTACCAGAATGCAGTGCACACACATTTTTAACAGTTTGTTTGACAAATGTCGCACATCTACCGACATAGCGAGCACATGCATTATTGCTGGAATTGTCCATTTTTGACACGTGGTTTACTCTGAGATTACGGTACGTCAACCAGGCCATCCTGTAAAAAGTTTGTCATTCAGAGATTCAAACCATTTTAAGGAAATTTTATATAACCTGAACTACGTTTGGCGATGAGTAATTAAGTGTTTTGAAGTGATTTCTGCTCATTATTTTTACAATTTTAAAAGAAAAGCGAGTATTTCCATGTCTGAGATCTCAAGAAAGTCAAGATCCTTTGCTCTGTACTCGCTTCTGATTGGCTAACTTCTTACAGAATGGCCCAGTTGACGTAGGCACACACTAAGTTGATTGGAAGGAAATTATACAGAAGCAAATGGCTAATTACAAGACTGTCCCAAGTTACAGGACAATAGTTGGCAAGCAGAAAATCAGTGCATAGGTCAAAATTAACCCTTTAACAAAAAACTAAAACAAAAGGCTAAAACTCGCAATTAGAAATTGTGTGGCTGAATGAGCCTTTCCCACAATTTAGCTTTCAAAATGTAATGAAACAGCTTTCATTATTTAGTATTACTTCATTTGCTATTCTCAAATCTTGTCTTGCTTTCATAACATTTTCGAGGCTACGTAGCTGCAGCTTGTTAAAAGATTTCAAATGATTGGGCTGAAAGGCTCAGAAGCTTGTGTGTTTTCTCTCAATCGAATCCAGGCTCATTACTGCCCAAAGTATTTGTGCAAAGCTGTAATTTTTGGGGGCCCCAGAGGCAGGGGCGTACCCAGGGGGTTCTAGGGATTCTGGAACCCCCTTAATTTTGGGCAACATGTAATTTTTTTAATCAATTAATTACTTTCTAAAGAAACCTTCAAACAATCGGTCTTGAGCTTGTTGCCTTGGTTGCACTTTATTTTGATATCTGTCTGGGATGTTCCCTTATTTCTCACAATTTGTACTATAATAGATGCTTTTAATAAGCCCCATGATGCCAGTTTTCCGCGAATGATGTCAAAATGGTTCTTTTCATTTTCTGGTCTATCGAACACATTTCAAAAGAATATGTTTGGCGACTCTCGTGGAAAATATGTATGACTTGACTTGTTAAAGGGGTCTTTAGTGTTCCTTCCGAAGTTTTGTAGGGTAGGGACAGGGGAATAGCAAAGTGGAACTCCCCCTCAAAAAATCCTGGGTACACCCCTGCCAGAGGCGAATGAGTTACGAGGTCAACATTGAGACCATATGGTTGCCAATGGTGACAAGGTTTAGGATTTGGTGACTGAAAAATTTCAACCCAGTCACCAAATGTCGACTTAACTTTGCAGTCTGTAGGTTTTTAAAAAAGCACTTCTAAAAATTAGCTGTCATCAGCATTAATTCAGAAGAAAAAGATGGCAACTAGATTTCTATTTCTATTGGTAACTAGAATTTTTTATTCAGGCACCAATTTCAACCCAGTCACCAAATGGCGACTTACCTTTGCAGTCTGTAGGTTTTTAAAAAAGCAGTTCTAAAAATTAGCTGTCATCAGCATTAATTCAGAAGAAAAAGATGGCAACTAGATTTCTATTTCTATTGGAAACTAGAATTTTTTATTCAGGCACCAATTTCAACCCAGTCACCAAATGGCGACTTACCTTTGCAGTCTGTAGGTTTTTAAAAAAGCACTTCTAAAAATTAGCTGTCATCAGCATTAATTCAGAAGAAAAAGATGGCAACTAGATTTCTATTTCTATTGGTAACTAGAATGTTTTATTCAGGCACCAATTTCAACCCAGTCACCAAATGGCGACTTACCTTTGCAGTCTGTAGGTTTTTAAAAAAGCACTTCTAAAAATTAGCTGTCATCAGCATTAATTCAGAAGAAAAAGATGGCAACTAGATTTCTATTTCTATTGGTAACTAGAATTTTTTATTCAGGCACCAATTTCAACCCAGTCACCAAATGGTGACTTACCTTTGCAGTATGTAGGTTTTTAAAAAAGCACTTCTAAAAATTAGCTGTCATCAGCATTAATTCAGAAGAAAAAGATGGCAACTAGATTGATATTTCTATTGGTAACTAGAATTTTTTATTGAGGCACCAATTGGGCAATTCCAGAAAATAAAGGAACCCCCCCCCCCCCCCCCCCCACGGGCGGCATTTGGAAATTCCGAAGGGATGGGGGGGTTAAGAGCTCGGAATTCTGATTACAAGGGGGGTTTTCGAACCTGGATTTCTTGTCACAAGGGGGGGGGGGGGTCTGAAGATGCCCAACTTCTTAAGGAGTTCGCGTGTTTTTCAGTCTGCTAAAATAGCGTTTTTCAGAAAGAAAATAACGTCATTTCACACGCGGAAAAACAGTCTTCGCCGCCATTCGATAGATAGAGAATGCTTGCCAGTTCGTACTTGTCCCTTCTAAGACAGAATCTCCATAATTTTCTACTGATTTCGACTGTTAGTTCAATCACGCAGCAGGTTCAACTTTGTACAATCACACATTGAAATTAATATAAAGGATGTTGGCGATACAGGATAAGTTGAGCTTGCATGGACGCGCAACTTTCACCAAAACCCGCCGCAACTTTCCCTAACATATCTAATGAAATCCCGGAACAACACGGTATAGTTTAATAAACGTTTCTCAAAAATGGTACATGTAATATGCATGTTGAATAATATGTTTTTCTTTTACTCCTTTTTAGAGTTTCTATATGGGTTTTTCCTAAGCCTCAAATATTCGACGATCCGCAAAAGTAACAACTAGGCTTTCCAAGCTTGGTCTAGCTCATTCCAATGTGTTTTCCTATTGGTTATATTTGGAAAAATGTTTTAGAAAGCGATTTGAAAATGTGTGTTGCAAGTAAATAGCTTCCACACTTCATTTGAAATGTCTATTCCCCCATTTTACGATCGAATGTCGAAAGTCTCAAGTTTTACCCCTACAATTCAAATCTTACAAAATAGCCAGTTAGCTACTAGTTAAACACGCTAAAATGTAGAGCTCATATTCAGTGGATGTTGTCAAAATCAAACTATCATGCTCTGTATTAATATTCTGAAACAAGATTATGCGCTTTTTGTGTTTTCTTTACTTTGCAAATTTAATAAATTCCCGCAACAACCCCCGTAACTTTTGCCTTTTTCTCCGCAACGTTTCCCTCTCGCAAATTTTACTTTTTCTCGCAATGGGCAATTCCAGAAAATAAAGGTACCCCCCCACGGGCGGCATTTGGAAATTCTGATGGGATGGGGGGGTTTAAGAGCTCGGAATTCTGATTGCAAGGGGGGGTTTTCGAAGCTGGATTTCTTTAACCTGCCTGGAATTCTATATGCATGGGGGGGTAAACCATTTTGGAAATTCTGGATGCATGGGGGGGTCAAAAACTAGTGCCGCCCGGGGGAGGGTACCTTTATTTTCTGGAATTGCCCAATAATAAACAAGGTGGTGATTATTTGGATTCCGGAGGGGAGGGGGGGGGAGGGGTAAAAGTTGAAATTTCTGAAGGGGAGGGGGGTTTAACCTACCCGGAATTCTATATGCACGGGGGGGTAAACCATTTTGGAAATTCTGGATGCATGGGGGGGTCAAAAACTAGTGCCGCCCGTGGGGGGGTACCTTTATTTTCTGGAATTGCCCATTTCAACCCAGTCACCAAATGGTGACTTACCTTTGTAGTCTGTAGATTTTTAAAAAAGCACTTCTAAAAATTAGCTGTCATCAGCATTAATTCAGAAGAAAAAGATGGCAACTAGATTTCCATTTCTATGGCACCTCTTGAAAAAAGTAAATGTTAGGTGCTGGGTTCACTTGATCAACCTGGTAAGAATTTCAGAAGGATATTTGAAAATATTGCAATCCATTCTGAGCATTTTCCAAGATGGCAGTGAGAAATTCTTACATTGTACACATTTGAGAACCCTATAGCAAAAATTCAAATGCTATGGTACATGAAATTCCTTGAATTTGATCATGAAATTTCTGTATGAACCATGTTAACATGTTCCAAGTTGGTAACCAATTTCTCTCTCTTTATCTTGTATAGGAAGAGTGAAATCGAATACTATGCCATGTTGGCCAAGACTGGTGTCCACCACTACACAGGAAACACATCGAGCTGGGTACAGCCTGCGGCAAGTACTTCAGAGTGTCTGTACTCAGCATTACAGACCCCGGTGACTCAGATATCATCCGATCCATGCCTTCTGAACAACAACCTGCTGAGAAGTCATAAAATGTAAAGCTGGAAATAAAATGAATTTCTGAAGAAAAAAAGTGCAGTATGTTTTATGTGATGGTCGAAAGTGTTTTTACAGTAAGGCTACAAAAACCGTGAACACCTGAGTCTTGAATGTGGGTTATGAACTCTCATGTGAGAATCTACTCAGAAAACACATAAAATGGATCATATTGACCAAAGAATTTCCAGAACAAAAATACAGCATAAAAAGCACCAAGACTTGAAGCTTTTAGTACACGTAGCTCTCGTTCGAGATAAATTAAATTAACGATAAACATTTCTGTCATATTTCATGCGTTCACTGTTTTCGTAGCCTGACTGTAATGCCATAGGAAGTAACACATGCGGTTTCAAAAATGTGTTTCTTGACAATGTTTCCATGAAATCCCCCCACCTCTCTCAACACTCAAGGTGCCCATGCTTTCTTACCCGAAATAAAGCCTGGGCCGTGTTCTTGTTTTTTTTGTGCCAAATTTCAGCTTCAACGTTCTTTTAAACTCGGTTGTTATAAAGTGCTTGATTGTCCAGAAAATTTAAACACTAGTTCCTGAGTATACAAATGACTATAAATTCGGTATTTTAATCCCTACAAATTTTGTATCTGTTCGTATTTTGTAGCTGAAAGTTGTGGGATATGAAGTGTAGGGATTGAAATCAAGTTTTCTGAAAGTGCCAGAGGGGAAAAGCTCTATCCGAAAATTCTAGGTGACCTAAAATTAGTAAAATGAAAATTATTAAAAATTATAGCGTCTGAAAATTATTAAAAGTTATAGCGCCTGATGACTTACAAAACATTTGTTGAGTTGAGTTGAAACCTGCAAATCTTGGACGAGATATAAGCATCTGAAGTTCTCAAAATACACCAAAACGAGGCCAGAAAGGTCTATTTGTGAGGTTCTGTAATTCCGTAAATATTGAACCAAATTATACTAAATTTTCTGAAGCTATTCTGATGTAATTTACTGAGTAGCAAGCTTTTTGACGACAGTAAATGTTTCGGCTCATTAACTAGAAAAACTGAAATGTGAAAGTGGTGTATGTTGATCGTTCAAATATATCATTATTAACATTTTCCCGGCCCTGACTCGGAAACGAGGCTCCCCTATATCCCTTGAGGTGCTCTTTGGCAACAAGGAAGAGATATTTTTTACTAGCAACTTTTAAACTCATATTTACAAAACAGAAACACCAAAAATAACCTTTTAATTAAACGCATTTTAGGAGGGGGTGCCCGAATTTATGTCAACATTTATGCAAAGACTTTGGCACCGGCAAACCACTTAGTTAATTTAAAAAAATAATACGATTTTCAACCTTAACGGTTTATTGATATATTTATTATTACTATTCTATTTTGTGGGCGTTAATGTTTCTCTTATTTGACACCTGACGCCGATAGGCTATAAGGCTCGGTTGGAAGCCAAGCCTACTGACGCTATTAACAACCAAAATCATGTGTTTCGCGCAATTTTAAAATTTGTCAAAACATGGTTTGCTTACTGGGCTTTTCTTTTCGGCCAATCGGTGGCCTGTGCAATTTTTTTGTTTTTTGTTAGTCACGTCCCAACCCAAGCTGGATTTGCAAAGAATTTGTAAATATGAATAAAAAAGTTGAAGTCTGGCCTTTATCATGGATGCCCGTCCAGCCTCGACTTGACGTATTTGCCATACATTTCTTTGTAAAAAGTAAGCCACAACCAAATGCATAAGTCGTTGGAACACCTAGTCTTTCCTTCCCCTCCCAATGTTGAGCGGGAAATATTACTGAACACAATTTGGACATAATACTGGACACAATGTTTGACATAATACTGGACACAATTTTGGACAACATTGAAGGGAGAGCGTGTTCTCTCGACAAAGTGTTCCAACATTTTGCATTTGATTGCAGATTATTAAGTTTTGATAATTCATATCTCGGCCAATATTCAAGCAATCTTCACAAAACTTTACAATTATACTCCTGATAATCATTTTATATTTATTACATGTAATTAATATTAACGTGATAAAGTCATAGAAAAACACACATGGCCGCTGCTTAGGGAAACCGTATGTCACTGTTATGTGTCCAGCCTTAAACCGTGTTCAGCCCAAAACCGAAAGAAATGAAAAATGTTTCAGTCTTCTTCCCACAGATGAGCCTTCCTTTGAAAGGTGGCCATGTTTGGCTTGTTCTCGGCTGCGCCTCGTGAGTCCACAACATTTTGACCACTTTATTACGAGGACATACCATGGAAAATCAGGGGACAAATGAAAACGGACGTTCAATTTGCAGTTGCACGTAACTTTACCTTATCACTGACCGTGTCTATGTGGACAAAGATACCAAAATGATATTAAGGTAACTTTTGAGCAATTTTTACTGTGACGTCAACCGGGCCATCCCGTAAAAAGTTTGTCATTCAGAGATTCAAACCATTTTAAGGAAATTTAATACCTGAATTACCAGCGATGAGTAATTCAAAGTGTTTTGAAGTGATTTCTGCTCCTAATTTTTACAATCTAGCGAATATTTCGATGTCTGAGATCTCAAGAAAGGCAAGCCTCCTTTGTTCTATACTCGCTTTCTGATTTGCTAACCTCTTACAAAATGGCCCGGTTGACGTAGTCGCACAGTAACAGTTTTCAAGCAACTACTCGACTACTCGTTTCCATGCAAATCGCGCCATTTTTGAAAACGTCCATTCGAAAACCTCCGCCGTGTCCGAGAACAAGGGCTAGTGTCATTGTGTTTTTCCGGGTGTTTGCGGCAAACACTCGAACCGGTACTATAATACTAGGCGTATCTCGCCCTTCCGGTTACAATAAAGAAGCGGATACTAACTTTACAACAAAACATTGTTTACGACCCATAAAGAGCAAGTAATGAATCTTTACAATACACACATATTATAAGAACAGAAGGAAGACGAAGGGGAACTTCCGCCCGCAGGCAGTTGACGCCCTTTCGTTTTCAAGATAATTAATTTTCCATTACCACCGTATGCATTGCTACGCGACCTCAAATTCATTGTTGGGCGAATGGCGATTTTACGCAAGAAAATTGTTGTCACTTTTCTTGAACCAGAAAGTTAAACATTCGAGACAAGGAAGCTAAAGGATAGCTTGAAACCATTTTGGTTGATTTTACAATCAATGTCGGCCCACTGAAGTGGCCAAATCCAGCGTTTTGGTTTGATTGACGGCTAAAAATCGCCAATTGCCCATCGCAACATTGAATTTTGAGGTCGCGTAGCAATGCATACAGTGGTAAAGAAAGCGTTTTAGTTTTAGCCTAACCTTTAGCGAAAATAATATTGGCCATACGTACCTAATACTAAAAATATCATTTATTATCTATATATCACTCTATATAGTCTTACATATGAGCTGTCACAGTCTCAATTTTAATTTGCCAAAACGGTCTTTTTCGCTTTACTGCGACATTTTCATAATTCTACGAACTCTACACCGACCAACAAACCACGGTTTGGCTTCCGTCAATCAAACGAGTGAACAACTCTGGGTGATTTCACGGAGGCAGATGATAGATCTTGTGAACTGATAGGGTCTAGTTAGGATTCAAAACACAATTTTCTCTATAATTACACCAAACTCAGAAAACACTGCAGTGGACTTGACTCAAAGGTTTGATTGACGGAAGCCAAAACGCAGGGTCGGCATTCGTGAATGTCAAGTGGGGGCTCGCAGAATTATGAAAATTGCAGTAACAAGTCGTGCCTTGTGGATTCAGATGCCACAGAAACAAGTGTGCCATGTATAATTTGTCATAAGTATAGCGCCATATCGATTCAACGTGCCATAATTGGAGCCTTGAATTCTTGTCTGTCTTATGAGTGTCAAACTGTTTGCTCATCAATTATGCAGGCATAATGTTGCAGCCTGAATTTGTTTATTGAGGCTTTTACTTGGATCACGAACAATTACTTAAATACGTCAAACGTATTTCCTTAGGCCATATTTAATAGAAGGAGTGTATTTTTAGCTCACTGTTACGCCGGTCTTAACTAGCCTTGGAGCCTGTCATATAGCTGACGGACACCTGCGTTTACATTACTGAAATACATTCAAAACTTCACTAGATATCCTTATACTCGAGAATTGCATTCCATATTTTATGCTTGTCGAAGTTACCCAACCTTTTCCATTGAGTGCAAAACAATAATTTGCGAATGAGATACAAGAGAAATAAGGACATAAATTCTGAGAAATTTGGCGGCTTCTTTGATCAAAATTCTTCAAGCTCAGTCGATCTAGAAGTTATGTTTCAACGTGTGGTATAACTCACTTATAGTTTCTGATGATACGAAACATATAATAATTTTCGAGAAAACAGTTGAGAAAAACATTTTTACAGTTTTATGTTTCACATTTGTCAATTAGGGAGGGGTGGCTGCATTAGTACCCATATCTTATTACCAGTTCGCCCAACCGTATATGGACGAGTAACTTCTAAGCGGAAGTCATTACGACTTCTGAGGAAGAGGAGGGAGACTGATCAAAACCTGACTCGTCTAGCGAAAGCATTAACTTTGAATAATTTTATTTCGAAACCGTTGTACGGTTCAGGAAGGCGCTCTTCGATAAGCAATGAAGACGATGTTGAGTTTGCTTCGGGGGCGGGAATTGTAATCTATAGAATTTCCAGAGGAGTTAGCTATTACGTTCAGCGGATGTGAAGGTTCTATCTACACTTCCTAGGGCTTAGGAGTTGATAATTTAAGCATTCCCAAGATTATTACGTGGGTTTTGGGATATAAATACACACCAAGATTACAGGCTCAGCATGGCTGAAGGCGAAATGAAAGTTAAAGGAAGAATTCTCAAGGAAGGACCGGTTTGTAAAAGGAGCAATGTACTGAAGCAATGGCGCCAGAGGTTTTCTCATTCTAGTCGCGAGACTTTATGCGTCTTCAAAAAGGCAGAGGACGAAAAGAAAGGACGGACTGCCGAGGGCAGAATATTCGTAATGGATATAACGTCTTTGGATAAATATAACTCCAAGAAGAAGAGCTTTAGTTTCTATTTAGAAGCCGAAGGGAAGTCTTATTATTTCTGCTGTGAGTCGGACATCGATCGAGAATTATGGCTCCGCGCGATCAAGTCAGCCCAGGTAGCAGAGTTCAAAGAGGAAGAAAATGACCCAATTCGCCGGAAAAGCATGAAGCTAACAGGAGGACTCAAACGACTAACTATCGAGAAAGACAAAAGCCGGGGCTTAGGGTGCACTATTAAAAGTATTGTGGTGTTATTTTTGTGAATAGAATCTTGGAGAATGGTGCAGTTTCCAGCAGTGGGGTCCTGAGGCCGGGTAAGTAAACACATTAATTCACAGAGCTGCTAGTTCTTTTGATTAAAGTTTACATTTCGATTCTCTTCTATGTTATATATATTTTATCATTTGCAAAACTCCACGAGAAAACAGGAGTTCTTATGTACACATCCTCGGGAGGTTTTTCATTAATGTCCACGAAAACACATTAACGCTCCAACAGATGTCAATAAAATTGAATACTAATGAATTAAAGTCCCCCACTATAACACGCGAAACGTAAAATATTCTTCATACTGTGTAAATTTTTATTTGTAAATTAAAGCTCGGGGCTGTGTAAGGTGTTATGAGCTATTTACATTCTAACCTGAAGTGAGTGTGAGAGCTTTTGTTTACTTTGAGTGGATGGTCTGAATAATTCGCAAACGACAGAAAACCCATTCAAATGCCACACGACAACCATTCAACTGCATACAAAAGCCAGATAAGTGCCACGAGAAGCCATTCGACTGTTCGACTCATTTTGAGCGAAAATTAGTTATATGCAGGTGGCATATAACTATGATGAGTCTTTTGATGAGATGGTTTTAACTGCAACAGCTGGTTCGTTGAATAAAATTAATCGGAATAGGAACCAAAAAGCGAGAGATTATGAGCTAAAATATCCTCAGGCTTTATGTGACTACTTCATTGCGTCTGGACCGTCTCGTTTCCCGTTCGAGTGACGAACTGCGTTAAATGGTTGAGTGTATCCAGGGGCAGTAATAATTTAGCAGATTATTTTCTCCTTTATTTTTATAAACATTGTGGTGTTCCGTTTTGAAGTGAATACATGTCTCACACGACCTTACTAATATAGTTAAGATCCGGTTGACCTCTGATTCGTTATATAATGCACCTTTTGAAATATCCATGAAAGAATTTATATCTAGCACGTTCAGCCTTGTATTATATTAGAATTTTAAGGTGAAAATTACAAAACGCGGTTTTGTTTGATCTAATTTGTTTAGCGCGCGTAGAATCAATTAGTCTGGTTACGTATTGCCATAGTATAGTTAATAGTAGAGGAATTATTAGAGCGTATAGTATTACAAGTCGAACGTATGATGATCATATCACTGATGTGTCGTGCGATTGTGGAAAACTGATTGTTGTGCGACAGCCCAGCGAACACACACACACGGGTCGTGGCATGGCCTTGTGGAGGGGCCGACGTTTTGACTTGTGAAGAGGCCTGGGGGATTTTTTTATGTGCAAGAAAATTTTATACCGTGGTCAAGTTCCCTGCTAGCAGAGGCCTCTTTTTTCTCTGCATTTCGCTGGCTGAGGTTCGAATTGCAGAGAAGCTGGCTGAGGTTCGAAATGCAGAGAAAAGAGGCCTCTGCTAGCAGGGAAGGGGTCAAGTTGACGTGCAGAAAATAACTGTTAGAAGTATTTTGTAATTTTTTAGGGAGAAAGAAAGTAAGGGACAAGCATCCTCTTCCTCCAGGGTTTTTCTTTTACCGTAAAATGTACAGAATATTGTATGGGATTAGCCTCCTCCGCAGGCAACGCTCGAAAGAAAAAGAAAAAATTAGAAAAAAAAAGCTCCTAGCGCTTCGCGCTCGTCGCTTCGCCACAGGACCCCCGTCTCGCGCTGCGCGCTCGTAGTGTCTCCACAGAATCCCGAGCGGCCTTCGGCCGCCATTTTTTTTTTCTTATTTTTTTCTTTTTCTTTCGAGCGTTGCCTGCGGAGGAGGCTAGTATGGGATATACGTTTCGCCACTAATGACGTCACAGGTGGCACCTATAAAAAGTCAACATTCGATGTCAAGTGCGTACGAAGTATAAATGAGAGTGGGGAGTCGGAAGGGTCGTGCGTGAGTTTCCTTGCCCTGGAGTACGCCAAGGATTTGGGGGCCTAGGGGTTTGAAGACTTTTGAAGAGCTGTGCCCGGCGATGAAGGATGGACGAGGCGAGCGCTGGTGATAATTTCCTTCCACTTTTGCTCCCACTTTTTTATTTTCGTCAAACCCTTCGCCAGTTAAGAATGAACAACCAGAATCCTTGACCAGAATTGTTGGTTTTATGACAACACAGCAGTAGCTCTTGGCAGTCCAAGATGTGACGATCCGATAGAGAGAGAGAATATTGTGTGTGCGCTAGGAACATACCCGCTATACTACCTACATGTAACTACTGGCGCTTGGGTCCTGTTGCTTGAAAGTGGATTAGCGCTAATCAAGGATAAATAATTATCATGGTGACTCGATGGTTTTGTTCAGAACTAAACATAATTTAAGTTTAAGCCAGCGGATACGCGGGATACGCACGCGTATGTTGTTCCGATATAGGACGCCTCGATAGTGCTATCTCTCCCGCGTGTCGATCGCATCCCTTGCAATTATTTCGATGTTTTTTTATGCGAAAGACATATGAGGTGATTCCGTTGAAAAAGATGTACTACCTATATTTTTTCAAACTTGGTACAATTGATGCCCATGCATATGACACATTCCAAAAATGAAATAAAAAGATGGGGTCACCATGCTCGTTTTCGCGCTGCTGGACCGTTATTTACTGTTTGACGAATTCAAACATTACGAAAAAGTTTGCTTTTTCTCGCCTGTAATAGTGGTATTAGTTGGTATTTTAACTTTGTTTCGGTAATTATGTAATATTTTCTCAAGGAATTTGATCCGATTGGGCAAATGCAGCAAGAAAATGGATCACTTAATTACTCAGTTCATACTCCACGCTTGCTCTAAAGTGCATAGTTCTACGCACATTAGGCAGAAAAAATACATGTTCTACTACCTAATTTTTTTTCTGCTTCGAATATATTGTCTGTAGCGGTATGATGGTCGATTTCAGAGAAAAAAATTGGGGTCACCATCCTTGTTTTTCTGTAATATCACTAAAACCATAAATCGCGCCCTTTTTATGTTGTTTGTTTGGCCTAATTTTGCTCGCGCGCGCACTTTCCAACGGTTATTTCGAACAAAATGCGCGCGCGACCGTGCACAGAAGTGATGCGCGGTGTAATTCAACGTATTGAGCCGATAATGCTAATAGTACCTGGATAAGGGATAACCAGAAACTTAATAGACAGGGGAGGGGGGGGGGGAAGAATCGGACACAACAGACGGACGAACTGAGACGGATAGACGGACGGACGGACTCGACCCTCAGGGAATTTCTGCAGAAACCCATCCATGGGAAAAGCTGTATTTCCCATGGTAAATAATGGGAAGTGTTCGGATTTCCCATGGCTATCCATGTGAATTCCGAACACTTTCCACGCCTGTGCCTTGGGAAATGCAGCTTTTATCATGGATGGGATGCTTCAGAAATTCCCTGTGGACTTAGACTGACCGGCATGAAAGACCAGACCATACAAAAGCATATACTCACACACATTGAATTTAATAACTTTTTCCATGAATTATTTTGGTGGTATTTTTAATTTATACTCTTTGTTCTCCCTTCAGGTGATCAGCTCCTAGATATAAATGGAATAGAACTTGCTGGACGAACGGTTGCTGAGGTGAGTGAGATCATTCGTTCGAGCACCGAGCGTGTGATTTGTACAGTAAAACCTGCCTCTGATTTCCGAGTCGTTGACACGCACGAGAAAGCGCCCCAACAGACTATGCCGAGATCGATTTGACGTCATTAAAACCACGCAAGGATAGCGATGGGGCCTCAACCGGTAGCGAGGAGCATCCTGTTGTAGGTACAAGGGGACAGGCACCAAAGGGGGCCAAAAGCGGTAGCACATCATCAAGCGAGCCGAGCGGAACCCCGGAGAAAAAGAACCCTCCTGAAAACGAGGACCCTGATTATGATGACGTCATTCCTAGTGAAGAGAGGAGACACTCTCTTCCCCCACGCCCACCCCCTCGGGAGCCTATTAGGAAAGACGATAGTTTGAATTATCTCGAGTTGGATTTCGCTCTTGAGCGACCTCGTGTTCAGAGCGATGGGGCCCCTGCACGGCCTACTGCTAAAAAGCCAGCGCCCAAACCGGTTAACAGGAAGCAAAACCAGTCACTCCGGAAAAAAGCCTGAAATTCCTGCTTATGCCTATATTCAACTAGACTTTCAGGAGAAAGGATGTGATAATGCAACACCGTCACTTTTATCCAATGCTGTCAGTTACCAAGGGCCAGCTGGGGAAAAGCGAAGAGCGCAACTCTACCTAAGTAGCAGGCTGCCCATACAACCACGGCAGTCCCTGTGTACTCGCTCAGCGGGATACTCTATTATCGACGCGAGCGCACTCCAGTGATTACCCGATTGATGACTTGTACGCGCCGTGTGAGAGTAATTTGAGCTGTATTTTCAAATAGCGAACGCAAGGAGGAGTCGAGGTGATGCGCGCGGATGGGGAATGGCGCCGAGAGGTAATCTCGTACCCAGACCCCGTCATACATTACCATGGCAACCAGACTCTCGAGTGCGCGTTTGAGTGCGCATGGGCGGGACGCTTCGCTCTTGGCTTTCATCTCCTCGCGGGGGAGGTTCTGGGGACATCCATTTGAGCGCCTTCGCCCTGAATGGCGGATTTTGAACGTTGGGTCATGCGCAGAAAGTTATTTCCCTCAACGGCTCTTTATCAGATCTCGCGCATGCGTCAGTGGTTGTCACCACAGCCTCCCCCGCGAGGAGACGAGCCGGGCAGCTCTGGGTTCAAGAATGCGCTTTCCCAACCTCGTGCGCTTTCACATGAGTGAAGCGTTTGGCTTTTGGGTTCAAAATTGGGCCCGACACTCCAGCTTTCAAAACTTCCCCGTCCAACGCTCCCTCCCCTCCCCTCCCCTCCATTTCAGCCGTAGAACGTTGGCCTTCTTGTACTGGTCATCGCTAGTGGTTCGCTTGATTGTTCTCGTTATTTAATTTATTTTGTCATCCATGCGGTGACTTCGCAACGACAGCTAAAATTGTTGTATCGCAACCCCGCGTCCTCGAAACATCAAATTATTTTGGGCTTTGGTTGTTCAAAACGCCACTCAAAACTTCTGAACCAATTGTATCCTTGCCCTGTTTCGCGTAGTGCAGTTGGTTGGATTCCGTCGCGACAAAGCCAGACGAATGCACTTGGTAAAACAGGTCAAGGATCTGATTGGCTTAGAAGTTTGAGTTTTCAAACCTAGTGCAGTTGGTTGGTTTTCGTCGCGACATTTGTCTGGTTTGGGAAGCCAGGTGACTGCACTTGGTAAAACAGGGCAAAGATCGAGCTTAGTTTTCTTGTGAGCTAAAGTTGAAGAAATTCCTGCATCTGTGTTCTGAATTAGGTATACCCATTCTGATTGGCTTAGCAGTTCGTGTGGCGCAATAGAAAAACTCAAATCGATGTCGCATGAAAACGCGGTTTGCGATACAACGGGTTTTGCTGTAAAGCAGCTTACTTGACGGCATTGTACGTATTTGTTCAAGACTAACTTTAATAACTCCTTCAAGAAACGTTGCCGTGTTCAAGGAAAACATGACATACAAGTTATAAAGCTTGAGCTAAAGCCGCAAAAACTCATTCGAAACGTCCTAGATCATTGTTTTGAAATTGTCAGCACGATCTTTACATCTGCATCAAGCACAAGACATTGATAGTGATCTAGGGAGGCCTATTAACGCGGTTAAAGGCCCGGGAGGGGGACTCCCATATTTTCGGGACGGGGGTGCTCGTCGGGAACTTTCGATTTTACCCCTAAAAGGTACCTAAAATGGCGTCGCTTAGTTGATTTTGACCCCTAAAAGGTACCCACAAGACGTACTTTCCCTCCTAATTTTTTCTCGTATTTTTACGAGGAAAATACGTCTGAAATTCAGGCTACCAACAAGTGTGATTTGCTTGATTTGCTAGAACGGACTCTAACAGGTACCTATCTAGAAAAAATTCGAATTTTACCCCCTAAAAGGTAGCAGAGGCCTGATTTTAAACCCTAAAAGGTACGACGAGCACCCCCGCCCCATAAATATGGGAGTCTCCCCCCCCCCCCCCCCCCCCCGGGGGTTAAAGGGGGCTAGTCCAGTCCCTGAACTCTCCTTCGCCAAAACTTGCCAAGTTTTTCATCAGAACTAACGCATGCGCATACAAAGGTGACTCTCCTTTCGGCGACCACAGGAACAACGGAGCCGCGAAGGAGAGTTCAGGGACTGGACTAAAGGGGGGCTGACCTAATCTATGCCTGGTCTGGTCTGGTCTGAGGGAAGAGGTCAAAACGGTTCTTTTTAGGAGCCCAATTTTATCAGGGGAGGAGGTTGGTGGCGGGAGGAAGTACCCCTCCCCACCCCCCTGACTCGGGCCCCCCTAGAGTAACAATGTTTTCAGACCTCTTAGTCAGCTTTATTAAAGGCCCATCACCAACCGGGAGCCTTTGCGCCCTATTTTTTTTTTTTTTCAAATTGATCCATTGTTTTTTCGGGTGCTCTGATTGGCTAAGAGTCTGCAAAGGCTGTCTGTTGGTGATGGGCCTTTAAAGTAAAGGAGCCGGCTCGCCCTGTCCATAATGCACTGCTTCACTGCCATTTTTGATGCCAACAAAAATGGCGGCTTTTACAAAAAAAGCTCAAATGCTTCATAATCATTTACAGTTCTGTATGTTTTACCATAAGAACGCGAGAAAGGCAAAAGTTCAAATCCTTTGTATAAAGTCAATAATGAGAAATGCAAGCAAAAAGAAAGAAGTGCGTTGTCAATGGCAGGATGACTCGGCTCTTTAAATTTTCACGCCCTTGCAAAAATGAGCATATGCAAAAATATTCCCAAGAATTTGATAGATAATTTATCATTAGATTTATGCCATCAAATAATTAATAGATCGTGTGATGTGTGATGATTATATGATTTGTAAAGATGTGGAAAAAATCTACTTATAGTCATTATTTTATTGATAGCGTCACAACTTATAAATATTAATAGTATTTTACAATTAATAATTTCATGCTTTACAAAAATTCATATGCGCAGAGAGTTCTTCTTTTAATAAAGTAGACATTAACGTATTCACTCGTAATTATGGTCAAAAGATTTTAGATAGTTGGTCCGTGTGCAAAGTTCCGGGGGAGGCTTGGGATAAGAAAGGGGTACCTTTTTCGGCTTTCGTATAAGAAAGTGGTACCTTTTCTGCTCTAAAATAGATTTAAAGAAGGGTAAGGGGTCCAGAATCTGGGCCGAGCATCCTCTCCGGGGCAAAGTTACATGTCATCACCTTTCAACAGGCGTGAACGTCGAGAAGCGGTCAAAACAACGTTACTTTTCAGGAGCCCGATTTTGTCAGGGGATTTGGAGGGTGGTGGGACAAAAGTACCCCTCCCCACCCCCATAAGTCGGGTCCCCTAGAGTACCTTTGTTTTGACCTCTCCCCTATTCTCACTTGGTCCCAATAGTGCGTATATAAGCTATCAACTCATTAGCATACTTTGTCAGTCTGTTCGAGATCTCGGGGCCAAGATGGCGTCCCTGGTAGAGAGCTTCCATAATGGTCTCATTGTACTCATCCCTAGGCCTGGTGGGGCTAAAAGCCAGTTCTTTTACCCACCCACCCACCCTCATTTTGCAGTTGTCTCATTGTGCTCATCCCTTAAGGCCTGGTGGGGCCAGAAGCCACCCTCCCGCGTTTTTGCAGTTGCCATCTTGAGCTCCGCCAGGTCTCCTTCCCATAACTTATATAAAGCACAATGGGGCCAAGTGAGAAAATAGTACTATATTCTCACTTGGTCCCATTGTGCTTTATATAAGTAAAGGGAAGGAGACCTGGCTCCGCTTATCTGACACCTTCCCGTGCGGAGTTCAGCAATACCTCTCTGACTTTACTATTCCCAAAACTCAGAAGAATCCTAATAAATCCTTCCCGTAAATAAACAACTAAATCCTACCCTTCCCAAAACTCAGAACCATTTTAATACGAATTCACATAACTCAGAAATATTATGGATACCCTCTGACGTTCGCCATAACCCAGGCCGAACCTACGATAGAAAATTGGCTATTTTAAGATGCGTACTGACATACGGCATACTGTGACATGACACACTCGACATAAACACTCGTGTAACGTTATATACTCATAGTCTTCTCCCAAAACTCGAGTGTGTATTTTTTTTAAAACGCGAAAATCGCGAAATTGTGTACTCGCGAAATTAAGTGAGAATAAGGTATGTCCCCCCCTCTAAAAGAAACGTGGTTTTAAATATTTGCTCCGGCAAACATAATGATTCTCGAGGATGTGATTTAGTAGTAACCACGAAAAATCCGGAGCGTGTCGCGTGAGTCAAAAGTTAAAATCCCCTCGAAAATAAATAAACAAATGACGAACGAATCCATATAGAGAAAATGCACAGCTTTTTTACCCACCAACCCACACGTTTATGGAATAATTCTTTGTTACGGCGTAACCATAGTTACCAAAATCGTATTTTCCCTTCCTGCGAAGTGCACGCCATTGGCTTCGCTGATGCCCAGTCCATGGTCAGCCTTCTCGCACTCGATCCCGCCCCCACCTATCATAATCACAGAGCCATCCACCCCATTATAATCGCACCAGAACCCGATTTTATCCCTGTTCTGTAATCCCCCGTCGCAACTGGACATCAAGAATCCATGTGTGGTGCTGTACAAGCCGCCGTACTGTACACTACACGTGCCACGGCACTGGTCGTGCGCCCATATGGCTTGTCTAAAGTTCCCAAAACTTGTCATCTTATCCCGGAATGTGACACCTCCGAGGCAGTTGCCAAGGGTAACAAGCAGGGGTGTATGGGTTGGATCGTCACTTCGCGTCAGCTTGAACTCAGCCCCTTTGACCAACCAGAAAGCTGGTGATATCATGTCTTGATTGGTTGATGGGTTGGTGGCGTCACCGGCGGGAGACTGCTGGTCATACCACCACTCGCCGGCGTCTTGCATCCAGTTTTTGTTGTCATTGTTTGAGAAACGAGCCGCCAGGCTCCAGGCTTTCTGATCAGCGGCCACATCACAATAAACCTAAAGAAAACGCAGTAAGAAAATAGAGCGGATTTCTGCTGATGGCTGTCGAACGTTTATCAGACCTGTGCTTTCTATACATTCTTTGGTCGAGGTCTGGTTCTTTGATTTAAAAGCCAATCTGACTGCGAAATAAAAACCCAGCAAAACACTCTTGTGCTCTTGGTCAAGACTTAACAAACGAAAGTCATTCGTTCCCTGATTGCTTTATTGTTGATTAGGTTTCCACTCCTGATTGCCTACACATTTCTGTCACGTGTGAGTCACGCAATTGTTACTAAATTGAGAACACCAAAAGCACTTTTGTGGGATATCAAAAGGAAACTCGCAAACAACCCATCGGGAAGCTAGAATTTTGTTACTCAGTCACGTGAGTCGCATGGAAAGTAAATAAACTTGTATATAGAGCAGATTTCAGATGGCGGTCGAAAAATGATCAGTCTTTTTAAGTGAGCGTTTTTATTGGTCGAGAGCAAAGTCTTTCGTCTTTCAACCAATCAAATGGCGAACTAAAACAAAACGCGCCGTTGTTCATGTCAAGACCAAATGCATATCTGACTTACTTCGCCTCCAGATTTGATTGTTGTTGAATGGCTTCCACCTCCTGATTGGCTAGTGGTTTTGTATTTGCGTTTAGTTTTCGACACTCAACTGAAATCCCGTTCTAAACTGACGACGACGCAGATCACGAACTTAATAAAATAGTGATTTTATTATTGTACCTCGAAGCGGTTGCCTGAAATTGTGATGTTGTAGACATTATCGTTCGAGGCCATTATTTTGCAGTCTTGATATGTACTAAGATCTGGAATATAGATAGCATGTAAAGCTATGAATGGTATATTATAGAGCGGTGCAGGAACACAAGGCACGGACCACTTTTAGTGGTTCAATAAATAATAATGACAATGACAATGACAATTAGAATGACAATGATACTGTATAATGTTGGACTAAAACATAATCAGTCAAGGAAAGCGTTGCATTGTCCCATTCGATGCGCGGCGTGTCTCATTTGCAGGTCGCAGGTCACAGGTCCGAGCTGAAAACTATTTCAAGTACAGGTTTCTCAAAACTGTTTTACAAGTTTTCCCAGGGCGTTTCAGATTGACAGTCTGTGAAACGGCTAATAGAAAAGGAGCGATCCCACGGTAATGGCCTAAAAAAAGAAGTAAAGTTTGCAAGTTCGTAGAACATCATTACAGCTAAGACCGTTGCATCGCTTCGTTTTCCAAAACATCAAATTATTTTTTGGATTTTTGTTGCGGTTCCGCCAATCAAACCTGAGCCAATAGAGTGGAGATAAGGAATTAACCTTGTGTGAAAGCTAACGTGCTAATGAAATGGTCCCATGTGTGCTTCTGAGCGTTAGCCCAGCTAGTAAGCGGAGAAAGAGAAAAAATCGGCCACAGGCTTGCCTGAACATCTACATATATCTGAGCCAATGAAACCTCTTGCCCTGTTTCGCCTAGTGCAGTCAACTGGCTTCCCTCTGACTAAAACCGGACAACGTCGCGATGGAAAGCCAGGCGACTGCACTAGGCGAAGCAGGGTAGGAATCTGATTGGCTCATAAGATTTGACTGGCGGAACAGCAAAGCCTAAAACCGAAATCGCTGTTTTGAAAACGCGGTCGCGATGCAACAATTTTAGCTGTAAAATGTTAATACGATTATTAATGAGCCACTCAGGTTGTAAAAAAAGATTTAAAAAAATAATTTCTAAATATATTTAAGAGAAACACACTCATGACAGCATCTTGGCTCTCGTTCCCGCGATCGCTACAAGTACTTACGTGCCGCGGCAATGCATGTGATTGGTTGTCCGTGATTTGTCTTGCGCGACAATTCAATCTGATTGGTTGTCCGTGATTTGTTCGAGGTTCCGTATCTTTACAGCAGATCAGGTTCCGTACCGCAACCGCGACCGTACCGCGCGGTGTCGCGACACTTTTTACAGTCATACGAAATGCGCTCTATCGCCACGAGCCACGAACAAGAATAGTTCAAGCAGTTTTAAAATGGTTACACATGCTTCTTCTCCCCGGCAAGAATACTACATAACAGTCATTGTCAGATACAATCAGGTCACAAAACTCACCGACATCGCAGACTCTACCGCCATATCCTGTGGCGCATGTGCATACAAAGTCATTTTTCTCGTACACCGGTACGCAAGTTCCGTGCGCACCACAGGGTGACCGGTCACATATCGTCTAAAAGTGAGAACAATGAGAATGTCAAAAACTGCTTCTGCCAATGACTAAAGAAGTATGATAAAGGATTTATATGGATTTCTGGTTTCAACCATTGGGATATTCTTGGGTTTCAGGTGTCATGTGACCAAACTAAAACTCCCTAAATGCCTTTTCCACTACAATAAACAAAATAAGGACAGAATCCTTTAGATATTGTCATATACTTGTGGTTAAGCGAGTTTCAGGTCAACCAAGTAATTATTTGTCGAGTTCTGGAGAATACAATTTAGTAAGAAATGTATGGGAACTTTGCGATTCGATGCCTTATTTATAATTTTTCTTATGACAGCTTTGAAAAACATCTTAGGCTGCATTCATTATGTATACTACAGGGGGGGGGGGGGGGGGGCAGAGGATTTTGAGGGGGATCTCAAAATTTAGGAACTGGAAAAGGGGGGATGTCAAGTTTTTTTCATAACATGAAAGGGGGATGCATATTTTTGTTGAGTTTTTTTTTTGTGCAGTTTGATAGTAAATGAAGGAGTTTGAACCTCCTGAAGAAATATCACTTGCACTACTATTCTGCTGATATGTTGAAAAAAGCTGCACGCTTCGCGCGCAAAAAGAATGATAAACTTAGACAAAAACGCTTTTGGACTTTTGATTAATAGTCTTGTAGCTTCATTGTGAAAATTGCGGCGCGCTTCGCACGCACAATGGAACACAAACCAATACAAAATAAATGATACTCAGTCTATGTAGTATAAGGTTCCAATCGAGGAGCGCACCAGATCACTTGGTAGAAAGTCACCTACCCACCTAGGATTTTTATTTGCATTTTTACGCTTTGTACTTTTTTATCATTGAGCCTTGTTCTGCATCTTTTGAAAAAATGTTATTGAGGCGACACTACCTCGACATATAAGTTGAAAAATGTCTCGGGGGGAGCATGTTTTTTCCATTTGACCCAAAGGGGGGATTCGTAAAAAATACGTTGTGCCTTGGGGGAATCTGAAAATTTTGCATTGTTAAAAAAAAAATCCTCCCCCCCCCCCCCCCTCTGTAGTACTGTAGTATACATAATGAATGCAGCCTTATTCACACTCATGATAGTATGGACTAACAGAAGAAGGTCAAGCGCTCTTTTTGTCCAAATTTCAGGGAGATGTGTTATTTTCTGAATGAAATATGAGTAACGTAATATACGCATCAAGATTACAGCAAAAGTATGGAGCCGCCATCTTGGTGTCCCTTTGAGGGACACCAAGATGGCGGTCAAATCACGAAACTCACGAAGTCTCTCAAAAGCGCACAATAATAATAGGAATAACATTGAATGGCATTTGTAGTTATACTATAATCATATATTCTCTACTAGTTTTCAAATTAGACCATAAACTCCTGTTAAAGTTCCAAATCGACTCTTCGAAATTCGTGACCGGGTGTTGCGTGACATGAATTACCTTCTGCTGAAACGATATTTGGAATAAATGCTCCCAAGAGGGAGTTTGTAACGGTATCATAGCTGAAACATAGTAATATCAATTATAAGGGAATTAATATTTTGGTGACGTCACGTGAAACCCAAGAATCGGCACTATTCTGGAAATGTGCACAGGAAAGTGCCCTTGTCCCTTTTTCAGCTATCGCGCCTATGCGAATTCTGCATATTTACTTGAGTAAAAAGAGGGGGAAAAAATAGGACCATACTTCCAGACAAAGAGCTGAAGCGTCGTATGACGACCGTACGGTTCTTACGCCCACGCCAGAGATTTCGGCCCTGACAGTCGCTATCCTGGTGTTGAATTGCTCAGTAGCTAGATACCTATGGGTGAGAGTACGCCCGGCCACCAGACCATATAAGGACGCCTCTTGTACCGTTAGTGAACAATCAACATTAGTTATGTACCGCCAACGTATTTATAGGCCTGATGAATGTGTAAGAGGTCCATGTGGGACACGTTGGCTTGTTTAAACTAGCTTATCTAACGGTAATGCAGAAATGTTTCTCACAGTTGTCCTTTAGCATGTTTTACTCATTATAATTATTCAATAGGAGCCATCATTATAACGCGGATAACGCGAGAATGCAGTTTCTCTTTTGGTTTTCCGTTTGCGCATGCGCATCTCGTCTGATTTTATTTTCCGTGAACAATATATATATATAACAAACGACCTTTAATCCCCTCAGTTAATCTGAGGATGCCCAGTGTTACATACTCCCCGCTTTTTTCTGTCCATTTATTCAAATACATTTTTTTTATTGGTGTATGTACGATCTTTGCCCCTCAGTTGCCAAGACATATATGTTATGTACCGGCTGGGAGGTCCGGATCGTGAAATACCGTGACCGAGGTCTTGAAAATACTGACCGAGACCGGAGGTCGACCGGAGGTCGAGGTCAGTATTCACGGTATTTCACGATCTGGACCGACCCCAAGCCGGTAAATAATATATTTATTTTTTTGCTTTCACTGAAACAGCATAAAACTTCACAGAAATTAGCGCGCGCGCGATTCATCCGGACCCGGGATCCGGATCGCAGGATTCCGGACCGCTCGCGAGCCAATCAGAGCGCGCGATTTGATGGATACCGGACCGCTGAAAAAATAAAATCCCTTATCTCCAGTTTACTTTCACTTCAGGGGGCGTATCTGCCTTTCAGCCAACCCATGTAAGCTGGCTTAACTAAACAGAAATGTTGAAACTGTTTTTAATGAAAAACTTTTGTGCAATGTGATGGTGGCATCCAATGACAGAAACACCAAGAGGGACCCCTAATAACACATCAGAGTCACTTCAACATAACACTATAACAAGCGAACTGTAATTTGAATGCCCCCCCCCCCCCCCCCCTCTCTCTCTCTCTCTCTCTTCACACACAGCACGCACACAAAAGTTTTAGGTACGGCCCTGTTCGCTGACACACACTGGCCCCATATTGTCGGTATCCCGTGAAGGAGCTGAATAAACAATCAATAGAGAAATGGAAGTTTGTTTGGTATAAAAACTTTGTTTAGACTAACAACTGACGCGTTTCGAGATGTTTCATTTTTTTCCTAATGTATTAATTTTTTAATTATTATTTTTGTAATTGAAAACTGAAATTGTATTTTCATGTTGGAAGTCAGAAATATAATCTCTTTTATTGAAATTCTATTCCCCGATGTTTCTAGTAATTCACGTTCTTATTTGTCATTACTAGAATTTTTATCTGAAGGACACCAACAGAGAAGACTGTAAAACTTGAAAATAAACGATTGACGGGAACCGATTTTCAGTTTCAAGATTTTGATGAAACATCGTGAGTGTTGCAATTTACTGCCATTTTCATATTTCACATACTTTACGTTCCTAACGGCAAACTGCGTTTTTGTTTTTGCTTCCGTCATCAACCTTTAATTTAACAGGCACATAGGACTCAGTTTTCTAAGTTTAGCGTTTGCATATTTTAAGTTTGGAAATTTGGTTTTGAATCTAAGCTAGCCCTTATTAGTTAAAAACACCCTCAAAGCCTGTGTTGCCTACTCGGGGACCTTATCTCACCTTATCTCGCCTTATCTCGCTTTATCTCGCATAAACTCGCGAAGAAGGCCGAAATCACCAGAGTGTTAAACAACTCGTTTGATTGACGGAAGCCAAACCGTGGTATGTTGGATTTGTTAGGTGTCAAACTGCTCATTCCCTCACCTTCGCTAAGAAATCGAATTCTTCGTTTAGCAGGAGTAATTTCGAATCAAGCGACTCCATTGTCAATGAATGGAGCTCGCAAAGAGGCCGATCTCCCAACATCTTTGTCCTCTTTTGAAAAGTCAACGAGCTGCAATTTGGCTCCATGTTGCAGAAATGCATGCACATGAATTCGTCGGCAACTTGTATGGTTCCAAGACTATCAAAGGATGATATCGGTATTGAGTTGTCGTATCTCTTGTACGTAACACTGTGAAAGTCACCGCAGCTTACAAGTACGAGGAGGTGAAAGGCAAACAAGATCATGACGATGAGGTTTAGGAAGAAATTCGTGCTTGTTTTCATCACCCTGGTCGTATTATACGTGCAAAATAATCGGCAGCAAAAGTACACCTGTCATGAAGGACAGCTAGTTCCCTGTGGTACATTAACCAATTTAAACGACTCCCTACAATTGGTTCGGCTCTGCACGAGTTCGTGAGCCCCGCACAGGTTAACAGTGAGCACGGCACGGTAAATAATAAAGCCAAACTTAGCTATTTCATTTTTATCTGGATAGAACAATTATTGTTTTAACAATGATGTCCACATTTCTTTTTCAAAAACTTTCAAGAGCTTTTTACCGAGTTTTTATGAATCTGCGCGGGCTACCTGTGATATTTTTGAAATCTCGATCCAGGCCCTTTGGCCGAGGAAAAACAAAATGGCGACCAAGAGACGATGTATCTCGAACATCTGCAAGTTTTGGTGAATTTTCCTGAAATTCCCTAAGATATGGTGGAAAATACTTACAGACCTTCCAAATAAGGTAAGGGGTTCTGCAACGTCAGCAATTCGACAGTCTTTGGCGAAATTTTCTTATTGTTATGGCCAGCATAAAGAAAGAATATGTACGTATCGTACCTCACTAGTACTTGCGAGAGATGAGACCTGACGGACAGAGCGGAAATGACCAAAATGAAATGTCTAACTTCGCCATATTTAAATATATAAGCTCAAGATTCCGTATACAAAGAGCTTCTATGACCAAAAACTTAATTCCAAATTTTCAAAAAATTTGAAGAATATGAATTTTAGATATGATTGAACAAAGTTTGCAGAATTCCTGATCAAAGTACTAATTCTCCCATAAAATGGCACAGAAACCAAAGTTTAAAGCGTAATATCTCAAAGACGGATCCATTAGAAAAAAGTCATTTTTGATATTTTGTTTCTAATAAGACAAGGAGTCTGTATGCAAAAAATCAAGCTTTTCTGAGTTAACCTGACCTTATTATTTGGAATTTAGTGATCTAAACAGGTCATTTCCGCTCTGTCGACCTGACGTTGATATGACATGGCATAATTAACAATAAGACAACGCGAGTTCTAGTTCTCTACGTGGCGCGTAGCGCCGAGTTGACTATTTGACTAATAAAAAACGTAGAATGAGTAGTGTAATTGTTTTAGTAGAAACCCCCCCGGGGGGGGGGACTCCCTATATTCGAATGCTAGGGGTGACCGTCGTATTTTTTAGGGGTTGAAATTGGCGATCGGGTATTCTTTAGGGGTTCGAAAATAAAAAAACGGTATAGTAAGAAAAATAGGTATTTTTAGGGGGTTCTCACGCAAATAAGGTAGTGTTTTTGAAAGTCGAGAGGAAACATTTGATGTATATTTAATAAACGGCCAGAATAAAATTTAACCTGTCAAAATTGTTGGTATTTTTTAGGGTATTTTCAGACTGAGGGGTATTTTTTAGGGTGGAAATTTTTTTCCGACCAGGTATTTTTAGGGTCAAAATTCTAGTTTCCCGACGGTCACCCCTAGCATTTTAACCTTAGAGTCCCCCCCCCCCCCCCCCCCCGGGAGAAACCCACTAACAAACTACCTTCGATTTGTTGCTTAAACGTATTTATTTTGATGGTTTTAGAGAGTTTAACGTTAACGATTTCGCTACTCGACAATATATATTACGTGATAGATAGTGAGGTAGCGGAGCCAATCAGATTGTACTGGAATTCGTGATATTATGCCAGTGGGTTTCTACTAATGTCTTATTAGTTATCAGGAAACAAAGTCCAGTATTCAATTCAGCACATCCGTATTAGAAAAGCTGCAAAGTTTTAGGAAGAATTACTCGAAAACTGGCCGAGATATTAATTTTCAAAGCTTAGCTTTCTGGCACAACCCCTCCCCTCAAACTTATGACCTTGGGAAAAAAATCATATATTCATGATAAATGATCCCATTTCTACGTTAATGTGTCAAGCTTATAAATAGTCCTTAAAATCGTATGAAAGTGGAATTTGATTAAGGTCCTCAGTGGCGGGTCCGGGATTTTTTGGCAGAGAGGGGGATTGCACTAGCACTAAGTTGGACTGGTTGTGATCCGTACTGAGCTCAAATAACTACTATAAATCTCTTGAATAAATCTATCACTCTCATAGGGGAGGAGGGGTTGCAACCCCCACAACCCCTCCCTTAGATCCCTCCCTGGTCCTTTATACGAAGATATTGTCTATTCTATAATTTTATATGGCATATTTGATATAACTGTGAGTCAGGATTTGGCCAAAATTGAAAAATTGATAACTCGATCAAATGATGCTAAAAAGAACGGTTTCCAGTTTTGAATTAATCTTGAATCTATCGTTATCATTACAAAAATAAAAATAAATATTTGTAGTTTTTAAAATTCGTCCTCTTATTGCGCAATTGTCCATAACGTCACCAAAGGTCAATAATGACGTCACAGATTGTGGGAAAAAATTGTCATCATATTTTCTTCTCAAGTTAGAAGCTGTCATTAGCGAAAAACGATCAATCGGAAGGAAAGCTATGATGTGATTCCTTTTTTGCCCGCGTCATGCAGTACTGCAAATGGCGACGACGTGCGGGAATTTTCGCACGTTTTTTGCTTGGGAGAGCGTCCGTTGTCATGGAATCGTTCGCCTGCACCTCTTACTTAGAAAAACAACCAATCAGATTCTACTGACCGATTTCTGGTCAGTAATTACGTAATGGATGAGAAAATCTCCAGGTGACTTGAGACGCGGTCTCCTCTCGCGAAAGTGAGAGACGAACGAGAGAGAAGGGACGAATGAAATTCAGGCTAACGCCTGGGGAGGGGACTCCCCAGGATATTTTTTGGTCGGGGATCGGATCGTCGGAAATTTTCAGTTCAACGTAGCTAAAATATACCAAACATTGCGTGGCTCAAATAATTTGTTAGGCGGCCTAAAAGATAACTTAAGAGAGGAGACAGGTATAAAAATATACCCATCAAGAATTTTCCGAGCTGGACTAAAATGCTTATCGTCTTTCTTCGAGTAATCTCCCTTTTTACACGGTTTTTAGAAGCACCATCATGAGACAAAACCATTTGGACACATATTTCGGCCCTAAAAGATACCAATCTCCAAAATCAAGGTTACCCCTAAAAGAGACCAAGCCTCGTCATTTTAACCCCGCCTAACGACGATCATTCCTGGGAGTCCCCCCGGGGAGGCTAACGTAGCAACAGTAACTACAGGGCCATAGCTAGCGGGGGGGGGGGGGGGGGGGGGGCAGAGGGGGCAGTTGCCCCCAGCGAAGTAAATTTTTTTGCCAACATGTGGGGAAAAATACCTTGTTGCCCCCCCCTCCCCCAGCACATACAAATAATTACCAAGGCTTGCCCCCCCTCCCAGACAAAAATTTCTAGCTACGACCTTGAACTATAGGGAGGTAGAACAAAGAATGATGTTGAATCTTACCGTGACACTAAAATGGATGAACTCGTCATCTGTTACCAATGAATTGTTAAACCTGTCAGCGGACAGCATCTCACAAGTTCGCATTCCATTTCCCTTATTCTTGGTCGAATTCACATTGACAGAAATACACCATGATAAGAACAGACATTCGAACATGCAATCGTAAGCGTTCTTAACTAGCGTAGTTTCGTTCCGAACACCTGTCTGAGTGTTGTGTAAAAGTCGCATTTTTGGGTGGTCGATAAAGTTCATGTAACTCAAGGGATCATGCAGCGATTTCCACATTTGACCAGAGACTTTTTGTAATCGTAAAAAGCAGGCAAAAAGTGAAAGAAAAATCATTTTCTTTCCTTCTATAAACGTCTTACAACAGAAGACACAGATCGAAACTTGTTTGCGGGCTACGTTGCTTCGACACCCCACCTCAGGTGGCACTAGAAACAAAACATCAAGCTTCACACAGAGAAAAGAGTGGTTTTACTAATTATTTTGACCGTGTGGCTTTTGTTTAGGCCGGGTTGGACAATTAGAGATTGGGGAAGGACGGGAGATTGGGTGACAATTCCCCTAAAACATAACAGATTCTCCTAAGGCAGATTCTCCTAAAAAAAGATTCGCTGATAATACAGTAAAAACGCACGTGTAAGGACTGTAAGAACCCACACATTTCAAAGTTTGGCAAAACAGTTATTAGGCTAAGAAGGTTTTTAATTAGGTTGTTAATTTCTTTAGCGGAGTAGTCATGGTTGCTCATTATCAGAAAACAGTAAGGTTGTTCTTTATTAAAGCATTTTTTATTTATTCACAGCAACTTTTCAACAAAACTTACGAAACAGTGGATACATGCGATGTATCTTTTTTAACATGAGCTGAAGAATAACTATATTCTAAATAAATAATAACAAAAATAATAATGGAATAAAAATGGAAAAAGTAGTATTTCTACATATATACATGTGTGTCACGTTAAAATTGTGATGGTTGATTTTCGAATCTACATGAAAATGTATTTGAACCACATATATTTTATCAAATTTCATATCGACTTGGCCTAAACAGGTTCTTATATAATTTGGGCGCCAGCACCCAGGTTATTAAATGACGGTGTTTCTTAATATTTTTATTGTATAGGAAAGGCGGCACTATGACTAAAGAGACTAATTGATTGGGAAAACCCTCTGTTTAGCCTTTTAAGCCTCACATGATGTTCTCTGACAGTTACTACAATGCATGCATAAATATTCCACGAGGTTCATATAATTGAAATGAAATGACTAAGTTCTTGTGCCATTATTTAGGAAAGAAGTCAAAACAATGGTACTTTCAGCAGGTGCCCGATTTTGTCAGATATCAAGATAAATGTGTCGTTTTTGTTAATGCCAATCCGTGCGTGACGCGGGCTACCTGTGTTTGCTTTCCGGACTCTTGGGGCCAAAATAAAGATGGCAGCCTACAAGAACAGCGATTGTCTCCAAAACCTGCAAGTTTTGGCGATCTTTTTGACAATTTAGGGCAAGAAATAAGCTAGGAAAACTACTCAGGGGAGGTGGTGGATAGCGGGTCGTGAAGTTCCGAGTCTCGAGTCGAGAGTCATTGTGAAATGCATTGTGAAGGTAGCACCAATTTCAGTCTTAGGGTACGAATATTAGTCTGGAGTTCTCTGGACATTAAATTTCCCACAAGCCTCAGCCAGCTGATCTCAACTCAAGGTGCGCAAAGGATTGTTTGACAAAACGAAACGTTCCTCAGATTCCTATGTCCAGCGTAGACTGCTTGCAGTCCCTTCTTTGGCGAAAGCGCCGAAGGCGCGAGTCGGGCGAGTGCGCGCCGCAGGGGAGAAACGCCTTCTTTCGGCGTTTTCCCCGGCCCGCGGCGCGTCTCCCTCTCCTGGTGACTCGACACTGTAAACAAATCGAAGCGCGCCGCCGGGGCCAAAAAAATATATCCCTCGATTTACGGACGTTCGCCGAAGAAGAGGCTACAAGCAGTCTACAATACTAGTAGCGAGAGACCCGAATTTTGGCGCAGTTGGATGCTATGTATCATACAACTCAGATTGGTTGGAAAATATTTTTCGCAACGAAAGAACTAGACAATGCTGATTCAATAGACTCTCATAAGGATTTTCCCTCAGAGTTGTATGTAAAATCTAACCGCCGAGCACCGGAATCACACGATTGTCATGTTGAAGACTACAGAAGGCTGACAATGGAATTCGTTAACACCGTGGTTCCTAATAAGATGAGAACTAATCTCGCCTGGAAGGAAAAGAGAGCGTTATCTTTGCTACGAGAAAAAAATCAGGAAAAAATTACTGGTGGTTACTGAAGCTGATAAGGGTGGGGCTATCCTGTTGATGGATCCGAAAAAAGTGCATAGTGCAGTGATGGAGCGTCTATTTTCAAGGGACTTTGTAAGCATCGGTAAAAAGAACAACTTGACGGGCTGTCGTCTGGTGTTAGGAAGATCTGGGCGGATGGCGTGAAGAATGGTGCGATCTCAAAAGAAGTGCGTGAAAAAGTCTTGGGTGTGACGCCTCATGGTGGTGTTAAGGCCAACCAAGCTTACCGTCCGAGCGCGCCCTACGTGTATCCCTTGTTTAAGATACACAAAATCAAACCCGAAGATCTAAACCAGGAGTAAAACCATCAATTAGACTCGTCACAGCACAGAAAAACGCACCAACCGCTAGAAATGACAAATACAGTAATGTATACCGCAATGAACGATTTGCAATCTGACTATTGCACGGATCTGGTAAAGGACTCAACGGATGATTTGATGACAATGAATCGGATTGGACGCCATTAACGGACTCCAGACGTTTTGCTTTAGATGTTGTAGCTTTATACGATAATATAAGTCCTGATTTGGCTCTTATAGCTTTAAATGCAGCAATATCTCAATGTCGACCTGAATGGTCTGTCGAATACCGTGCATGGCTCTTAGAATTAGTTAAGTTTACCATCTTGAACAATAAGTTCATTTATCGGGGTACTTGGTACTCAGCACGCAAAGGGATACCTACCGGGGGTACTATCACTTGTTTTGGCTAATATCACTATGACGTATGTCCTCAATAATGTAGTGTATAATAATCATGCGGACCCTCGCGCCAGACCCCCAGGATTGCAGGGGATCATGAGGTTCATAGATGATTTAGGGGGTAAATGGGTAGGGGATGAAGCGTCATTCAATAGCTGGTTTCAGTGGTTAAATAGCGTAACCATGGAAATGTACGGTCTCTCTTTCACTAGCCGCAGGGGGGATTATTTCGTGGGTTATATTACGTATGCCATGGGGCCTGTGAAACTGCCGAGTTTATCAACAGAGGCTCCAAAGTTTAGTCTCCCCGATTAGCGAAGCACTTGTGCCGAGCTAGAAGATTGAGACTTTAATAAAGTGATTATTATTAATCGGATGTTTGGAAGGGTTTGCAAACGAGAGTAATGCTTTGTACAAGGCGCGCACCTAATCTGAAAGATAGATTACATAAGCGTAAGCAGATCGCCACCTCTGTCGTGTCTCTGGTGAGGGGGGGTGGGTACCTATCCATGTGGATCCACTAAATGTGCCTCGTGCAAACTGTGCGCCTCTTGTAGTACTTTTACAAGTCACGTGGATGGCTGCATTTACAACGTAGGTTGCAGGGCTACATGTGTGTCCAGGTGTGTAGTGTATCTAGCTACCTGCACCTATTGCGGCATGCAGTATGTCGGCAATACAATTCAAACGCTACGCAGCGCTATATGCTCATAAGCAAGTACATAATGCGAGTTTTAATAATTGTTTTCAGTTCATTGCTATTTGCCAATCAGCACCTAACAAACTTTTAGATCTAGAAACTATGTGGATCAGTAAACTTAGTACTGGTGTACCGGCTGGGCTTGGTGGATCCCTGTGCCGACTCCGCACAGGAATCCCGCTATAGATATTCTTTACAGTCCCCAGTATCACGCTGTCACTTCATTGCCGTTACTGATGAGGGCTTGTGTGTCGAAAGGCCTTTAACCGATTAAATCACGTAGTTGTTCATGGCGTTTTTCATATTTGTCGTCTTCTCAGTTTTTCTAGTGGCAAAGATTTTATGCTCAATTGCACTCGGGACGCTTGGCGAATAAGATCGTTTTGATTCTGTTGATTGGCTAATTTGAGATCAGCTGTTTTATTTTATTCTTTTAAGCTACCCCGGAAGTAAAATGACAACAATCAAAACCTTATCAAAAACTTGGGAGACCTGTGGTAGAAAGCCACAGGGATTCCTTTATCCCAGAATTCCGTTCGGTTTGTTAAGTGTTGCTACCATAGCAACGAACGCCGCCAAATAGCAACCACACTCCATCTTGAATTCAGTTGTGTGCCGAGACAGAAAACTCTCAAGTTTGATTCTAAATTATAGCTGAAATCTTTCAAAATGTCTGCTCTACCGTTTTTGCCTGGTAACCGTTTTAGTGATCCAACGGTAGGTTTTAATATGAGCTCATTAGTTGCTTGTTTTCTCGCTGAATTTGTCGAAGTTTCCGCCGTTCATTTGTTGTTCTTCGAAGTGGACGAACATTTCTTTTCGGATTGTTGGACGTCGGAAGTACTTCTATGTCTTATTTAACTGCAATACTATGTGTTTTTAAGTTAGTATTCTGGATCTTATCGTGGGGAAATGTTCACAACGAAAAAACATTGTTATTGCTTGATTTGGAATACTGGCTGTAATGATTTCTTTAATAATTCGATGCCCATTCTCTTCCACCAGAAAGTGAAGTTTCACAGACCCCAAACTCTAACTTATACAAATGCCTACTCACTGGCAAATCAGCCTTGCATTGGAATCGGCGGGGATCCGATCCCAGTGAACAAGCTAACACAACAAGAACTGGACGAGCTAGCAAACATCAAACCAAGTTTGACATACGGGCAGAAAGTACAAGCACCCCCAGAAGATTTTGTTCCAGCTCATGTTGCCTTTGACAAGAAAGTTCTGTTGTTCCATGCTTACTTCAAACAAACTGTTCATGAGTCTTCAAAGGAGTACTATCGTGTGAGGCCAGTTAAGATTTATTATTATCTAGAGGATGATTCCATTTCCGTTGTAGAACCAGTTGTTGAAAACAGGTAAATATTATCCCTAGTTGCCAAGATCACAAAACTTTGGTCAGAGATTTTCCAAATTTGTTCAGAAGTTCTCAGCATGACACCCAAACTTACCAACTTTAAGACAAACTTTAGAATGAAGGTCATTCATGGCTATGATGATAGGGAACAATTCAATAAAATTTTGAGTTCATTCCTTTTGAGCCTCAAAGACCCTCAAACTTTGGTCTAAACTTCCAAAGTAGCCTGAGTATCAGGCGGAATTTTATTTTTCTGTGAGAAAATGAGAGAGGAAAATAGAATTACACCTGACACAATCACTTGTCACTGCGCCTGCTGCCCCCTTCAAGGCGGCTGTCAAAATCATAACAAAAATTGTTGTCAGCTGTCATCGCCTATTGTCTCACTCAAGTACCTTTCCCTGAACCAAAACAGTCAAGCTTGCTTGTTTCTTTCGTTTGTAAAAGATCAAGCTTATTAAATAGGGCTCAAATCTGGATCAGTACACTTATTTTCTCCAACAAAAGTATCTGGAAAGCTTGGAGCTCAGTCGGTTATTTTGGAAAACCTGTTTGAAAGTGTGCACTGCGTGGGAACTTCAAAGGCCTAGCATTTCAATGGATCCAGCAGACTAACTCATCAAATGTTTTTCTCTCTTGCAGTGGTATTCCACAGGGAAAGCTTATCAAGAGACAGAGGTTACCAAAAAACGACCTTGGTGACTACTGGCACTGGAAAGATTTTGACCTCGGCATCAATGTAACATTCTATGGAAAAGTCTTTTTCATTTGTGACTGTGATGAGTGGACCAGGGTAAGACAAATAAATCACATCTATCAACAGCTTTGATGATAAAAATACACTGCTGTGGTACATGTAAAAATGGTAGCGTTGAAATTTTCCATTGGCATTCCTGTGGTTATGTTCGAAATCTGCTCAATTTTGCTGGCTTTGTTGGCACTAGTACACAAAAAAGCCAGCACAGAGGCTTTTTTTCTGTACCATCCACAAAATTGCAGCACAATTTTCTATCATTTTTTTGTGTGCCATTTCCCACATAATTTTACCTAAATTTTCCACACAGTTTTCAACTTTTCGAACCATAATTGTTGTTACCAATATTTTGACTTAAAAATGGCTGACAAATTTGAACCCTGTAATGTCTTGTTTTACAAAGGAATATATGGCAAGTGAAGGGATTGATATGAATCCGCCTCAGTCTATAGCTAAAGACCCCTACAATGAGTCACGCCAACAGCCATTACACACCTATGTCACACCTTCCACATTCGACAAGCTCAAACAGTTCCTGGAGCTGGATAGGAAAGTCCTGAGGTTCTTCTGTGTCTGGGATGACAGGGATAGTATGTTTGGAGAAATGAGGCCGTGTGTAAGTATTACTAATGACTAAATCTGTTTACACAGTGAAAATGACAATGTAGCACTGACTGGAAATATGCCAAATCATAATGGGCATTTGCAGATAAAATCTGCACCCCCTTGTTGGGGCATTATGGTAATAACGTATTTCGTTATTACTTGCATATACATATGCAATTATAAAATCGTCATAAATTGGATCAGTATATTAAAAAATATCTATATATACTTCTTATCTTGAATTCGGCCGTTAACTAACGACGAGATTCGCGAACAGAATATATATGTATGAGTTCTGAATTCGGCCGTTAACTAATGACGAGATTCGCGATCAAAATAATATATGCATGGGTTCCCAATTCGGCCGTTAACTAATGACAAGATTCGCCATCAAAATAATATATGCATGGGTTCCCAATTCGGCCGTTAACTAATGACGAGATTCGCCATCAAAATATATATGCATGGGTTCCCAAATCGGCCGTTAACTAATGACGAGATTTGCGATCAGAATATATATGTATTAGTTCTGAATTCGGCCGTTAACTAACAACGAGATTCGCGATCAGAATATATATGTAGTGAGTTCCCAATTCGGCCGTTAACTAACGACGAGATTCGCGATTAGAATATATATGTATGGGTCTGAATTCGGCCGTTAACTAATGACGAGATTCGCGATGAAAATATTAAATGTATGCGTTCCCAATTCGGCCGTTAACTAATGACGAGATTCGCGATTAGAATAAATATGTATGAGTTCCCAATTCGGCCGTTAACTAATGACGAGATTCGCGATCAGAATATATATGTATGAGTTCTGAATTCGGCCGTTAACTAACGACGAGATTCACTATCAGAACATATAAGTATTCTGAATTCGGCCGTTAACTAACGACGAGATTCCCGATCAGAATATATGTATGAGTTCCCAATTCGGCCGTTTACTAACGACGAGATTCGCAAACAGAATATATATGTATGGGTCTGAATTCGGCCGTTAACTAAAGACGAGATTCGCGATCAGTATATAATATGTATTGGGTTCTGAATTCGGCCGTTAACTAACTAATCACGAGGGCGCATCAAGTGCGCGCGATACCCCCGAGCCGGGATCCGAACCAGGATCTGAGCGCTATTTGAAGACCCTTAATTTGTTCAATAGTTTTTTTACGTAGCAGCGGGACTACTGGGACTCTATGTGTTAATCAGATAGCTTAGCACTGGTTTTGAAAAAGTTTGATGAAAAATACGCTGTTTTCTATCGGGGTCTTCGTTTTCCCGCTTTCGGAAAACGAAGACCCTTAATTTGCTCAATAGTTTTCATGTATTTTACGTAGCAGCGGGACTACTGCGACTCTGTGTGTTAATCAGATAGCTTATGAAAAAATACGCTATTTTTATGGGGGTCTTCGCTTTCCGCTTTCGGAAAACGAAGACCCTTAATATTTTAAATAACTCGTGTCTATTTATATTTAGACTCCGTGTTGGATAATCATTTCTGTGAAGCAATCGTAGAGGTCTTTGTTTTTAGGTCTTCGTTTTCCGTAGGGTCTGTGGTCTTCGAATTCTGATCGCGAATCTCGTCATTAGTTAACGGCCGAATTCAGAACTCATACATATTTATTCTAATCGCGAATCTCGTCATTAGTTAACGGCCGAATTCAGAACTCATACATGTATATTCTGATCGCGAATCTCGTCATTAGTTAACGGCCGAATTCAGAACTCATACATATTTATTCTAATCGCGAATCTCGTCATTAGTTAACGGCCGAATTCAGAACTCATACATATATATTCTGATCGCAAATCTCGTCATTAGTTAACAGCCGAATTCAGAACTCATACATATTTATTCTAATCGCGAATCTCGTCATTAGTTAACGGCCGAATTCAGACCCATACTTATATATTCTGATCGCGAATCTCGTCATTAGTTAACGGCCGAATTCAGAACTCATACATATTTATTCTAATCGCGAATCTCGTCATTAGTTAACGGCCGAATTCAGAACTCATACATGTATATTCTGATCGCGAATCTCGTCATTAGTTAACGGCCGAATTCAGAACTCATACATATTTATTCTAATCGCGAATCTCGTCATTAGTTAACGGCCGAATTCAGAACTCATACATATATATTCTGATCGCGAATCTCGTCATTAGTTAACGGCCGAATTCAGAACTCATACATATTTATTCTAATCGCGAATCTCGTCATTAGTTAACGGCCGAATTCAGACCCATACTTATATATTCTGATCGCGAATCTCGTCATTAGTTAACGGCCGAATTCAGAACTCATACATATTTATTCTAATCGCGAATCTCGTCATTAGTTAACGGCCGAATTCAGAACTCATACATATTTATTCTAATCGCGAATCTCGTCATTAGTTAACGGCCGAATTCAGACCCCTTATATATGCTGATCGCGAATGTCGTCATTAGTTAACGGCCGAATTCAGACCCATACTTATATATGCTTATCGCGAATCTCGTCATTAGTTAACGGCCAAATTCAGGATAAGTATATATATAGTTTATTTGTTAAATACGTATTGTTGTTTTAACGTAATTTTGTTAGCATTAGTAGATGTTGATAATAACGAAATTCGTCGTTACCAAAACACCGCCCTTGTTGAGGACTCAGAATTCCAGGGTGGGTGGACACCAAAACGCACTGGAATTCTAGGGTGGGCACACTTTGGCACTGAAGCAAAACTCCAGGGTGAGCATTATGGATTTCCATGGTGGTTAAACATAATTTCCAGGGTGCTCATAAGAAAATTCACTGGAATTCCAGAGTGGGTAGGGACAACTTAACCTAGTTTCCAGGGTGGGTACCTGAACCAGAGGTCCTCAACAGGGGGGTGCATTACCATCTTTATTCCAAAATGACCCATCTTCATTTTTGCAAGTGTACATGTGATCTAAAATTCTTATTTTTTTATAGATTATCCATTATTATCTGGTGGATGACACAGTGGAGATCCGAGAAGTGCACACTCCAAATGATGGCAGGGATCCCTTCCCTGTGCTTATTTGTCGGCAGAAACTCGCTAAGGATAGAACAAGGGTTGAATGTAAGTTGGACCTCCTGTATGGTATCTACTTAATGATGAATGTTTTAACATATAGCCCCTGTAATATTCCCCCATAAAAGAACTTACTCCTGAACAATGACAATTTACCCACCCATCGCACAAGCACTAAGGTCCCTGATATGCATATCCAGCATTTCAGGACTGCTGTAGACACTTAAGAATATAATTGATCATATGATTCTTGTCTGTTTATTTGATTGCATGAGTGATACCAGCAAAAACCATGACATTCTGAAGCAACAGTCAATGTCTAAAAAGCCTGTTGCCTTCAAACCCTGCTAAATTACACCTTTTCCATTTCAGCGTCCTTCCCTTCTGTGGTATTGGAGCTTTCTGACCATGAAATAAAGGACTGGTTCACCCCTAGAGACTTTATGGTTGGCAGGACATTACACATCATGGGTCGTCGATTCCTTTTAAATGACTGTGACGAGTACACAAAGGAATACTATAGAACCAACTTTGGCGTCCAAGCATTCCCTGCTGTCGATGTGCAAGGGGAACCTCGCAAACCTCTAGAGAAGGTAAATACTATCAAAACAGGTAGAGTTACAATCGAGCCGTTTCAATTTCAAGCCTGTGGGTTGCAAATTTCTATCAAGTGATGTCAAAAAAGTTGTCACATGACCTAGGCTTGATGTCTTTCAGCCAATAAAACAGTCAGTACTTAGTCACATGATCATTTTCTCTTGATCACATGTCAAATTTTTGGTCATCATGTGATACAAAACAGAGACCTGTGGGTTCGAAATTTCAACGGCACAATTGAAACTCTACCTGTTTTGATAGTTAACTCATTGACTAACAGAGTGCTGGTTGCCATAACAACCATATCACAAGACATGCTCTGCAGAGGTTTGCTGCTACAGGGCAATAAGCAAATCCTCTGGCAAATTTGAATGATGCTGGAGAAACGCCCTGGATCATTGATGATGCTTACAGTAGCATATTGTTTCATTTGACAGGAAATGCCTCCATATAATGGGTTTGGGTCACTAGAAGACAGCTTGCAATCATGCCTGTCCTTGGTTCCACAACCACCCAGAAAGATTTCATCAAAATGCTGGAAAATGATCACAAGGTCCTACGATATGCTGCATCAATGGTAAGGAATGCAGTCATCAATTGCTAGAGAGAAAAGGAAATTAGCCTTTTTTAGGTTATGCGCACACTACGGGGGGGGGGTGTGCATCTGCCTGGTCATGTGGTATGACATCAATGTCATCATAGGAGAAAAATAATATATCTCGGGAAGGGATGAACTCTTAGACAACTAAACTTGGATGAAGTTGTCAAGTGGCAAGGGGGTGCATTTGCGTGGTCACGTGGTGTGACAGGCTATCTATGTACAATAGCAACCTTTTTGTCTCATTAACACAGAAAAATATATTTACTGGGAGCTCCACTTTTAGCCAGTGTTTGTTTGACAAATGTCACACATCTACTGACATGCAGCACACACCTGTCCATTGGTCTCTTGCCAACTGTCTCTAATTTATAGTACCTTACTTTTATGTTTGTGTATTTACAAATTGATTCCTTTTGATACAGGATACAGTGCGACCTGAAGATAAAAACCGCCGCTTCATCATCTCATACCGGCTTGCTGATGATATGTTGACAATCTATGAGCCCCCTGTGCGTAATGCAGGTATAATTGGTGGAAAATTCCTGGAACGCACAAGAGCAAGAAACCTGGATCATCAATTGACAATCCCGCGTTCTACACCCTGCTGATTTCTGCATTGGTGCGGTCATTCAGATCTTCAGGCATCGGTTTCTGATTACCAATGCTGATGAATATGTCCTAAAATACCTGGAATCTCATGCCAACAGTTATCCAATTGAGACCATCAATTCCATTAGACAGAAGCATGGCAGACCAACAACAACCACAGAAGAGTTGGTGAACACAGTGCCACAGGGAGATACCAATCCAAATGCCCTGAACTGCAAAGCAGCTGGCATTCAATCAGAATATACAAGAAGGTAAACAAATTTTGAGTCTTCAGTGTGAATCTATATTGTTGTATAAATAGGCTTTTCCTTTGCTTGTTTACATTTAAAATTAGGAGTTAGTTATGCACATAATCTTGAAATAACAGAGTTTGTAGCCATTATTTCTCCCTTCTGTTGGAGTGTCGGGAGGAAAGATACCGGTAGCTAAAAATCATAAACTGAGCCAACAAAAAAATAGTTAACATCAAGATTGTTGCTTGACTGGAATAATTTAAGGCAACTGGTTTGTTCAATTTTTTATGGGCTTTGAAGGATGCTTATTTTTAAATAGATTCTCATATCTATCTTTTCTTTAATTTCAGGTATTAATCAAGAAAAAGTAAAAAGCAATTGATGGTCCTTAAAGAAAGAATTCAAAATTGCAACCAGCAAATGTAAATGATAATTTCTCCATTTTGTAAATATAAGATAATAATTATGTTACTGTGTGTAGCTTTTACCAGGAAGTTGTGAGAGAGCTCCCTGTTTTTACCAAGTTTCAGAAGAGATGACAAACTGTTAAATAAGTGACTGTTTTAATGTAGGTCATTGCCATGCTGCATCAGTACCATTGAGTAAACCAAAAGTACATCACAAGTTTAGAAAGTTTCAGCATTATTTTACTTTGTAAATTCTGTCAATATGATATCAGTGAATAAACTTTTTACAATAAAATAATGATATCTCATGAGTAAACTCTGACTACAGTATATATTTCTTGCTAAAGTCATGGTTCAAAGCTGCAGTATTTTGTTCATATTTATACATATCACATACAATTTCACTCGATGTCTAGCATCAGAACATTTGGAATGAGAAAAAGTCAGATATTTCCCCCTTGATTTACTGTTTTGTCACATCATGGCATAAGTGTGCATGCTAAAGCTTACAGTCATGCACGTCCAACCGTGGCCACCCCATCTAAGTTTCATACAAGTTTTGTTCTACCCTACACTTCCAAAGATTGATCTTATTCACAATATTTTGAATAGAAATTAAAGACAAAATGGAGGGGAAAAAACAGTTTTGTCATCATGAAAACGAAGAAATGAAAGAAGCAAAGAGCATCACAAACTTGTAAGAAACTTTGTCAGGGGACCATGGTTGGACACGGAAGACTGTAAGCCATAATAAAGTTATGTCATGATGGCAAAAGCCAAGAAAAATCATGGCAGAAATACACAGTAACTTTAATATGGGGTGCTAACAATACTTTATTGCTATCACTCATTATTTTTGTGTAGCTTTTGAAAAAAGGTCCACATTTTCTTGTGCTTACATTGTTATGTCACTAGTGTGAACCAACCTCTTTAGCTTATACTGTGCACAGGAGTCCAACAGTATTTGGGCCACATTATGCAAAAACAGCCCAGACAATATCACAAATTAATATAATTACTTGAGCGATTCTGCGTGCTGATTGGTCGAGATGTTCATCATATTTTGCTATTCTTGGCTTTCACGTGACGTCACGAAAATTCTAACTTCAAAACCAAAAACTCTACAGGGATGAACTTTATATATTGTTTACAAATCATCCGTGTGAGTCTTCACACAAAGTTTCATCTGATTGTCATCCTTATTTCCGGAGCTATCGCTGAAGTTTGGTGAAGGGATTTTGAGTCACGCAACACGAGTCATGTATTTCAAAGAGCTGATTCCTACAATAGTTCTCTAAATTCACTTTGTTCTTTAGTTTGAAAGGGTCCATCATGTTAACTAAGTTGTTATTGAAGCATGTAAACAACATCTTGGTCCATATTCTTGGTATTTGTAAGCATTTGAGAAGACTGGTAATTTGGCGGCCATATTTGTGCCCCTCAGCAGGAGCACAATCATGGCGGCGGCATACTTTTACTGCAACAAATCATGTGCGTTCATACACTTATATCTCCATCGGGAAAAGCGCTAGCGCCTTCAAACTTTCTCTCTAAACGTAATTTTGTATGTTCTGTACATCCATGGGGTTTATTTGGCATTTAGAGCATGATTTTAGGAGATAATATTATTCACGTGACAAGTGAAAACCACCAATAGAGCGGATTTCACATGACTGTCACACTTGTTATGTAATTGCGATTGCTTTGCGTTCTCATTGGCTACTCGTTTTTTCTCAGCCAATCAAATTCTTTAGTAAATACAATTGCATAATTACTTAGTAATTGGTTCGGCTTGTGATTGGCTGAGAGAAAAGCCATTTAGGAGCAAGTGGTGATTTCTCTCGATTCTGATTGGCTAGTGATTGCTCAATTGCAATTGTTTTCACGACAGTCATGTGAAATCCGCTCTATTCACTTATAGGGGAATTGAAAAGCATTGGCACTTTATTATGAGAAACAAAAAAATACCCATGAATGTGAATTTTTCGTCAAAAATAGTAAAAATCACTTGAGTAATTATACTAATTAAAACAATTAGTCGTCTGGCTCCATAAATATCAGTGAATAGTCACCTCAACACTGTTAATTAATATGACCTGAGAAAAAACTGCATTCATGAACAAGCACAACTGTCTGGCCTGAATGGTGCAGTCAATTTCCTCTCTTGATCCCTGAGGAAAATGTGGTGCTGAAACACCTATTGTTATGGACTTTGTTGATGTTGACATTACTTGTGGCAATTTGTGCTAGCTTTCCTTCTCTTTACACTTCTGGTTGAACAGAGCTATCATGTCCATGAGTTTGAGATTTCCAGTCTTCAGTGCCAGGACTTCTTTATCAGCTGCTAAGCAGATAACATGTAAGCACACTCTACAACAGACTCCATTCAAGTTAGGGCTTTGTTGCTTTTGAAAACATGGGTCATGATGCAATGGTTTCAGCTGTAAAGGAGTTTGTGAGTTGCTAGCTAGCCTGCGAAAGCTTACATCATTAAATGCTTGCCAAACAAGACTTTTGCAAAGAGGTGTCTGCATGGTCAAGCCAAAATTTACATACTTTTGACATATTTGAGTGAATTTTTATACCCAAAGGGATAGGACAATCATCCTGGTCCCCCTCCTCCCCTCACCCCACGTAACGTATTACCCTACTATCACAGACCCTCCGAAAAAAATTAGATCCTTTCACAGACTGCTGACTCCAAGAACAGTACCTTAAAGGGAGCCTGTCACGCAACTGTGCAGCTCTTCTGTGCATCTCAAAACACGAAGTATCGTCCCGTAACGATGGCCAGCCAAGGCTAAAAACCTCGAAAACAATAGAAGTTTATAATCTCACTATTTCTCAATCTATCGGACCATTCTTCTTAACTTTACATATTCTGAAATAGGTATCTGATAGGATGGTCTAATTAGTTTTGCTGATGCATCAGATCAGAGTGATCACTCCTGAAGCATGTGCGTATCATGACTGGCTCCCTTACCACTGTATGCATTGCTACGCAACCTCAAAATTCAATATTGCGAGGCGATTTTTAGCTGTCAATCAAACCAAAATGCTGGATTCTGCCTCTTCAGTGGGTAAAAATTGATTTCCAAATCAACCAAAATGGTTCTAAGCTATCCTTTGACTTCCTTGCCTCCAATGTTTTTAAAACTTTCTGGTTCAAGAAAATTAACTTTACAGTTTTCTTGCATAAAATGTGTGGTTCCAAAAAATATCCATACCCCCCCCCCCCCCCCCCCCCAACAGAAGGGTGTTGAAAAATGCACAAGACAAACGTTTTGGTGTCCTGGTCTTGGCGCCTTCCACTTACCAAATGTGATTTCAATGTGTGGTTCAGAGTTGTTATGTTTGACATCCTTTGTAATTTTGCACTTGTTATTAGTTTCAATCATATTCTTGGCAGAAATCCTCCGTAAGAACTCCCTAGAAAAGAGAACAACAATAATACAAGGGTCGGAGCGACTGCAGAATACCCCCTCGCATATAGCTCCACCTTTTCAAAAACTGGTCAACTCGTCAACTGGTCAACGTGTCAACTGGTCAACTCGTCAACGCATCAACTCGTCAACGCATCAACTTGTCAACTTGTCAACTCGTCAACTGGTCAACTCATCAACTGGTCAACGTGTCAACTGGTCAACTCGTCAACGCATCAACTTGTCAACTCGTCAACGCGTCAACTGGTCAACTGATCAACTCGTCAACTGGTCAACTGGTCAACGCGTCAACTGGTCAACTTGTCAACTTGTCAACTCGTCAACTGGTCAACGCATCAACTGGTCAAATGAACTCTTTTGTCAACTCGTCAACTTGTGTATAGTTCTTTCACGCGCATTTTTAGAATAAGGCTATGTGTATAGAGAACTAGTTCTCTCGCATGCATTTGTAGAACAACGCTACGTGTATAGTGAACTAGTTCTTTCCAGCGCATTTATAGAACGAGACTGTGTATAGCGAACTAGTTCTTTCACACGTATTTATAGAACGAGGCTATGTATAGTGAGCTAGTTCTTTCAAGCGTATTTATAGAACGAGACTGTGTATATAGTGAGCTAGTTCTTTCAAGCGCATTTATAGAACGAGGCTATGTGTATATTGAGCTAGTTCTTTCCAGCGCATTTGTAGAACGAGGCTATGTGTATAGCGAACTAGCTCTTTCAAGCGCATTTGTAGAACGAGGCTATGTGTATAGTGAACTAGTTCTTGGCAGCGCTTTTATAGAATGAGGCTATATGTATAGTGAACTAGTTCCTTCCTGCGCATTTATAGAACGAGACTATGTGTATAGCGAACTAGTTCTTTCACGCCTATTTATAGAACGAGGCTATGTATAGTGAGCTAGTTCTTTCCAGCGCATTTGTAGAACGAGGCTATGTGTATAGCAAACTAGCTCTTTCAAGCGCATTTGTAGAACGAGGCTATGTGTATAGAGAACTAGTTTTGTCGCGTGCATTTGTAGAATGAGAACTAGTTCACTATACACAAAGCCTCTTTCTACAATTGCGCTGCGAAGAACTAGTTCACTAGAGTGGTTTTCATCCGACTGTGAAGTAGATACTAACAAAATACGCACTGCTATACACTACGAAAGTCATTTCTATTTTATTCTCCTTTTTAATTATGACTAGTAGACACTATTAAACACTGACTATTAGGTTTTGTTTCACAGCCGGATGAAAACCGCTCTATACACATAGCCTCCTAAGGCTGCCATCAATTTCCGTTTTTTAGAAAAATATATATAATGAAAGGTAGACGAAAAGCTTTAAAACGATCATTTGAAGCTGTTCCTCGACCTTTCATTATATATATTTTTCTAAGTTCAACTGGTTGACAGATTCCTTTTTTCAGGATCCAGCTTGGCAAAATACCTCGTTCTCTGATTTTGATATTTTAGTATACACTCCGTGTTTTTAGACCGACCCGTTGACGTGTTGACGCGTTGTCACATATAATAGCCTCGTCGACTCAGTGTGGTCGCGTTGACGCGATAACGCGTTTCTTTTAGGGTATAGCTATACGCGAGGGGGTATTCTGCAGTCTAGCCCAAGGGTCATACAATAGCAATTTCCATCCAATTTAGTCATAGCATTCGATCTTATTTCAAAATTCATCATTGCTCACGGACAGATGATTACAAACAATACCTTAGGGTTGCTGTTTTAGGATCAAATGGGCAGAAAGAAACGTGAACTTTGGTGATTTGTTTCAGTGACAGACCTCTGATGGCCGCCATCTTGAAAACATCAAAACGAGGCTATGCAAATTTGCGGTATTTCACGGACCACGTGTAGCTCACGTGATAAAGTTCTAATTTCAGCCAATCAGATGACGTCTTTTATAAGGTTTGCGTCATCCTCGATTGAAGCTTCGTTGTAAAATAGCCGCCATTTCGGTAGCAAGTCTTTGACTTTTCATTCGATATTCGCCAAATTTACTACTGTTTCCCCAATGAAAATGCCTAGAAGTCGTCGTAGGAGGCGTTCCGATAGTTTGAGAGACGAAAGTCCAACTAGATTTTACTCAAAACACTGTTTAGAAGAGCGGCCTGAAAGGAACTACTCGCCTCTTGAAGAAATGCGTTTTCTCGCTCGAAAGCACAACAGAAGTAGAAGCCGCGACTATCACCGCTACCATCGAGAGAGAAGTCGTAGCGCTCATAGAAGGAAGCACAGACATCATAATGATGTTCTTGATGGCTTGAGCTCACATGTGAGTAGAACAATCTAGCATGTTAGTGCGTAATTAATGAATCACGAATTGAGAACGTTTGAACGTCCACGCACACCTTGAAACTCGTGAGCAAAATGGAAAGAATTGTGTACTACGTACTGTAGTATTCCTCTCTTGAAATTCTGTAAAACGCGACGGGATGTTTCATCTGTTAAATATATTTCCTCAATACAAACTCAGTTTCATGGGATGAACGTATGAATTATTTCTTCATCGCGTTTTTAAAACAAGTCACAGCGAACCAAGCACGTCTCCCGTGGAGCAAAATGTTATTCACATCGCTTTCGAAATCTGTTAGTTATCGTAGTTATTCCAACAATTTCACTGAAAAGGTTATCGCCTGATGTAATTTGTCATATGAGCTATTATACACGCACTTGAAAACATTAAAAAGTCAAACCCAATTCGTCAACAATCAGATTGAGATATGCCTTTTCGCAAGCGAAACCCCAAGCCTGTTTTCTATGGCTCAACTTGGAAATCTGTTGCAGATTTGACTTCTTTACAAACACTAACTCGACATGATTCAAGTAGATATGGTTGTATTTCTACATCTAGAGAATATTTATGTACAAGGCCTTATAGATTTGAAGGGAGAAATCCGTTTATCCTTTCAAGTTTCAAGGTAAAAAACACATTTGTCAGAACACAAGTAGAATTGCACAGTTCAGGTGTGATGTTGATAAATGTTGTTAGATCTTGAGTAATACAGCATAAAAAAATTTAAATCACTAAAATCAGTCGGTAGGTCGTCAGATGATAAGTACTTTTATTTTCTATAACTTGAGAACAGCAGCACAGTTCACATATAGTATTCATTTGTATATTTGTACAGGCTGTGGAAAGGAACATCATTAGCAAAAGGCTAATAGTTTTCTACTAACCTTACCTTGCCATAAAAATAAAAACTACAGATGGTAGATGTAAATAAATATTCACGACAAAAAAAAGACAGACTAGACAGTTCTTGGATTGTTACTTGTAGTTGGCTGCATCTATTTCATTTGACTGCTTCTATTTCATAATTTATCAATTATGTCACAAGCCTTTATTTTAACTCTCACTCACTCAAGCTGGAAATTAAGAAAAAAACAAGGTCACATTTTGGACAACAGTTTCAATTTTTAGTTGCATTTTACAGACTGTGGGTGACAAAATTGCTTAAATTTTAGTCACAAATTAGAAACGTCTAGTCGCAAAGGTGACTCATACAGGCGCAATTTCCAGCCCTGCTCCATCACTGCCTATTCCTCCATTGGTATTTGTCTTGAGGGCGTCTTGAGCAGGCAGACCCCACTTTCTAACATAATTTTACCTCCCTTCTTGAATAGCAGACAAAACTTGCAGTCATGTTGTCAAATCTAGCAGAAAACGTTTCTTTTTTTCAGGAATGTGGAAACATTATTCTTAATTTTGCAAATAGAAGAAGAAGCAAAATGACTTCTTAAACTAGTGATTTCTTAAACTAGTAAGAAATCACCCTAACCTAGCATTCATATTTAATCCTACCTGACACCACACTTATCAGCTACTTCAATATTTTATTGGGGGATTTGATTCTTAGTACAGATGAAACATCCTGTTTGGTTTTAGCTGCAGATCTCTAAATGGGAATGAATATATCCTGGCAACCAAGTTCATTTAATGTGACCAAAGCTCTTGTATTATCAGGGATTATATAGTTCCATACTTTGTAACTTGATGTTTGGGATTAAACTGGCACTTCTAATAAGTCAGAAACCTGCCACAGGTTTCAAACTTGGATCAGACTGGCTGAAATTATGTCACTTTCAAGATAAAACTGGTATCAAAGAAACAAGCCTGATTATTATGTTGTTTGGACTAAAAAATTATCCTAAATGGAGCTTATGGGTTGAGGAGGTTCTAGATCCTGTAGTTGATATTTTCATTGCTCCATCTTTTATATTACTGTAGATTAGTTTCAGTCAATTTGGACATATTGGAAATATATGTCAATTTTTATACATTCAGTTGTGGAATGTATTTCTCATGTGTTTAAGAAAAGACATGAGAACTACTTAGCAACAATTTTCACCATATGGTAAGTATTTATGGCATGTAATGCAAGAGCTTTTAAAATTGCTGAGTACTTATTTTGAGATCAGCTACATTTTGTGTTATTTCCAAGTATTGACATTTTTGTGGTTGCACAGGAAAAAAGTGTCTCATTGTTGCTTATGTCAACATGACAATGTTCACCAGAGCATACTTGAGACAAAACCTTTCAAGAAATTTTGACCAGAGTTCTGCAGCTAAACAATTTGAATAGTTAACCTAGATAAGATTACTCTTTGATCCATCTCTCATGCACTCCTATGTCCTTTGTATATATTTTGCTGTTTCTATGTGAACATTTGAAAATGGGCGGATCTGTGCTGCCGTGCCGATGTGAAAAATTGATGCTGATCCTTATACCGGCCGTGTTTTGCCATGCCGTGAAATGTGTGATTGATTGAACGAATGTGTGCATGAAATCAACCTGCTGCCCCCCAAACAGAGGCGGAGCCACGGGGAGGAACGATGCAGAGGTTACTCCACCACAAGGGATGACGAAGACGGACACCTCATTTACCACAAGGGCGACATCCTGCATTCCAGATGTACTATGAATATTATTAATGATTATTCATAATTGTTGTTTATTTATATTTAAAAAATTTCTCCTCTCTCCTATGACCTAATCAATCCAGTACTCATCTTTAATGAATTCCTTTGCTCTGTAGGGAGTGAGCTTTGATAACTATTTTACCATTTTTCTACTGGAATTTTGTACTTGCTCATTTCCCAGTAATTCCCATATGAAAATAAAGTGTTCATGTGTACTAATTTTGTTGTTTTTGTGTTGTTAGATGAAGTTGCATCTTTACTAGGTGAAGGCACGTTTGGCAAAGTTCTTGACTGCTATGACAGGTAAATACACCATAATTCCTGATAAAACTATAAGTAAATCTTAGCAAAACTATTCTGAACTTGCTTGTATAGATTAAAGGGAGCCTGTCACGCAACTGCGCAGCTGTTCTACAGGCATCTCTCAGATCAAAGAAGTATCATCCCATAACAATGACCAGCGATGGCTGGAAACAAATCGTATATAATCTTGCTACTTCTCAATCCATCCGTCCATTGCTTTTTAGCTTTACATATTCTTAAATACATGTAACTAGAAATATCTGAAAGATATGGGAATGCTCGGAGCTATGGCAGTAAAATCAGACAATGAGGTATCGTTGAAATGTTGTAGACTGTAAAAGTCCAGTTTCTTTGGCTGGAAATGTTTTTTTTTTCTACAAATATTGAATTTCTCTCGCCTCTCGGGCGCCTAGATCTAGTTCAGAATGGTTTGGTTGACAGCTGTAAGAGCTGGGTTTCGTTGTAAGCTAAATAGAATATGACGGTTGCTCACTTGCTCAGCTAAGTTCTCGGTCTCACAAATTTACGGGCATCACTTTGAGTGGTCTTGAGAGGTTTGGATAAAGCTAAATCTTGCATTGACTAGGTGTAGCTCCCGCTAAGTGCCAACGTCAGCATGAACAGAAATGTAAGCAAGGTGTCTCAAAGTAAGACTTCAATATTTCTTGACCTACTTGACCTACTATGGAACTAGCGCTAACACAAATTGTGAACCTTGTCCTTTGATAATTTTCACAATTTTCACTCCTTTGCTTGACCAACTGGAAACCCGCGAGCCTAATGAACACCCTAGCTGAATTCTGATAAACATTGCTCGACCGTAATTAAAACTACGTGTCAGTTATCGGAAACGTGAACTCTGAGGCCAAATGTCATTTGAACAACGTCAAGAATGCATATGGACATGAACATTGCTACCGGGACATGAAAATTGTCTATACTAACATCTCGCGCATTTACGGCGCACATATTGACCGCTGACCTCACTTTTGAGAGGGGGTAGATGATTTTGTGGACATGAAAAATCACCTCTCACGCATGTAACGGCAAGAATAGACTTGCTCTCCGCTCACTACGATCGCTCCGAGCAAATTATCTGATAGGATGGTCTTATTAGTTTTGATGATAATTCAGTGATCGCTCCTGGAGCATGCGCATATCATGACAGGCTCCCTTTACAGCCGATTGCGTTTGACTGTTTAACCCAAATTTGGCATGTTACATTTCAATGTTTTAAAGTTGCATTGTGAGACAAAAGGTGAGATGTTTCCAAGGGCAACCGCCATGTTTATTTTTTTACTGACCAATCAGAGAGGGCAGAACTCTGTGGTTCTCTATAGAAATGTCTTGTTCCATCCTAGAAATGCAACGTTCAAACATAATGTACGAAGCGAGGGTTAAACAGTCAAACGCAATTGGCTGTTACTTCTTGTAACCATTGATGACATTTCATGTGATGACAGTGCTTGAAATTGCAACCAGCTGGTCGCCAACACAAATAGATGTTTCGCTCAGGTGACAAAATTTTTTCACCTCTAGGCGACCATGTCATGTGATTATTTCTTTTTTTATGTTTATAAACTGAAAATAATTCATCATGGAAAAAAATAGTCTTCCTACGATATGCTAAAATGAGAAAAAGCCATTCAGATACACGCTAGCCACATGCTAGCAAACAGAAATGGGATCAAAAACAATGTGCTACTGTTCCCACTAAGTAAAGTAAAGGATGTAAAACAAGACAAAAATGTGGACAGAAATAACATCACCACAGGCAATCCAAATTGACAAAAATAACCTGGTGACCAAAATGCTTTTCAGGCAACCAAAAACAATGCTAAGGCTCGCCTGAGACGACTGCCTAGAAAACTTATTTCAAGCCCTGGATTATTGCACCAGTTTGGCCTGCTAGTTAAACATGTGCAAGTTCTCTCTTAGTGACTTCTATACAAGTCCCCCAGAATTCTAGACAATGTTTTCCAAGTCTGATCATCTGCTACTGTTTACAAATTTAATTTGAAACATGTCATATGACAATGATGTGAAATTAAAATATCCCCTTAATTTTACTACCATTTGCGTCCATCCATGAAGTGTGAGTTTTTTCGCAAAGGTTTACTTTTGAAACATGCACGTTTTGTCCAAAAGTAGTCACGTTTCTCGCTCTCTGATTGGCTGAAAAATAACGGCCAATCAGCGAGTGAGAAACCCACCAACTTCTTGACAAAACGTGCATGTTGAGAAACTAATGCAAAAAACTGTCACATTTAATGTATGGATGCAAGTGGTTGTATTTTTTTGGGGGGGGTTTATCAATTTCTCCCATTTTGACTGGACAGTGGCCTTGATTCCTATATTTTTGTTGTCTAGTTAAATCATTGTATACACAATTACAATAGGACTTACTGGAAATGAGGCTCAGATGTTGCATTCCTTTTTTTTTATAGAAAAACTGGTGAGTCAGTTGCTGTGAAAGTCATCAAAAATATTGAAAAGTACAGGTAAGAGAAATGCAGTGTAGTTAATACCCAAATCTCTGATAAATTCTTCAAAAGTTACCAATACCGGTAGCATGCTTGACATTTGTCATTTATCCATCTTATCTAGGGAGGCTGCCAATTGGAAATCAAAGTCCTTGAAAAAATCCAAGAAAGAAATCGATATGGCAGAAGGTAAAAATAGGAGAGACAGAAATTGATTTACTTTAGTGTCTTATTTTAATCTTTTGTTTGATTGTGATTTATTATTTCTCCTCCATTTCACATTTCTTTGGATGCTATATAACAATATACCAAGATCTTGGCTAATCATGGAGTGGCCAACTTCATTGACAGTACTCACAGATAGTAAACATAAATTATCTTGCAAACTGCATATATTGCTTTATACCATGGCACAGACAATACAGCCAATCAGAATGCAGCAAAGGCGTTGTATATTTGGTGGTATTCCACTCATTCTTCCCATCATGCACTGCATTAACCTAAAACATTACCTTTGATTTTCTGTAGCGTGAGGTATAAACTAGTTATACATTGATTTTATGGCACACTGCAGAACGTCCTACTTGTCACTTGTATTTTCTTAGCAGGCATATTTCTTAGCAGGTGTATACCGGAAAATACAAGTGACCCATGGGACATGCTGCAGTATGCCACTCGAACATCCCACTTGTCACTTGGATTTTCCCAACATGCACTCTCACCTAAAGGCTTGTGTGTGTGTCAGAAAATACAAGTGATGGGCTTATCTCCGGTGTAATAACCTGTGATTGCTCACGAACTGCGTCACAAAGCTTCCTTTGTTTGGTAGAACGAATCAGGATGAAATAAGAACTGAACACAAAGGTGTCCTCTGGGAATGGTTATTACACCGGAGTTAACCCAAGTGATGCATGGGACATGCTGCAGTATGTCCTTTTCTGGTGGAAAAGTTAAAGTTCTTCTCCCATCTGTAAACCATTTGACCATTACAGTATGGATATTTGCAGTATACAAGTGCTAATGCCTGGGGGGGACTCCCTATATTCGAATGCTAGGGGTGACCGTCATATTTTTTAGGGGTTGAAATTGGCGATCTGGTATTTTTAGGGGTTCGAAAATAAAACACGGTATGGTAAGAAAAAATAGGTATTTTTAGGGGGTTCTCGCGCAAGTACGGTACATAGGTCCAAAATATTTGAAAGCATGATTGTGTATTTGAAACTTGAGAGGATACATTTTAATAAACGGCCAGAATAAAATTTGATCTGTCAAAATTGTTGGTATTTTTTTAGGGTATTTTCAGACTGCAGGGTATTTTTTAGCCTGAGTTAACAGACGCCCGCTCAAAATCAAAAGAATTGAGCGAGAGTCTGAGCAATATAGCCAAATGTAACGTACTGGATGGCGTGACACTGCACAGATCTGGGTAGTGATTCTGATTGGTCGGCGGGTTTTGCCTGTGTCGCGTTTATCTTTGTGAGTTCAAGATGGCGTCGACAGCTAGATCGGTCGATTTGAAAACTCTCAGAGAAGTGGTTTCGTCTTGTGGCACGCGGTTTAATGTCGCTAATTTGTACGAAGACCAATTGCAAGCACTGCACAGATTTATATGCGGGCAAGACGTGTTTGTAAATAAGCCTACAGGATCGGGGAAGTCGATCATTTTTCAAATTGCACCCTTCGTCGAAATGGAGCTGGCTCGTCGTGCTCATGATTGCTTCAGAAAACATTCAATAATGGTCATAATAAGTCCTTTGATTTCGCTTATGAAGGACCAGGTTAGCCACTTAAACAAGCTTGGCATTAGCGCCGCATACGTTGCCGGAGATCAAAAAGAGTCTATCTTGAAAAAGATAGAGGACGGAGGTTTTAATTTGGTGTTCATGTCACCGGAGTCTACTCTTGATAATGATAGATGGAGATCTATGATCACGAGCACAATCTACCAAGAGTCGTTGATGGGCATTGCAGTCGATGAAGTACACTGCGTTACGCAATGGGGTCTAGCGAGTGGCGAGCGTACAGCATTCAGAAAGTGGTATAGCCGCTTGAACGAGCTGCGGTCGTTGGTATCTGGCCTACCGTTCATGGCGTTGACGGCCACGGCTACTAAAGCCACAAGAAGAAAATCTTCAACCTCCTTGAGCTAAGAAAACCGTATGAGGTTGTAGAGAGTCCTGATCGAGACAACATTTGCTACGGAGTTCAGCAAATGGAGAAAGGTGTCTCAATATTTGAGCACTTTAGATGTATAGTAGATGAACTGAAGGCCAAGGGCAAAAATTCATTGAGAACAATTATTTACTGCCAGAGCATTACAAGTTGCTCATCACTTTACCAGTTTCTGACCAAGGAATTAGGCGATCATTTGTATAAAGACAAAGTCAAGATACCGCAGAACAGGCTAGTGGAAATGATGCACTCTCAGACACCTCAGTCTGTAAAAGATCACATTATGCAGCAATATAGTGATGACAAAGGTCACCTACGAGTCCTTATTGCTACCATTGCATATGGTATGGGGGTGAACTGTAAAAATGTCAGGAGAGTTATACATCTTGGCCCATCTAAGTCTATTGAGGCATATGCCCAAGAGAGTGGAAGGTGTGGGCGTCAGGGAGAGGAAAGCTGTGCCATTCTTCTGTATAATGGTAACACACTCAAATATGTTGAAGACAACATTAAAGAATATGTTAGCAACAATGTGAACTGCAGACGAAAAGCACTGCTGGAACATTTCTCATGTACAGGTGAACCAGAAGTGCAACCCATACAGCATAAATGCTGTGACATATGTGCAGAGAATTGCGATTGCAAAGGCTCCTACTGTGATTTCAGTGTGCACCTTCCTGTTGGCATTGAAAGTGATGATGATGATAACACGCGCCCACCAAGAGTTGTCACCAAGGAACAAAAGGGACTTTTACGTCAAAGATTGGAATTTTTAAGAAAGGAGATTGTGGCAGAAGCAAGTAACATTAGTAAGCATGTCACCTACCCAACAACGCTGATGCAATTTGAAAATAGTCATATACAACAGGTTGTTGAACATTGTGATAGATTATTTACTGAGGAAGACGTTATAAACATGGTTGACATATGGAACAAGAAACATGCAACAATGATATTGGGTGTGTTGCAGGATGTATTCCATGATGTTAGTCCCAATGCAAATATTAGTGACAGCAGTGAAAGCAGCTCTGATAATGAAAATGGTGCTTCTAACTCCACCATGGCTTATGCAATTGCCCATGACAAGTCTTTCTTGAGCCTTCTAGACCACTCTGATTGGGACAATGATTCAGCTTTAGTTGAAGACTCACAAGTAAGTGAAACAGGAGTTGATACCACCCCAAGTGATGACTTAACATCATGCATGGACATTGACAAGGAGTGATTGATTCAACATTTCATTCTTTAGAACAGGGCCTATACCCCACTTATCAGGCCCTTTCCACATAATCTCTCTTATTAATTGCTCTTGCTTGTGTTCACATGAGAGGTGGGGGACCCCGTGTAGGTGGGCAACCAATGTCAGCAGGTTGGGTTGGGTAAGTCTTGTGTATTTATCAACCCTGGGGTGAGGTCAGACTAAGATCTGTTTCTGAAATTGAGGTATGTTCATCAGTGACCACTTCGAAAAATAAATAAATAAATTTTCATAGCAAGATTATTTTTGCCACAAGTGTTAATTCATGTCTCTAGCCACCATTTTCGCTAGCTCATACTTTTCAACTGCAATCGGGGTACCCTTAAGCTACATATGGCCCCCCACCTTCATGTGAACAGGCCAGACTCCATTGGGTAATGTACTTACTATACCTTATGAAGAGGCCCATGGCTAGTACACTATAAAACACAATCTAAAAAGTAGATCACCCTATTTTTATACAACAGACAACATTTTCAGATATTTGCTGCAGTCATAAAAGGTTTCATTGTACATCGTGTCTGATTATTTTGCCATTTCCAAAGCAGATTTGGTGATTTACTTTTAGTTTCCCATTTAAACTAAAAAACTAAAACCTTCATCTGAAATATTTGGAATAGAGTCTTTTTGATCAATGTATACCAAGCTTATTGATGTGGCTAATGTTGTTTACTAATTAAAGAGATCAATGGGCAAGCCAGCGTCATTTCAAGAAAGAGTACAATTTGAAAAAAATATTGTAAATAATATTGTATTATTTCACATTCCCAAATCAGTTTTGTTTACAAACAGAGCTTGTCTGCATAGAAGTGTGGCAGTGCTTTGAAATGGTCTTCATATAAAATATCAACTTTCAAGTGCTCAATAAGATAAAACCACTTTGATAGATCTAAATCAACTGATATTGCTGTATCAAAATATGATCAGATTTTTGGTATTGATTAAAGAGATTTGAGGTGAATCCCACTATATAGCAAAGTTTGTGCTGATTGATCATACGTCTTATATTTATTAGATTTTAAGACAGAGGAGCTGACAGCTAATTACTGGAGATTCAGCGACTGCAATTTAACCAGTCTCCCAATGTTTTATCCCTGGGAACTGATTATCCAAATATTCAGGACAGGTTATGTTAGGTCCAGTCAATCTAGCATTCAACCTAGAAAATTTGGTTACAATACTCATAACAAATATTTTTCTGCCAAATCCTGGAGTTTATCGGTATGGAATTTGGATACCAGTATGTTGTTACAAATATTTAGGTTCTCATTGTTTTTGTTTTTTTGGTAGATTGACTGGCATTTGTTTTGGACAACAAAATAGTAATTTGATTCAGGTCTGTGCATTTCTTTTTTATTTTCTCACAACCGACATTACTTTTTTGCATGTTGCTACTGTTTTATTTTCAAATCCAACTTTAAACAAAAAATCCACACAATCATGTTGAGGGGTGTGGATGTATTTTTGCCACAGTACTGCTCATCTTCAAGGCAAACAAGAGTACTACATTACTGGCAAAATGTCACATTATTTCGAATGCAAATTATTATCCTACAATTTGGGTGCTATCCCTGCAATTTTTCTTCTAAAAATGCCCTTTTCCATTTTGGGTATAGTTGAAGCAACTACTGTAGTATGGGTGTGAAAGGGTCCTGCTCTGATAAGACCATTTAGTTACACGACTGAGGTACACATCAATAGCGATAGTCCTATCTAGCTTTCCTACCCAAAATAATGCCTTTCTTGTGCTCATTGATCCAGGTGCAAAGTTTAGAAAGCTTTTGCTTATCAAGAGAGTGCTGAGAGATATTTGCATAGTGGGTGTACTTCCTTCCAGGTTGTTGTGATAAAGCTTTATTGTCTACTAAGTTCCTGACTAATTTAGCCAAGTCATTTTTGGAGCTTTTCATAAAGTGTTTCCCAGACCTTTTCATAACAGAGCATTCTCTTGCCATCCCCTCAACCTTAGATCTAGCCATCTTCAATACATGGCAGCTACGGGAAACAGATGTTTCTGTTACATTTGGCCCCATTTTTTTGACCGCTTGCTTGAGATAGTTGTTGTCGTGTTCAAGATCAAGGTCGAGGGGCACATTAGCACCTGCACCTCCCTTGTTATTGACAGACCTGTTCCATCTCTGCCTGTATGCCTGGCGAGGAGAAAGCAGGGAATACTGTTGAAGTAGCAGAAACAGTGCTTCAATAGCATACTTAGTTCTATTTCCAGCATAGAAGTGCAATAGAAGGAACTTCCAGCACCTAGTGATTCGATTACCATCACCCTCTGCCACTGCATCAAGAAAGTTCATGTACAACAGTCCTTGATCAAGAAGGTTGCATTGGAAATTAAACATGTCATCCCCCATCTTTAGATCTGTATGTTGCTCTTTTGAGTTTGGAGCTGATGTACTGATGATGTCTTCTGGTGACAAGCCATGATGCTCCATTTCATGTCTAGCCTTGTGCTTACCATGGTGCCTGAAAATAAAGGAAATACATACAAATCCAAGATGTACACCATGCACCTCTAAGCACACAGAGCTTTTTTTTATTATAAATGAACCATTCAAACAGTTTGAAGTAGAACCACATATCCTGCATTTACCCCTCAAAATGCATGCCGCACCATGCCCCCAAAAACCAGTGGCAGATGCAGAGCCAAGGTGGTGGCTAGTACTTGGTGGGCTAGATGGTGGCTAGTACTACAGTAATTTCTGACCAAGGGATGGCTATTTTAAAAGGTTATACCAGAAATAAAAGAAAATGGGGTTGGCTAACCACTCTAATCACCCCCGTGGACCTGCCCCTGAAACCCCCTCACATCCCCCCAAAATATATAACTTAAACTCTCATATAGCAACATCTTTAATGCATCCCCCCCTTGTGAAGTGGCACCATTTTGCCTTGTACAAATCATGATTGTTAGCCTTTATAGCCACCCCATAGAAAAGGAGGCAACTTAACTTTAACTTTATTTTTACTATTAGATTGTTTTATAAGTTAGTATTTGTTATTCTCTAAAAGTATTAGTTCATAAATATGACATTCCCCATAAGATTAGGTTTAGATAATATAAGAGTATTTTTAATTACTGAAGAATCAATGGAAATATACTGTTTTTGTTACTTTCACATATATAAAGGACGGATAAACAAGAATAGTTAGAGAGCATGCAGATAAAGTTTCAGATGATACATGTAGCTCAACCCTTTAAAATTACTTGAAACTCTTGTCACAACCAACTGCTCGGCATGGGTAACGCCCATCTGGATTGCGGATCAGATTATCAAGAACTTGTTGCTCTTTCTCATTGAGTACGGCATTCAACATGGTATGAGTAGCTCTGCTATTGATGACATAGTTGTCAACTATCCCAACAGCCAGTCTTCTTAGGTAAGCACCTTTAGTTGATTTGGAAGCCGTTAGAAATGTTTCACCTTCAAATTTGTTCTTTGTTGGGTTTCCATCAATTTTATCCATGCCAAGCTCAAGTAAAGCAGCAGCTACAATGCGGGCTTTTAATGCAAGAAGAAGCATTTGCTTGTTGGGAGCATATGCTTTAGTTGCATCTGCTTTCACATTTCGCCTATTAATAAGATTTCTATCTGCGAAAAGAGTGCATTTATCATTGCCAGCACTTGTAGCATATAGGCGTTTGTAGATGAGCTAAAAGAAAAAGAAAACATTAGAAAATAAGAAAAAATGTTTCTGGTCTGCAAGATACATGTACTATACAAGAAATTAAGAGGGTTGGCCATGTCATGCACTGGACCACCCTCAAGTAAATAGTTGAAACTATTAGCATCATTGACTGTTTATCAACATAATTATTAAACATAATAGTTATGCTCTTGTGCCAACTGTGGAAGCACCCTTTGTTCTATGAACCAATCGATCTCTGCTGTGGTTGTCATCCATGCATTAGCTATAGGAAATGGTTAAGGAAGGATTCAGTGTTGCTGAAAGGCTCAACATCAACCGGGAGCCATGCACCCTGTTTCCTTTTGTTTTCAAATTTATCCATTGTTTTTTAGCTACTCAGCTGATTGGCAAATAGACTGCATAGGCTCTCGGTTGATGATGGGCCTTTAATTGATAGTGTAAAAATAATAAACTTACAGCAAGAAAATTCAAATCCGAATGCCAGTCAGCTATCTCTGAATGCAATCCCTCTAATCTCTCATCTGGTGTAAACCCATTAGCCAGTGACATTAAACAGTTGACAGCTCTTTCAATTGTGAGCTGATCCCCAACAATACCATTTCATGGTATGCTACATTGCCATTGTCTCCTTGTGAACGAGGAACGTAACTGTGCAGTTGATGCAAGACATTAGTAATTCCTTCTGATGTATTTTCATTTGCAAAGAGCATCCCAAGACATTCCTAGAAATGAAAACAATTTATTGTGAGCAAGGAAAGCCTCTGACCCCTTAGAGAGTGGTAATCATTATGGGTGGTGTGCGGCGCTGATAATTCAAGGGGCTAAAAGTGGATGTAGTGACCACAAGTGACAACTCCCCATTGGGAGAGGGGTACTTTAATGTTAAAATAGTAGGGATTACTCTCAGGAAGCAAAATGTCAATCCTCAAAATACTCTCAGGAAGCAAAAATTTCAATCCTTAAAATACCTGGTCAGAAGAATATTTTAGCCTAAAATGTTTCCTTGGTCCTGTATACACTAAAACTACCAAAATGATGTGATGTTTGTTCATGGTTGTTTGGTTTTAAAAAAAGCAGTGAAAAAGTTACTGAATGAGTACTGGGTAACATCATTTAGTTATTTACAACCCCTAAAATACACAAGATTTTCTTCAGCATTTTAATTCAAAGAACCCTTGAAAATATGATGGTCATACCTATACCTACCATCCAACAAAGGGAGTTCCTCTTCCCCAAGCGACACTCCCTACATAATCACCTCCCTTCCCTGTTGTCACTTTCCTGTCTATATGATCAGCTCATACAAACAAGAGTTACTATAAACCATGAGATTATGAAATACATTATAACTGATAATACATGTATCCCTTACCTTCTCACTTTTTCTGGCCATTTCTTTTGAATGAGGATGAAGTATGTGGTAGACAACTGCATCTTGACAAAACTTCAGGCAAGGCATCTCTTCAACTAGAACTCTCTCAACCAAAATTATATAATGTTCTCTTTGCATTACATGATCTTGCATGTTTGGTAGTAGTTTAGCATTGTCCAAGTCCAGTACATCACACCGGGGAGCATTGTCTGGTAAATGGTCACCAGAAACTCTGTTTTGTACTGCATTATGATTGACCCAATGAATATCTTTATTCTGACTGTCTTCAGTCATATTATGGACATGCTGGTAGATGTCAAAGTTATCGAATACCAGCTTAAAACCAGTTGAAATATTTGAAGAATCATTGTAACTAGTGGAAGGCCCTCCCTGGGAATCTACTTGGCTGATTTTGTTTTTTTTTGCTTGGGGGTTGTACACTTGACATGAATGCACTATCATCATTACTGGGCGTGGCAGGGGTGTTTGATGCATCCCTCTCAGCATCTACTTGTTGACTATGATTGGCTCTTTTGTTTGTGGGTTCTACCTCAGGCACAGGTGTACTATTGTTACTGGGTGTGGCTGGGGTGTTTGACATGCCCATCTGCTTGTCTACTAGACTATGCTTTGCTCTTTTGTTGGGGGGTTCTACCTCAGACAAGGGTGCACTATCATCATAACTGGGTGTGGCACGGGTGTTCGGTGTGTCCCCCTGGGTGTCTGCTAGACTATGCTTAGCTCTTTTGTTGGGGGGTTCTACCCTGGACATGATAGATGCAGTATCATCAATGCTGGGTGTTTTTGAAGTATTTCTCTGGGGGTCTTGTTGACTGCTTTCAGCTCTCTTGTCTGATGGGGTAACAGTAACAAATGTAGGAGAAGTAGTACCATTGATGATATTATTTAGAGAAGCAGCCCCATGGGTGGGATTGGAATGTGATAACTCGTCCTGTCCTTGAGTCATTTCACCTTGTTTTAGATGTTGTCTCAATATCTCCTCATCCTGCTGCTTTATCTTATTAAGCTGTTCATTGAATACAGTGCCATATTCCTCACATTTCTTGTTGTAGTAAGTAGAGGTGACACCAATCCTGAGAGCAGACATCATATTACACATTGCCTGCAATTGACAACAGTTTGTACTTAGTTGAGGAAGATAAAAAATTTTAAAGAGGGTTAAGTTCAGCAAACATTATAAAATTTATCAATGAACTTTGTTTGGAATTACACAAATAATAATTATGCACCTATAAAATTACAGTAATGTGTGTCAAACACATCTGCATTGAATAGAAGTGTGAATGGTGCTCAAACTTTGTGTATAGTGTTGTATTTGTGTGCTGTATGTATATCTAAAATCCAAAATGTAAAAAAAAAACAGTTTGAGTATGTATGTACACTATGAAATGTAAAATGTGATATGGAATAATAAGAATAAAAAAGTGGCTGTGTTTCTTACAGGTTTTTGTCTAGCCTTCTAGGAATCTTCTTGGTTTTTGAAATGAAGAGAAGAAAAAGAACACAAAAAGCCTTCAGCTAGTTAAAGCAGCACAAACTAAAGAGTTAAAATTCTTAAATTGCAAGTTTAAAAACTTATGACAAGTTTAGAAACTTATGACATGCCAATGGTTCAAAGTGCAAAACTGTATTTGCTTGTCCTATTATTTGGCACCAGGCCTGGGAGTCATGCAGGGATGGAGTAGGGGACTAGGGGGCTGAGGTCTTTAAATTCACAAAATAAATTACCAACAGCAGGATCAGGCTAGACCTAAAAATGCCATGGTTATTTATGTTTGGATCTGAATATGGTACCCCTTTCTGAATTTCTATATCTGTCCATGTTAATATGGGAGTACCCATTCCTATGAGGCATCTGTCAATAAAGGGTGATAAGGATCCTACCTGAAAACCAGTGTGCCTCATAACCAAAGTAAATAGTAACTGGAAGCCATTCATGAAACGTGATCGCTCCTTGAGCAGTATTGCTGCAGCTACAGAAACGCTGGGAAGCCATTGGAGGTCCTTTTTGGGGGATCGTGGGGGAGAAGCTACTGCCATTAATACAGAATTCATTAAAGGAGTACGTGTCTTCAGTTCATTGCTTATTCCTTCCAGTTTCATGGTTTGCATTCCTTCTACATCCACCTTTTTGAGAATGGAGGGGTTCTTTACTGACACAAGTGAGCAACATTCTTTTGAAATCTCCTTAAGGACAACCTTAATAATTTCCTCCTTTAAACCTTTGGTCTTGAAAGCAGCTGTGGCAATATCCTTGTATGTCCCTCTCAGTAGGGCTTTCCCAAGTGGATGGAGTTCTTTCATCAGGATTCGCGTCTTTACTTGGGATGACCATGTGACTTCAACCTGTAATATATACCATTGCCTAAGTTAGTAGCTGGCTCCAGGGGCAAATCCAGGAATGTCACAAGAGGGGGGGGGGGGGGGGGGCAGAAAGTGAAAACATGGGACGAAAATTTTCTAATTTCCTCCAGCAAAATACTGTAAGTGTATGGGAAAATCGCCCGGGAAAGGGGGGCCGCTGCCCACTCAGCCCACCTCTAAATCCGCCTCTAGCCTCACTAAAAAGCTCTGGAAGCCTCTACAATGTCAGAAGTCATTTTAAATGGGACAGGTGCTAAATCAATTTGCATGCAATTGAAATAAAACAGAAAGACAGTAACAGAAATGATAACGTTTTTTCTCCCGCAACGTTGGAGTGTAGGAAGAATAGACGGCTGAAATTCAGGCTAAACGGTAAGAGATGAAGCCTACAGGGCCAGCAAAAATCATACAGTTTTTTGATTCAGTATAATGGTCTCTCGATAGCCTAAGTTAACAGACGCCCACTCAAATCGTTTGATTTGGAGTTACGCGACGTTAACTCAGGCTATTCTTCCATGGTTTGCCTCCCGGACTATGGCAAAATCTGCTACCTTTTGCCACAATAATTTTATTGTTAATTAAATGCGCAATGAATAATAAACTCCCAGACACGCAAATAAAAGCCAACGGCCAGTGCAAGTAGTGCATAAGATTTCCACTTTAAGGAAAAGGCAACAATTGTCAACTTTAACCCACCTTTACAGCTTTGCAGTCATGCGATTCTTTAGGCACAGTAGGCGTAGAATCCGGCTTGGTAGAAGTGGCAGTGGAGCCTAGCGTACGTTCACTTATGGGTGAGTACTCGAAATTCGGGACAACACTGGCTTTCTTTGGTGTACTCGTAACAGGGTCGCAACATTTTGATTGCGGCTTAATTACTCTAAGATCATTGTTTACCTGTACAAGGCTCGTTTTCACTCGTTCTCTTTTTTTGAGGCTGCGATGACAATTCCTGCAGATAACTGAAGAGTTCTTTATAAAGTGGACGTTAGATGGAAGACTCTCCATCAAACGTAGACATTCTAGAGCCGTAAGCGAGCAATCCCCTACTTTGCACCTCGACGAAGAATCTTCGATGAATTTTAAACATAAAACGCACGAGCCCTCAACTCTACTGTGAGATGAAAGCACACTGCTTTCCCCTGAAGACTTGCAAGATAAACCAAGCTTAACTTCTGTGGATTCAAGGCTTTTATTCAGCCCTTCCCTTTTCTTTAGATTACGAAAACATGTCTTGCATAGAATAGAAGAGTTCTTTACGACGTCCACGTTATATGGGAGTTGCTCAATCAAACTGAGGCAATATTTCGCACTTTGAGAACAGTTTCCCACTTTGTATCTCGAGGAAGGATCCTCGATGGATTTTAAACACAAAATACAAATGAAACTCATTGAAAATACTCGTAAATTGCATTCCATACTAGAAATCGAAAAGGAGGGCGGAAAAAAACAAACGCGCAAAAGTGTTTGCTGTCTAGATACCCGCCGACCAATCAGAATCACTACCCAGATCTGTGCAGTGTCACGCCATCCAGTACGTTACATTTGGCTATATTGCTCAGACGTCTCGCTCAATTCTTTTGATTTTGAGCGGGCGTCTGTTAACTCAGGCTAGGTATTTTTAAGCGTGGAAATTTTTTCCTACCAGGTATTTTTTAGGGTCATAATTCGAGTTTCCCGACGGTCAACCCTAGCATTTTAACCTTAGAGTCCCCCCCCCCCCCCGGGTGCTAATGTTTCTTTTTATATTGTTAATGTTTGCCATTTTTTTGTTTTCATAGCCTGTGCATTAAGATGATGGACTGGTTCAATTACCATGGCCATATGTGTCTGGTATTTGAGAAGATGGGACTAAGTGTGTTTGATTTCATGGTAAGGATTGATTACTAGACATCAGAAAAGTCTGTCAATAGGAGGGTGCAATGTGACATCCCAAAATCTTTTACTTTTGATACAAGGGTTTAATTAAAATCTATCAATAAAACGGGAAAGAGCACCTTGCACCAATTAGACTGTTTATGAAGTATCACTATTTGCAAAATCTAATCAATGTTACAAAGATGTTTAATTATTTTCTAACATTTTAAAATGACAAGCTAGCAAAAATCTATTCACACTACTAGAAAAATGCCATGTTTCAGGTTTATACATGTAGGTTTAAATCAAGTGAATTGACCGTTATAGATATTTTTACATTTGGGATGGCACTCCATTTTCGCATACAAACTCTGAAAACAAATGCATTTATTTACATGGCTAGTGTATATCTTCACAAGTTTTTAAACCAATCTCTCTTAAACTTCCCAGTTTTACTGTGCTGGGTTCAAATTTTAGTTTTCTTTTCACATCCTTAGACGCGTGACATTTGCGCCCGTCTATACTAAGACAACAAACCTGAATATAAATAAGAATCTAATGTAATGAAATGTTTGATATCTTTGTAGAAAGATAATAGTTATGAGCCATACCCCTTGGACCAAGTCAGGCACATTTCTTATCAACTAATTGTTGCTGTAAAATGTGAGTAAATGTACAACATCACACATGTCACAGGGTTTCAGTAACATTTGAATGCCTTTTATGGTATGTAGATGAATACAGTTTGTCAGTTAGTTGGCAATAGTCTCCAGCTCCAATCATTTACTGTAAAATTCCTTGATCTCAATTTAACTAATCAGAATTATTCCTGTTGTATCACCAAGCATTGCAGTCAGATTCTAAAAAATATTGCAATTGAGCATAAAAACTTTTCCATCTCCTAAGAAAAACTTGCCTGAAGTAAAACCAGTGATTCTCAACATGTCAGTTCTCAGCTACTTCAGTTCTCAGCTACTTTTGGCAGCCACCTACTCACAATTTTCTGAAGAGACATATGAATAATTATCCCTAAAATAGTTTTGAAAACACTAACAGTGGTAGATCTGTTTCTGTAACTGCCCTGATGAAGGACTGAAAGTAAAAAACGTTGTCACATATCCTGGTCTGTTTTGCTATTTGTTCTCTATTTGTCTAATAATTATCCCTATTATGCATTGTCTTTCAGTTCTTCATGAAATGAAGCTCACTCATACTGACCTCAAGCCAGAAAACATGCTGTTTGTCAATTCTGAATGTGATGTCTATTACAACAAAGAAATGGTATACACTGCAAACGAATGAACTTTAGTTTGGGAGTGAAGTTAGAAATTTGCTACAGTCCTGTGTAGCAAATTCTATTAATGCTTTTTTGGGGGCCTAAAATTGCAACCAATTCAGTCACCAGTGCAACTAGATCTTGTCTCTGGTGACTAACTTCAGAGCTGGAAATTACTGCCCGTCATCTGACATTGTCCGGTCAAAATTGACAAATGTCTAGTGACCAATTTTCAGGTATGTCTGGCCAATTTTCCAGTAGAGACAACCAAGAAAAACGTTTAATGGACATATGTCTGATCAAGTAAGATTTTTTTCCAGCTCTGAACTGTTCATCTCCATTCCCAACTTAGTTTGATCAGGCAGTTTTTTGCTCTGCGCCCAGAACTCTGGCGACTAAGTTTTTCAACTTGGCAACCACGTCTGCTATGTATGTGTTGAGTAGGAGCCAGTTGGGGTCTAGATAAAATAGATACTTTGCGGCCCTGTTGTTATGGCGGCAAGGATAATAAATCAGGAGTGATAGAGTGGATTTCAGATGACCATCGAAAGTAAGCAAGACTTGCCTTGTTTTCTATTGGTTGAGAGCAAAGTCCCATGTGTGCCAATGCTCACGTCATGACTAAATGGCAATTTATTGGTGTTACGGAGCACCAGAGGTATGAAAACATGAGAACAAAAGCAACAAACAACTTTAGAACAAGTGTAGTCAGAGTTCAAAGACCTTGAGCACTAAAAACAAAGCTTTCCGTATCACCAAGGAATACCCAACTAAACGCAAGTCTGACTTAGGTACTTCTCCTCCTGATTGGTTTGTTGTCGTATGACATCCAGTTCTGATTGGCAAGTGGTTTGCATTTGCATGTAATTTTCGACACTCATTGAAATCCACTCTACGTTTCTTTGAATGTTTCTTTTTGTTTTCATGTTTGCATAAAGTGCCCCTATTAGCCCGTGTTTTGAATTATAAAGTATTTGAATGACATAGTTTATTTTTATCTTTTCAGAAACGAGATGAGAGATATGTTAAGGATTCCCATATGCGACTCATTGACTTTGGTTCGGCAACATTTGAACATGAGCATCACAGCACCACTGTTTCAACAAGACACTACAGAGCACCTGAAGTCATCTTAGGTAGGTAATTTGGAGCTCCTATAATCGGCACTTCAAAATATATGCCACATCGCTGATTGCTTCTTTCAATGCCCTGCTTCCCAGTTTTCCTGTGAGTAATGGGAATTAGTAGAAACTCACTCGCATACTTTCACGAATCCTGCAGTCTGATTGGCTCTGCTACTCACTATCTATCTATACTATCTATCACATATTAGAATCACCCAATTAGTGGACTATTGCCAATGCTGCATTCTGATTGGCTACGCTACTAGGGGACTAAGCGTCGATTTTGAACATGAAAACAATGGCGGCCGCTTCTCGTTTTGTCAGGGTTTCTGGTGATTTTTTTAACACAATTGTACACTTTTTTTGTCCAACTAGTTCCAGGGTGATACTAAAACAATTAGACCTCTCGCCCTCAAGGGCCATGGGTCAATAGCCCATTTGGCGCCGTAGCCCTTTCGGGCTCGATAGTGAGTAGCGAAAACCCTAGCACAAAACTCTCTAAAACCATGGAAGTAATACGTTTTAGCAACAACTCAAAGGTAGTATGCTAGTGGGTTTCTAGTAAAACAATTAGACTACTCGTTCTCGTTTTCTATGAGTCAAATAGTCAACTTGTTAACTATCTATTGACTCGTAGAAAGCACGAACTCATAAGTCTAATTGTTGAATATTCATTTTGGAGTATCTGTGCATGCGAAAGCCTAAAAAATGAACTTTCCCAATAACCTTGAAGAAAGCCTGCAAAAAGACTATTGATTCGAATATGGTCAAAAAGACAGTTCTATTTTCCTGAAAACTGCAGTAAAATCCTGCCTACAAGAACCTGAATTTTAAGAACCTGAGAGTGCCCATAAAACATGGTTCCTTGTTTATTAAAATCAAAAAAAGATCATGTCTCAGACTAAAATTACAGGTTCTTTTACGTGGGTCTTTACTGTACCATTGTTTGAATGGCTACCATTGAGAACAATGATGGCTTTCTTGTCAAGCAACACATTTTATAGCACAACAACGCGTGTGTTTCTCGAATTCTGATTGGCTCTCAACCATGGGTACATAAAAAGAACCAATGAAACATAATTTGGCTGCGCATGAGCATGGTTATTGTTTTTATATTACCATTTTGGTTGTGGTATAAAACAACGCCTCGTGAGTCCACAACATTTTGACCACTTTATTACGTCATTCCGTGGTATATCAGAGGACATACCACGGAAAATCAGAGGACATTTTTAAAATACAACACATGAACTGACTGTGATCTTCACCATTTCCTCTTAGAAATAGGTTGGTCATACCCCTGTGATATGTGGAGTATTGGTTGTATTATGTTTGAGCTCTACACAGGCTTCACATTATTCCAGGTAAGGAGGCCAGCTTATTACTGCGTTTTTCGTAAGTCCACGAACCCTGCACCGTGCTTTCAAGGTGTCCCTTGAATCAAATCCCTAAGCACCCCAGTATAGCATCTGCAAAACCCGAGTGATTATTGTGGTAGCTGCGTGTTGTGCGATCCAAGAAAGTTGCTAAAACACAGCTTGAATGTTGCTTTAGAGTTCACACAATTATGGAAACCATAGTAAGGCATACATGTACTGCAGTATGTAACAATTAGTCGGCGAATAGAGCGGATTTCAGATGACTGTCTTGATTTAATTGCATTTGCGATTGGTTTGCTTTCTCATTGGTTGCTTATTTCTATCAACCAAGCAAATTGCGAACTAATTACAAACAAGGAATTACTAGCCAATTGGTTCGGCTCCTGATTGGCTGTGCTGGAAACCATTCAACAGTAAGTTGGAATTACTGTTGTTTCTGATTGGCTAGTGATTGCACAATTGCATTTACTTTCACAACGGTCATCTGAAATCTGCTCTAGTCACGGAGACGAATTAGTATAATTACTCAAGTGACTTTTGATGTCCGACAAAAAATTCGCGTTTAGCGTTTTTTTTTTTTTTCAGTTTCTCGTAACAAAGTGCGCGCGCGATCCCCAATGCTTTCAATGTTATATTCCCCTATAGGCGAATATAGCAAAATATGACGAACGTCTCGACCAATCAGGGCGCAGAATCACATGAGCAATTATACTAATAGCCCACATGATGTGCTAGCCTCTGTTGGTTTTTCTCTGCAATTTCCTAATATTTGATATAGATTCTTGAGCGCCAACTTACTTTCATCTTGTAGACCCATGAAAATCGAGAGCACCTAGCCATGATGGAAAGAATCTTAGATCCAATCCCACCTGAACTTGCCAAAAAGACGAGGTATGTAGCAAGCGCCACTGAGGACTCGAAAGCTTAGATAATCTGTTTGGTAGCTTACAGGCCGAACTTTTAGATGCCAGCCAGGCTCAGTACCTTCCCTGGCATGGGCCCTGTGTACAAGAAGCTTTTTAAAAAAGCTGTTTAAAAACAAGAAGATCATTCTCTGGTTTTGTGTCGACAGGAAATCTAAATACTTCTACAAAGGCCAGCTTGACTGGGAATGGGCAAGTTCGTCTGGAAAATATGTCAGAAGTAACTGCAAGCCTTTAAAGGTAAACTCAGAAGTGATGCACAAAGTCACCAGAAAGGGAATCTTCTCGGTTGCGTTGAAATCGGAGTCCCTTGTCCGGTTGCTTAAAGGAAGGCTGTCACGATACGCGCATGATCAAGGAACGATCACTGAGCAAAACTATTTAGACCAACCTATAAGACAACTATTGAAGAATATGTAAAACGTAAATCTTTGGTCGGATGGATCGAGAAACAGCGAGATTAAAACGGATTGTTTCGTGGTTTTCAGCCTTCGCTGGCCATAGTCACGGGACGATAATTCTTTGTTTTGAGATTCGCAGAAGAGCTGCACAGTTGCGTTTAATTGGGAGCCTGTCACGATACGCGCATTCTCCAGGAGCGATCACTCTGATTCATCAGAAAAACGAATAAGACCATACTACAGTCGAAGCTCTCGTAAGCGACCACCTCGGGAACTGAAAATTGCGGTCGTTAACGGAGCTGGTCGCTTACGAGAACGGTCTCGTCGTTATGGGAGCTGGTCGCTTACGAGAGCGGTCGCACGGAGAGCTTCGACTGTATATCAGATAGCTGTTTAAGAATGTGTAAAGCTAGAAAGCATGGTCGGATGGATCGAGAAATAGCGAGATCATAAACATTGTTTTCAGGTTTTTTTAGCCTACGCTGGCCATCGTTACGGGACGATACTCCTTTGTTTTGAGATGCGCAGAACAGCTGCTTTAAAAGCGAGCTGTTTAATCCATTTTCAATTACCACAGTGAGTCAATTGGTTAGAGCCTCCTGGGATAATGTAGGGAAGTGACAAAGTTACCCACATCTGAACAACGCTGAGCTAGATTTGCCTCGTGGCCATCAAGGGGAGTGTTTAACAGCATTATCAGTGTCTGTGAGCTTATGAAAAAAGCAATTTTATAGTGTCATCTGAAAGTATGTTAGATTGCTTGCAGTCCTTTTGGCGTACGTCCGTGAAAGGCGCGAGAACGCGCCACAGGGGAGAAAAGCCAAAAGAAGTAACAATGATTTTTATTTTCTTCCAGAAATACATGCTATCGGACAGTGAGGGTCATCAACTCTTCTTCAACCTATTAGAGCATCTACTGGAGTATGACCCAGACAAGAGGCTTACGGCCAGAGAGGCCATGCAGCATCCCTTCTTCCATTCCTTGTACTATGAGTCCGACAGACACAGCAAGAGCAGATGACTAAAACTTCGACACAAATCTTGTACGTCCGCGGTCACTGCGTTGTACATCGCACTAGCAGTCCTCTTTGTCCTTTTGCTGCTCATCTAAGCAACTGCAAGGTTGTTTATTGGGATCGACCATGCGTAGGACACTCGACAGATCTGTTTTTCTCAGTCAGATATCTGCTACAGCTAAGCAACTGCTCATCTAAGCAACTGCAAGGTTGTTTATTGGACCGACCAAGCGTAGGACACTCTAAATTGGAAACAGATGCGTTTTCGCAGTCCGAGATCTGCTACTTTAATTTTGACATTATAGCATTCCCACGGCTTGAAATTTCTACAAACTGGTCGCCAGGGTAACTGCGATTGTAACCCATGGCAATCGCTAGTGTAAACCAAATATTCTATGCTCCGAATTCCTAACACAAAAAGGCGACTACATTTTTTGGTTAGTTATAATTCACAGCCTGTCGAACGCAAAAAATAATAATCTCAAGCTCAGGGAGTGCTAATCGTCCAGCTAATATTCTATACGCCACAATGTTGCGTTATACTATTTCAAGTGCTTTATTTATGAATTTTGCACTGTACTCTCTTGCGAGTTATTTTATCCAAAGCCACGCCCTGCACCTTTCCGTGGCTGGCTGGATAGTAGACGAGCGCTCGAGGCTCTAACTATAGAGCTGTACTCTCTTAGGAGATAGGTCATCCAAAGCCACGCCCTGCACCATTCCGTGGCTTGCTCGATACTACGAGCATTCGAGGCTCTTCTAATTATAGGGCTAGCCAAGTGCACTTCTGTGGGTTACAAAGTTCTCAAAACACTGATAAATATTTATCCATGCTCGATGATCCAGCGACTCGCCCGGAAGAAGCAGCGCTGGTTCCACGAGTATGATATTGATGAAGACAGTACTAGTTTTCTTTTCCCATGGCCAGAGACTGTGGATATGTCAACGTACTCGGAAGACTCGACTGTTTGTCCCCCTTCCAATTTGGAACATCCCCCCTTTGGGAATAAAATCACAAAAGCGCGGCGGTTATGCTGGAGGACAGAACAAAGGGAACACATGATTTTTTTTTTTTTTTGCACCAACTTGGCCGCCAGTGACGTCACATGCAAACCAAGGTTTGCGTCGTGCCGAAGAAAATAGATGTCATCCACGGTGCAAAGCTTGTATTTTTGACTGATAAAATGGCCGTCGAGGCTTGAGAATTCAATTCTTGTGTAATTCGTCTTTACCAGCAAAGAATAATTTAAAGTTCACTCGAAATCTCATCAATGAAATATACTTGGAAACTATTTTACGTAACATATTTCCCCCCATCGAAACGGGATATATATATTTTAGAAATATATTAATATTTAATAGGACGATGCAATGTAGCCAAAGAACTACTACTGTGTATAAGGTTGTATATAAAGAACAAATTACAGTATGAAAAACACATTGTTGTCACAAGTTTTATTATTTGTAAGAATGGAGTGGAATGGTTTTGGGAAGGGCTGGATGTTGAGGCTCTCGAGGGAAACAGCGAGTTTTGTTGTCCCGAGAATCTCGATGTTTCCCGAGACGAAGTCCAGGGAAACATCGAGATTCGAGGGAAAACAAAACTCGCTATTTCCCGAGAGTGCAGTCATTAAGTGTTTTATTATATAGCAAAAAGGAAATACACGGTTAAAATAGCGATGTTGTTATTTTTATTTTCCCGCTCTGGCGATGTAACCCGCGCGGGCAACAATTTTTTAATTGTAGCCCGCGCGGGCTACATTGAGTTTGTACCTTACCACGTGACCATGATAGAACCAATCAGAGCGCGCGCTTTGATCGAATAAACACGAGCTATATAATAACACATGATATTGACCCTGCACAATATTTTGCTTCATGCTCATCTAATATGCATGTCTGGTTGTACACTGAATCTTACTGGCTGAATTTTGGTACTTATGTACCGTGACCCTGCAAAGACAAAAGGATTCCTCTGAAAAAGTGAACTGAATTCTGATGTGGGCTAATAAGACTCTTGCCACCCCAAAATTTGAAGCCTTTTGAAAAAGTTCATTCTCGTACCCAGACGTTATTTTTTGCGGTGATTTCGCCAATCGATTTCTCTATAAAATTTGTTTTGGAGCCGTAGGGACTGGGAACGAGTAATGGAAGCGCGCCCTGTTAAAACTATCCCACAAACCATTGCGCACCGTAAAAAAACCCCGGAAAGCGTCTGGGTATCAGACTGGAAAAAAGTCTCTTGAAAAATATTAATCATGAGAAATGTTCGAGATTTTTACTGCGCCCATAAACTGAATGTATAACCTCCCGGGGGAGGCTCTGGCGACTTCCATTTGAGGACAACGTTCAAAATCAGCCAATCAGTATTCTCGTACCCAGAGCTCCCCGGCTCGTCACCTCGCAGGGGAGGCTCTGGTAACATCCCAATCTCGTACCCAGAGCCCGTCATCTTTTGGCCAGCGGCAAGATTCAGGGCTCTGGGGGAATCCGATTTGTGAGCGTGCGTGGTAGGTCAAAAACTTAACGAACTTTCATAAAACGTTCAAACCGGAAACCCAGAATCTGGGTTTAAAAAAAATTGATTCCCCCAGCAGAGCCCTGAATCTTGCCGCTGGCCAAAAGATGACGGGCTCTGGGTACGAGATTGGTAACATCCATTTGAGAACCTTCGCTGATTTTGAACGTTTCAAATCTCGCGCATGCGTCAGTGACTGTCACCAGAGCCTCCTCCGCCGCGATATGTGACGAGACGGAGGAGCTCTGGGTTCAAGAATGGCCAATCAGCGAAGGCTTTCAAATGGATGATCCCAGAGCCTCCCCCTCGAGAGAAAGAGCTTTCTCACTTCACTTCACTTTATTTAAATGTGCGACCTATATATATACCTCATTATTAAGATTGTATGGCAAGGTGGTGGGGCTGAGTCTAGTGAAAATATGTGCGGGGGGGGGGGGGGGGGGGGGGGGGCTTAAGCCCCTCTAGCACCCTGCCTCCGCCGTTCCTGTAGCATGAGCTTTTGGCTGTAGCCAAGTTTCTCCCGCCATAGAGAAGGGATCTAGCTATTGTAGGGAGTATTTATTCTAAGTTCTAAGTTAGTTAAGTTCTAAGTCATTTCAAACTTTGATTTACGGACGTCAGGACGTTCTTTAACGATTGGAAAATAAATTGGAGAAATATGAAAACTACAGTAAACGAGAACATGATAACCAAGCAGAGTTGATAGTGCATTTGGTCAACTCCCAGTCAACGCCCGTTTGAATTACTCAGCACATCAATACCTCGGGATCGACACATGCACTGACCAAATATGTGTGATAACCTGTGCTATCATCTGAACGAAATTTGATGTGTCAAGCTCGTGAATACGCAAAAGTGAATCTTATCTGGGATGGTTTTGGCTATCGATGTGCTAAATAATAAAACGACTATCCTGTACGAATGTATTTAAAAAAACATTACCCTCAGGCGGTATGTTTCAAACGTCGACCTTTTGCCGTGTCGAATCCAATTCACAACAAAAGGAAGAATAGACAAGAAAAAACAAACTTTACATTTCTTTTAGTACTGCTATGACTCATCTAGATTTACCTTTTGCACTAGACAAAGTGTCCTAGAAGCTGCAAATGAAATTTCTAACAATTAGATTCGACGCGGTACAAGTTCGACGTCTGAAACTGGCCTAAGTATCAGACGATATGTCTTATTTCTTGGGGTTGGAATGTCACATATGACTATCAGAGTCACTATTTCTAGCGTTTTCTTCCCTCTCCCTTGTACTTCTCTCTTGTACTTGTTTATTGAAGCATCTTTTCGCCTGGTCACCTTATTTTAACCCTCATTTCATTTTTTTTAGACAACTAAAATTTTGATACATAATAAAAGCCACACCTTTTCAAGTTAGCTCTTGCACTTGAACTAAGCAGTATTCTGCTGTTGTTCTAACTACCTAAGATAAAACGTTATTTAGACCAAAACTCGCCTATTCCTGCTGCAACAATAGGCGAGAATAGAAATTTCAAAGGTTGACGGGGAATGGTGACGATTTAAGCGCGCGCGCTCTTTATTCAGAAATGCCCAAGCCACAACTACCACAATGCAACGCGCGCTTTTGTGACAGTTTGTTAGACAGATGTCCCACATCTACCGACATGCAGCGCGCGCGTGCGTTATAGCTGAAATCGTCCATTGTGTCAGTGGGAGGGAAAAGGTGAGATTTAGCCAAAACATTCTTGTTAGTTCTGGGTGGGAAGGGGAAAGAAGAGACAGGAATTAAGGGAAGAGGCAACATTAGCCTAAACGCTGTTGGAGGTAGGTCGGAAGAGGCAAGAATAAGCGAGTTTTAGTCCAGTGACAGGCCAACACTGTAACAAAAAGCCTCATCATATCCACCTAACAACCAAAAAGTTAATTTCTTTGCACATTCACTACCAAAAATCGCATTGAAACCACCACTATCACTACTAACATGGTTTGTGCTGTTGCCATAGGGATCATCTTTTGAAGTAGCTAACGAAAAATCCCAGCCCGACGTTAACTTTTTTCGCTAGGTGCCATTGGCGACCAATTCAAAAACTTTTAGTCGCCAAAACGCAATACTCAGCCACACTTAGAAATATGTGGTGCTATTTGGCGACTAGCCCTCAAATTTGGGTCACCAAGCCCCCAAATTTAGTCGCCATTGGCGACCATATGGTCACAATGTCGGGCCCTGTTTGTTAACCTTACATTTGATATTAAAAGTTGAATTTGGTTGGCACATCTCGAAATAACAATCTAAGAATCTAATGCTTGAATTGCCAAATTCAATCGTAAATGTTGCATTACATTCCCAAACACAGGGAATTTCTGCAGAAATCCATCCACGGGAAAAGCTGAATTTCCCAAGGTACACACATGGGAAGTGTTCGGAATTCACAAGGATAGCCATGGGAAATCCGAACACTTCCCATTCTTCTACCATGGGAAATTCAGCTTTTCCTATGGATATGTTTCTGCAGAAAGTCCCTGTGTAAGCCAGCTGATGGAAATGGATGCTTTCTGCGACTGGGTATTTCTCTAGGCTGGCAAAATGGCGATTCTTTCAGGCATTCAAGGCTGAAAAGAGCAGCAGCTATCTTGGAATATTTCTGAATTGAATTCAATGCAACTTGGTTCCCAAGTGTTGCATCTTCTTGGCCTGCCGTTGTGTCTCTCTCTCATCTTTCTTCCGTTGCTGTTCTAAAGCTCTCCGTTCTCTCTCAGCCTGTTTCTTTTCTCGTATAACTTTTTCTGTTTGCCATTCAAGTTCTTTTTCTGAGATCCCATCAGCTTCCCAGCCTCCGTCATTATCCTCCCAAGATCCTAGGTCAGTCTGAATGGGAAAAAAGTATCAATTAGTAGCTATTAGGCTAGGAGAGCTCCATTAAGAGTTACTGAATGGTCCTTTGAAAAATCAAGAATCTGTGACTTTTCCAAATCTCAGATATGGTAGAGTCTTGTTTTAGGCTAGATTAAAGGTACCGGCAAGATTTTCTCTTGATACCAGTCAAAATTTCAAGCAGATGAATTTTTTTCTGTTTAGGTTGAGTTGGGTAAAAAGCTACCATATTTATACGATAAAAAATGTCCAGATGAGAGTTCTCGACTGGCTGAATCGAGGATGACGAATCAAGGCTCAAGGTTTTCTCTACCCCAGAAAGTGAGGCTCAAGGTTTCCAGCCTCTGGTCCCCAGGGTAGGTTTTTTTTTAGTCTGGTCAAACTGGTTTTGCTACCAATACTTCAAGCTTACTTTCAGGCTTATTTTCATCACATAAAACATTTTAAACTCAAGAGCTCAAAATGCACAACTTTCATTCTGGCGCATGAGCAGCACGGTCAAGCGCAAGCGATTTCAACTGTCTCCTGGCAAATTTGTCAGACCATAATCTTTCGCATCAACAGCAAACATTTAAAACATGACATTACATGACAACGTATGAAATTGAGTTGACATTCTATCACCCCACAGCTAACCAGTGGAAGTGGGATGGCATTATGCATAGTTATTGTGAGCCCTGAATAATGATTTATGCAGCACAGGGGAATTGACTTGTATACACCATAAAAACAAATGACAATGCTGGAACTTGACAATACTTTCCCATGCCTTACCTGAGCAGGAGGGTAGCTCATATCAAAGTTTAATCTGTTTGTGGGCTTGTATACTGAACTGGTTCATGTGCACTCTTTTTAACAATAATCTGAAATAGAAGGAAGACATTGTAACTATAACATGCAGTAAAGAATTTTAATTGGTTACTTTGTATTTTGGAATTCAAGAAAAAAATACCCCAATAATTAAAAAATAATGGTTTTTACTTAAAGCCCCATAGTCATCCGACATTGTTTGCAGTCCTAGTTAGGGTAAGGGTTGACTTTCCATATGAAAAGTTGATGTATATTTGTAGTTTGAACTTGTGAAATGCGAAGTGCAATGGTGGTCAATTTACCTGATCCATAAATATCATCTGTCTCTCCAACCAAATACTGTATTTTTCTTTGGAAATTCCAGGGGGGTGAAGGGGTCACTTTTCAACACCCTTCTGTGGGTTTAATTAACTTTACACGCTTTTTCTAGTAATTAAATTTTAAGGCAAATTTTCATCTTCATGAAGCTCCTGACCTTGCATGATTTAAGATATTGGCGTCAAATTTTCTGTGTCATTAGAAAATGATGACACCTAAAAAACCTAGCCTGTGTAGCTGGCAGTTTAGTGGGGTTTTCATCCACGAAATCTTTGGTAGAAATGTTTGGTAGTTTGCTTGTTTGGGGCAAAGTGCACCTGGTTAAAAAGTGCGCCCTTGGGGGAGGGCGGGTGCACCTTTCCCCAGCGCTCGCATGGCCATCTCATCGAAAACAACAAGCAAACTACCGAACATTTCTACCGAAGATTTCGTGGATAAAAACCTGCTAAAACCCCACTAAACTGCAAGCTACGCAGGCTAAAAAAAAACGTGTGGGGAATTTTTATTTTCTACTTGAAAACATTTTTACATACACCTCAGACTTCATAACTTGAATACCTCAAGGGATGCTTCACCTTGTTTGAATGCCAGGAACCAAAGTGGATGTGACTTTGCGGCCACAAAATGTAAAAAATGTGACTTTCAACTTCGCAACCTAATATTTCGTAAATATGCTAAAATATATCGAAAATTGCTCACACAGTTTTGCAGTTCATTTCTCCAAGACTAAAATCCGACAAAGTGTGAAATTGTGCAACAAAACGCTAATGGTTTGGAGCTTCTAGTTTTTTAAGGTAGTTTTTAGCTCGGGTTCTTAAATATACAAGAAAGAGTAAACTTCACTATATAAACTGAACAACTTCATAAGATCAATCTTTTAGTTTTAAATCAATATTTTATAGCTGATTATCATAGGATAAATTACGACCTGACAATAATTTTTTTCCGTAAGCATGTTGAATGCGTTTTTAAAATGACATTTGTGGCTTAAAATGGAGGCTTAAAATGGAGGATCTTCCATTCAAAATACAAAATAATTATGACAGAAGGTGAACAAGAGACTTTAGTACAGAAGCTGTTCCTTTAAAAATGCAACAACAATGTTATTTTATGAGTCTCATGCTTTATGTGCCATGCTTTGTCAAATGTCTATCCAAGTAATATTGACATTCTCAATATTAAATGATTTTGCTTAAAACATACTTTTCTCTAAAAGTTATTTGAAATTATCGGCTTGTCAATCACTCTTGAGTGTGTGACGTCACAACCATGTTTTGCACAGGGAAATGCAAACATGGCTCTAAGCCAATCAGAGCATGCATACTGTCTAAATTATTTTATAATTGGCTGTGATAACATAATCAATAAGAAAATCCTGCGGTGAATTCAGATCATTTTTTTGGATACTACCTTTTTGGGTTTCTTGAAAACAGGAGTCATATCCTTGAACAGGTCTTGCTCTTCACTTGGGGCCTCTCCTGCACTATTGGGAGGTGGTGATGAAGGTTCTATTTTGATGCTAAATTCCTCTTCTTTTCCCCAATCAACCCACTCATCCTGGTTTCCTGTTGTCTGTAAAGAAAAAAATTCTTAGTACAGGGATGGTAGAAGCAAATGTACCAGGGGACGTAGTCCTGAATTTTTCTGTTTGGTATCCTTTTTGGGTACAAAATTTTGGCATGGGACTTTTTTTTCATCTTTAGGGAGGGGGGAGGGCTAAATAAGCAGGGCCCGTGGTTTGATGCGGGATTTTTCTGAAATTATGCGCTAAAAATTCGAAATTATGCGCTAAAAATACGAAATTATGCGGGATTGCGCAATATTTTTTTACAAGTGCCGTAATATACTTTGCTCTTTTCGCCTGTTTTGTTTTGGGGGGTATCGATGGAGCTTCGTGTGCCTGGTATTTTTCGCGTTGTTGTTGTGAAATGAAATTGTTGTCTGTAGCAATAACAAAGGTCGATGAAAAAGCGTAATGTCATGTGATCAATGTGAACTGCATAAAGCCGACCGTTTTTATCGCGGTTAGCGTTCTGTTCCGCCTTGATTTTACTTTCTAAAATATCCAAAGCGCAAACGTGTTTGAATATATATATATTTCTGAGCTGGAAATATTAGTTAGTTGGCCAATTAGGCACGTTTTATTGCTTTTCGATATAAGTTCCCAGCGCTATTAGCATAGAACGCCTTGTTATTCTTGTTACTTCTATCTTGTTACTTCTATCGAGTTGTTTTGACGTTGGACAGACGATTTCAGAAGAAATGAATCACTTTTGTGAGAAAAAATAGGAAAGAAAGTTTGAAAATCACCACAGTAATGATGCCTTTTTGATGTCTTTCACAAAATTTTGGGAAATTATGCGCGATTATGCGGGATTGACGGATTATGCGCATTATGCGGAGAAAGCCAAATTATGCGTTTCCGCACCAGCGCATCAAACCACGGGCCCTGAATAAGGAGGGATTTTGCACAGAATAGCATGTATCTGGCTTCTATATCATTGTGTATGAAAACTGTTGGTATAGGAAGATTTATTGACAAGTTAGAGAGTTCTGCCTTAAACAATATCTCTTGCAACGTCATCAAACCTAATTTGCATAAATCTTTCATCTCACTATCGAGACAGAATTTCCATCATTCTTATTAGTTCAAGCAAAACTTCAGTCCATGTTCTCTCCTCTCAGGGGTGATATGCACTTTAAGTTAAAATATTGCCATTCATTAATTCATTCAATTTATTACTGTCTCATTCATTTCTCCCTATCACTATAAGTCCAGAGTAGTTGGGAGATTCGGAGGTGGTCACACAGGGAAATAATGCACTAGTCATTTGTTTCCACCGACCCCCAACCCCCGCAACATAGCAGGGGAATATGAAACAGATGTAGTCAAATTTTAAATAATTCCACCGCTTACCAGGGGAGAACGCCTTGGCAAATTCCCTACACCCCGGGGAAACATTTCCTACACCCAAGGGACAAATTCCACCCTCCACAAGATGGATACAAGAAACTTTCCTAATACTATCAAAACCAGTAGAGTGTCTTTGCCTAAATGAAAAAGACAGGTGTTTTGTTTCCCCGCCATTCCCCGGCCGGTTATCTGAGCCATAGCAAATTTGAAGTAAACTCCAAGGGGATCGGGGCACGAATACAAGACAAGCCACTGATATTTCCCCCACTATTGCCTGGCAAAATCCCGCATGTCGCGGGGGTTGGGGGTCGGTGGACTAGTGCATAAATTCCTTGTACTGTTTTAATTTTTCTAGGGGGGTGTCACATAGGAAAATAAATTCCTTGTACTGTTTTAATTTTTCTAGGGGGTTTGGGGCTCCTCAAGATAAAATGTTTTGTTAAATCATCAAGACAACCACAAATGCATCAAACTATGGTACGAAACTCCATGTTACCTCCCCTACAGAAGGGATTTAGAAATTCCAGAGGCAGGGTGAAAGGCCTTTTAAATTCCAGGAAGGTTGGGTGGGGGTCATAAGGGGTATTGATAATTAATGGAATCATGTACACTTTGAGCATAACTTTTTTGGCTTTTGACTCTTTGATTCTTTCCTAACAATGGTGCTCGACAACCAAAGACAAGTTCCCAAAGCAAACTTTTTAAATTGGTGTATACAAATAAGGTTTGAAGTCATTCGCTCACGTGACCAAACAATTTGCCGTTTTGACACGTTACAATGCACCGCAAATGAATATTCTAAATACTCATTAAATTACGTTTGTTTCAAAATCAAATCAACTAAACGAAAAAACGTCGCTCTTACAATAACAATTCATAGATAAACATTATTTGGCTGAGTCTATATTTTGTAACAGTATGGTTATACATGGTATAAAACGTAAAAGTAAATGCGTACCTTGGAAGATTTCTGTTCAGTCGGAAGACCGGCGGTGTTGTTTATGTCGTTCGAGCTCAGCTTGCGTCCTCTCCCTTTCACAAATATCTTCTTGATGATATGAATGATGAAGAAAAAAACAGGAGAATATTTTGCTGATTCCGTATCGAACAACATGCATTTTGATGGCAGGAAATCGGCGAAACAGAAGTTTGATTTGAGTCTCGTCAACTCTTCGTGCCGTCCGCCATCTTGGAAATTATTGAATAGTACACAATGACCGCGGGCTCAGTGGAAGGAGGGACCTCAACACAGGAAGCCCAAAAGAAAGAAACAAACAAGGGGGGGGGGGGGGGAAGGAAGGTTAAAGTGCATATCACCCCTGAGAGGAGAGAACGTGGACTGAAAGTTGAGCTTGAACAAATAAGAATGGCGGACATTCTGTCTCGATGCCTTTCTTGATTCACGAGACATGTGAAAATAGGTTAATTTGCCCTGGTTTTGATGACGTGCATGGCGAAAGGTAGTGTTCTGTATTGTTTAAAGAACTCTCTAACTTGTCAATAAATCTTCCTATACCACTCAGGTAACTTAAGGCCTGGGCGGAAGCCCGATCCAAAATGGCGGACGTAAAACTGAGGGGGGTAGTCCATCTCAAAACCAATGCCTCTGAGGGATGCAAGCAATCTACATTTGAATACCTTGATCATTCTCAATCATTTTCACCATTGTTGGTCTCTATGGCAACAAATGCATGACCTCTGACCTTAATTTTAATTTCTAGGAAAACGGCCTCAGCATTCAATGGGGAAAAGTGAAATCGTTCCCTAGAGTGCATTATAGTGTTGATTATGTAGTGTAGATTGTTGATCCAACGAGGATGGCTGGAAATGTTTTTAAGATAGCTTTATTTGTGATGATGTAATATGATACCTCTCCTTTTCTTAAAATGTGGATAACTTGGACACCCATCCTCGTTGGAATGGTAATATACGCCCGACACTGGTCATAATAAGACCCATTGGGAAACCATTGGTATGACCCCATCGAATGCAGAGACCTGAAAGAAAATTGTGCCTTTGTCACGCTCTTACAAGTCACGCAACTCGTTGACATGGTAACCAAATACATCAAATGAAACGTCTCACCGGGTAGAGCAACCTTAACGAAAAACATTCTACGCAAGACATTTTATCTACACTAGGGAATTTTTTTCAGTATTTTTCACATTTTTTGAAAAACACCCATACCTTAATATACCTGAGCACCAGATTCCATACACAATGATATAAAAGCCTGATACGCATTGTTCATGCACTAGAAAGTCACCGATTATAATCGCACTGACTGATTTTAGCATGCATCGGGTGCAAACTAAGGTTTCTGGTGCAAATGAACTCCCCTTCTCCCAACGAACCGATTTTTTTGGGAGACCTTTTGTCATTTCAGAGTGGTTCTTTTCTTTATGTGACCCAATGTATACCAGTATAGTAAATTCATGATGTAGCAACCACGAATTCGCCTCGTGAGAGGGCCACGGACAACAGAGAAGGATTGTTATAGAATGTTTCCTCATACGTTGCACTTCATCAGCAAAAATGAACCCCTCTCTTAAAATCCTGGATCTGCCACTGGAGCTATCCAAAAGCTATAAAATGTTATTTGGCGTAGGTCGTGAATCTGATAAATGAGTTTTGACAAACCTGATTCGAACCTGATTAGATTCGATTCTCCAAACTCATGCCATTTTTCACACATGCGCGACAGAGAAATGACCTTTGTGTGCAGAAGCTACTTTTGCGTAGTTGAAAAAACACAAGAAAACACTAAAAGTAAAAGAAAATGCAGGGAGATAAAAAGTAGCCTCTGCTCGCAGGAAAATACCAAGTAATCTGAAAAACACATGCAGCAAATGCCGTCTAGCAAAGCTATATTATAATTTTCTTCAAACAAGGCAAATAAGAGAAATTTCAGATCACCAGTGTTGCTGATTCTAGAGCCTAAAGCACCCTCTACATTTGTACAGACACAGGAAATCCATAAAGAATTTAGAAAAGCTTAATATTCTAGCCAGGAAGAAAACATATGAATTAGAGTAATTTCCACTAATGGAAAGCTGAACTCAGCCCACTAGTCAGGAGTGTAATGGAGGGTGTTAAGGTTTCAATTACTAGGATATGAAATCCTGTATTTTTCTCATTTTCTCCGGCAAGGCGAACTCCCTCTTAAATTTCCGAACGTCAAACTGTGTTTTGGTTTCCGTCCATCAAACCTTTTAAGAAGAGGCGCATGGAGTTTTCTCTGTCGTTTGCAGTTTAACGGTGGAAAATTTGGCTTTGAAGCGGCCTAGCTAGCTAGTCCTGTGAGTTCAAAAAACCTCCCAAAGCCCGTGCGGGAAATCACCCAGAGCTGTTCACTCGTTTGATTGACGGATCATGCAGCGAAAATCGTTTGGTTGGCTTTGGTTAGGGGGGGGGGGGGGGGGGTGCGCAACACCCCCCACGCGACAAAAGGTCCACATTTAAGGGCTTGGAATTCAGACGGGACAAAAGACTGACAACGCTGTTTAGTGATCAAATGGGCAAAACAGAAGACTGCGATCACTGTTGGCAGTAATTGACTAGGGACGTGTCATTATTTAGCGGGGGAAAGCTCATATTTTGTTGGGAGGGTCCTAATATTTTTCGCGTGTCTAAAGGGAGGGTCCAGAATTTTCTTTACTCCTGTATATGGGAGGGTCATAATTTTTCAACATCTTTTGGACGACGAAGAGAGCGAAGCAGATAGTAGTATTCCAGCAACTTCTCTATCATTTGCATTTTCAGCAACTTCACTATGACACCTAGCTAATTACTCTTTTTGAACTCGCGCAACGAAGACACTTCCCTCGCGCCGTTTACAAGAAGAAATGCATCTTGACGAGGAAAAATAAACTCTTTCGAAAGTGCAAGTCTGGTGGGCAGTCACTATGTTCTCGAAAGAAGACCCCTTCGGTAAACGTGAGTTCGACGTTACAGGCATAGACATTTGTCATTTGGACCGCGCTTCATGCACATGAATAATAATAATGAGAAATTCGCCATTTGCGGCGCGCAGTTGCGCGCATGAATAATATAACCTACAGGCTCAGGAGTCCATCAATAGAAGCTTTCATATAACCTGTACAGCCTGACAGGCTTTGTTTACTATTCACAAAACGGAATGTTCAAGAACGGTGTGTTCACCTACCCCTTCTCTGAGGCTTGATGAAATGCGTTTATCAAAATTCGGGTGCGCTTCGCGCGCAACAGGAAAAAAGAAGCTGTGCATCACTCGGACCAGACTGTTTTTAGAAAGTATCAAATAGAAGTGGGGAAGGTCACCAATTTTTTGCTATGTTTCAAGGGGAAGGTCATTTTTTTAAAGCCTTGCAAATGGTAGCCCTTCCCCCGCTAAATAATAGCACGTCCCCTAGCGGTTTCGCAATAAAAATAGATTCATACCACGTTGGTCCGCTTTTTCTAGATTAGCACCCCCCACAAACATCCCTGGCTACGGGCCTGAAATCAAACGAAATATTTTTTTACTGCGAAAAATAAAATCATATGCATCCCTAGTTCGCCTGTAGCACTATATTTACGAGGTGTCTAATCGCTCCTTTGATTTCTCCTGAGAGGGTAATTTTAGCATTTTTATTTCGTCCATGCAAAGTCTCCTGCTGTTTTTTATTTCATCTGTCATTCTGCTCAAGGGGTTGGCTATTATAGCAGGGATAGTCACGCGAAACTCGCGCCGACAGTCTATAAAATCCTATTTATTTTGTTATTTCCCTTTACGACCAGTTGTAAGTCAATTTAAATTGTCAATTATGACCAGTACTTAGACAGAATTATTGTTATTATGTTTTGTTTTGTTTTCGCATAACGCGATTAAAACGACACGCAAAACGTCCACCTACGTGAGTCTTACTTAGTCTTAGTTTATTTTATTATTTTTCAGTTTCCATTAACCCTACTAACCCATGACTCAAGTGTATAACAATAAATAATTCCTTAAATTATGAATATTAGGGCTTGGTTTCCTGTAACGTTTGTTAGGGCTTCATAAGTCTTTTTTTAACTACATTTGTTTTCATTTTTGACTTTGCTGTTCTGCCAATCAAATTATCTGAGCCAATGGAACTCTTGCCCTGTTTCGCCTAGTGCAGTCAACTGGCTTCCATCTGAACTACCATACAGTCGTTCCGTCCCTTTATTTAGAGCTGATTTCCATACAGTCGTTCCGCACTTTAGAGCTGATTTCCATGCAGTCGTTCCATTAAGAGCTGATTTCCATACTGTCGTTCGCTTTATATAGCTGATTTCTACACACTCACAGGGAATTTCTGCAGAAGCCCATCCATGTTTGCGGTGCGGTAGCGGTTCAGCGGTGCGTGTAGTGTTGTTCGACTTCAAAAAGGCCTTTGACCTCATCGACCACTGGATCCTTCTAGAGAAACTCAGAGAGTATGATATGCCAGACTGGACTGTTCAGTGGATCGCAGACTTCCTAACGGACAGGGAACAAAGAGTAAAACTAGCGCAAGATTGCTACTCGGAGTGGGAGCGCATCCCGGCCGGCGTCCCTCAAGGGACCAAACTTGGTCCATGGTTATTTGTCATTATGATTAATGACATCCAAGTCGGGGGGATCAGCCTTTGGAAGTATGTTGATGATACCACGATCGCCGAGACTGTGCACAAGGGAGAAGCAAGTAGAACTCAGGTAGCTGTAGACGAGTTAGTACGACAAACTAAGTCCGACCGTTTCGTGCTAAACGAGGCCAAATGCAAAGAACTGCAGATCTGTTTCTCGACTTCCCCTACTGAGTTCCAGCCTGTCCAGGTTAATAATAAGAACATAGAAGTCGTTAAGAAAGCAAAGTTGCTGGGCCTAACAATATCAGATAATCTTAAGTGGAACGACCACATTAGTGAAGTCATGAAGAAAGCAGCATCGAGGCTCTACCTGCTTAGGCAGTTTAAGCGCGCTAACGCCGATACAAGCGAGCTGTTGTGCTTCTATATAACCTGTATTCGTCCTATCCTGGAATACGCCTGCCCTGTATTTCATAGTAGTTTACCAGCGTATCTCTCTAAAGAGCTGGAGAGCGTTCAGCGGCGCGCCTTACGAATCATGTCCCCTGATCTGAGCTATAGCGATGCCCTAGGGGCGACTGGTCTAGTGTCTCTCAATGATAGAAGGCAACTACTAAGTGAGCGACTCTTTAATGAAATACACCAAGATAGTAACCATAAGTTGCACAACCTTTTACCGACTCGTAATAATTGCAACCGTTTGAGGCGTAACCGCACTTTTAATTTGCCTCTGTGCAAAACGGCACGGTTTCGAACAAGTTTTATTATCCACAACGCGGCTAAGATGTAAATATTTCGAATTTTTATTGTAATTAACTAGTTTTTAAACCTTTTATTATCATTCTTGTATATAGTATTTTATTTATTTGTATATTTTATGTAAATTTTCCGGTATTCAGCTTTATGGCTGCCAAGGAAATTTTAATAAAGCTATCTATCTATCTATCATGGGAAAAGCTGGATTTCTCAAGGCACACGCATGGGAAATGATCGGAATTCACAAGGATAACGATGGGAGATCCGAACACTCCCCATTCTTCTACCATGGAAATTCAGCCTTTCCCATGGATGGGTTTCTGCACGATACTACGATGCATGGCAGTCTCGTACCTAAACGTTTTTTTTTTTGCTCTTGATAACTCTTGAGTTCTCTGTGAAATTGTTTTGGAGGCCTAGGGGACTGGGAATGAGCACTATGACACGGCGCGCAAGGCACTCTGCGCGCCCTATTGAAACTATCCCACAAATCCTTGTTCGCCCCGGTCTGCTCGCCCTAAATCCTGGCTCGCCCAGCTAAATACTAGTTATTAAATACTAGTTATACAATGCTTTCGGGTGGCATACTGCAGAATATCCCACGCGTCAATTGTATTTTTTCTGGTATATGTATGCTAAGAAAATACAAGTGACAAGTGCAGGGATATTCTGCGGTATGCCACGAGAATTCATTGTATAACTATTTTATACCACGCTACAGAAAATTGAAGGCAACGTTTTACGAAAATGCTGGGAAGGTCGAGTGGAATACCGCTGAATATACAACGCCATTCCGGCATTCTGGTTGGCTGTATTTTCTTGGCGTGGTACAAAACCGGCCGTGTAGTATGAACCATGTATCGCACGCTTTTTATTCCACTTTCACGAATGAAAAACTACACTAAGAACAGTCAGTGAAATGGCGTTACTAGTGCAGATATAGAAATACCGAACATTACACAAATTTTGACAAAACACATTGCTTGTAATTTGCGGCAATAGTGTTCCACATCCAATCTGAAATGAAACGTTGATTATAATGACAACATTTCTGTTCATATCGTTGTCTGTAAATAAAAACTTTGCATAGCAGTAATAAATAATTGAAATCAAGCCGCATATTCCCTTGGGAAAAAAATCCATAAAGTATCTGTCATCAATCAGAAAACATCGCTTTTTGTTGTACTCTTCCATCTATAAAAACTTGGTCCAAAAACATATTGATTGTCGTAAACAACCGTTTTGTTTTATAATAAAACCTTCACTCCCCAAAAAGCGAAAATGCAGATGTTTACACCAGTCTTGCGACAAAACTCATTATTGCTGGCTTGCAATAATGACGTGACGTCATCGTGACGTCATTGGGTTGTTGTACAGGGACAAAAGAAAGTTCATTTGTTGCTCTTTGTTCTGTACACCAACATGGCCGCCGCGCTTTTGTGATTTTATTCCCATAGGAATGAGTACCAACATGGCCGCCGCGCTTTTGTGATTATCTTCCCATAGGAATGAGTGCAAACCAAGAATAGGATAGAAATAAATTACGTTCATAATTACGCTCATATAATATAAAAACTATCCTTCGTGTGCAAAACAAATCATTCATCGAGCTCGGCCTTTGGGGTGCATCTGCTGAGATTGCTCAAGCAGAGGCTTGATCATCATTTACCTGGCTTGCTGGAAGCCGAAATGAAGGTAAACACTGGTAAAAAGAATGAATGTAGAGTGGAAAAATGAATGAATACAAATAAAAGATAACAAAATAAGGACCAAATTGCATAACTAATATTTTCCAAGTGCTATTAACACGGAGTTTTAATTACCATATATTACAACTTGGCCCATTTAGGTTAAAAAGAAAATAGCCAACCACCTAGTCGACCTACAATAGTACCGATCCCCCTGTAACCCCTTCCCGGCGGTCGAGCCTGATAATAAACACGTAGGGCACAAAGCGCGCGGAAATCGGCACCATCTTTTGTCCACAGTCGCCATTTTGGCCGTGAGGTAATTTTGGGGAGACTGGTAACTAAATACATTAAGTTTGACAGCCCCCACTTTCACCTCCTCCCACGGGTTATTATGTCATTGATCGCCATCTTGATTTGACAATCGGAAAGAAGGGAGGAAGAGCTTTCAAACGAAACTTTCCGCACCTTTGTAGGGCTTTCGCGCGCTTGTTTTTGATTTTTTCAATTTGGTTGTTTTATCGAGTTTTGATGTCGAAGACCTGGAAGAGAAAAAATCGGTATTTCTGTGCAGTTAATACCGTTTAGAGTGTTATCTTTGAAACGTTGAAATTGACATTCACCTAAAGTTCACTTGTTGTTCTACAATCGTATGGTTTTGGTTTTCTCGATTTGTTTGCGGGAAGGCTCATTTTTGAGTTTTTAAAAAGTCATTTTGCTTCAAAACATGACCAGAACCCATGACCAGAAATGGACGGTTTGTGTTTGTGCAAATGGTTTTGGAAGACAAGAACAGTGCGATGGTGCACGTGCGAATATGAAAAAGAAAAGAGGAGCTGCTCAGAGACGAAGAGAGTGAAATGGAATCTTAGTAAAAACTACGTCCCGAGGAGAAAAGGTGAGGCATAAAGGAAGAGCGATTTGATATATTTTTAACTTTTTAAGGTGATTTTTAGTGTTGGTATGGTATCGAAAAATAAACAAAGCGCTGTTTGTTTACTACGCGCGAGTTCGTTGTTTCGGTAGTTTCAGTCCGGGATTTTTCATACTGCAATGCTCATCCGTGACCGTCAGTCGATCAAAATATGACCTTTCACTATAACTGTTATTCGAGGGTTGAATATAGCATCTTTTGTATTTGAAAGATGTGTAGGCTTATACAATTCATTCTGTCTCTCGCGCACTCTGAATCAGGTGGTTTCGAGTTCATCAGCCCTTGGCTGTTCAAAATGATTACTTGACTTTGAGTTATCTAGAAACATACCTGATTTATGCTAAAGTTTCATGGGCTAAAAATTAAAATGTATCTTGAATTATTAATCATATTATAAGCTGTACAGAGAAATGCTTTCTGTTCCTCAATAGTCCAATATTTATTTCTGTCTATCAAAGAAGTTCAGGAAGTGCGTGACACCAAATGATTGAGAGGCAAACTCAAATGTTAACTTTTCTGCCTCAATTGATTAGAATTGTGAGAAACAATATTCAACAAACTGTGAGAAATACTAGATACATGATGTATCTAGTATTTCTCACAGTTTGTTGAACATGTAATGCCAATAGGGGCAGGGGTACTCACTTGTTTTAGGATTATAGCCACTATGACCTGTAATTTAATGTTGAATCCATTATAAAAACAATTTTCATGAGAAAAGATACCCCAGAACCAGTTTATTTGTACTATATTCTGTTATTTGTACCCAAACTGAGACCTGGCCTGTTCTGAGCAGGTCAACAATTATAGTATGTTTGGCTTTATACTATCAAAACAGTTGTGTTTCAATCAAGCTGTTTCAATTTCAAGCCGTCGGCAGCAAATTTCTATCACGTGACGTCTAAAAAGCTATCACGTGATCATTTTCTCATAGTCGCATGTCACTTTTTGGTCATCACGTGATGTAAATCAGTGACCTGTGGGTTCGAAATTTCAACAGCGCTATTGAAACTCTACTTGTTTTGTTAGTATAAATTTTTTAAAACTCACAATTCCCCTTATAACATACATCTTGATACCACTACTGCCAGTTTGCTCTTCAAATTTGATTTGTTATTGAAAAGTTTGAGCTCCCTTAGAAGCTACAAGGTAATGTTGTTACTGAGCAAAACAAAAGGAACTATGAAAAGGATTCTGGGAATAGTGGTATCAAAAGTAATCAAGGGACTTGAAAATTTAAAAAAAATGTGCCCCAAGAAATTATCAAATCCCATTTTAGAGAGAAGTTTCCTAACCATGCATACCCCATTCTATCTACTGAAGGAAAAATTGGGATGTTGTTTGGCAGCAATTATCCCCTTAGAGCTCTTGTAAGGTACCCCACCATGAAGGGAAGCCACACCAGTACTGTGCACTATAAAATAGTAATAATATGATTTTATATCTCCCTTGGCAGTGTTATTGGCCATTAGGACAGATCAAACAGCAACCTCCGGTGCTTTGGGGCTTGTCGTCTGGGACCCCGCAGGGCATGCGGCTCATGAAATGACTCCTGATTAGCCAACATAAACACTGATTGACTAGGGTAGTGAAATGCTGCTACATATATACAAGCCCAAGTGTTACTGTGTGATGCAAGGCTTGACTGGGGCCACCCTGTTGATGACCACATGGTCATTTTCACTGTTCAGTGATATCATGGATCAGATTATAAACATTTTGTTTCATATTACAACCATAGACAACTTGACAGACCATTAAAAGCATTTGCTCATTGCATTCAAACCAAAACTGAACTGCAAAATAAGTGACATTCTAATAGGACCTAGAGTTAATTGTCTGCATAAATTATTGATGTGTGGCCCTGTTATATTTCCTTGAGCTTTTCCCCTTTCTTTCTCTGGTAGTATCCACAGAAGTTAACTGGAATAAAACAAATACATTTCTCCTTGAACAAAGTTTCATGACAAGCAAAAGATATTTGATCAGTCACTGTGACTAATATTTTAACAATAAAATATTGTTATGGTGACTGCTTGGTAATTTTTTGAAGGACACCTTTTGTTCAGGCAGTGAACCACAAATTTGTCAAGTTTGTAATAAAATTATTAAATAAGCAAGCAATTTTTAGTAAACATTTTGTAGGAAGCATAGATAAAAATGATGAAAAAGAGATAACATGCACATTTGTTTTAATTTTCTGTTAGACTTTTTTGGAATAAAATCTTCAATGAAATTGAAGGAATAGCATTCCTTAAGAGGATCCTTGGGAGTTCGATAGACATCTGCCTCATCAACAACTCTGTATAATGTAATTTCTATGTTGACTGTGGACTGGCTCGCCTCTGCTGATATCCCACTTTAACCCTAAAGGAAATTGCATGAGTGATGCAGGAAGTAGATTTCGAAAATGAAATTTACCACTGAAATATTTTTGCCCTTTGACAACTAAAACCAGAATTACACTCAGTAGCTTACTAAAACTCAGATTCTTAAGAATGCAGTGCTGGGCAAAAAGAATTCCACCCAAGAGGAGCTGAAGGTTTCATTCAGTCATTTTCTTCCAGAATTCTCATGAGAACAAATGAAAAGTTATTGAAACCCCCTTGACTATATTCTTTCTTGAAGCACAGCACAAAAGCTTCCCTAATAATAGACTTAATGATGTCTTATGGCCTCTTCTAGTGAAATTTCAAATTGGCATTAAAGAAATTTTATCACAGTGCACTAGCAAGTTAATCAGTCATTCAAAGACACCAAAAAAAGATTTTTACTCAAGCTAGGAGTCTTGTGAATCACAGTGTGATAAGATGAAAGTGTCATGCTTTCTTACAGTCACACACCACAGGAACATCTGACATGCTTTCAACAAGTCTCTTGGTTATCTATAAAGCTCTGGTTTGTCTCCTGACAGCACTTAGTTCTCAAGATCTACTCTCCCGTATCTCACACCTGTAGAGATGAGTTAATCCATTCATTAATTCATTCATAAATTTGAGCCCTGTCACTAACGTTCGTTTTTACTCAGTGAAGTCCCTATTCATGGCAACAAATACAAACAAACAAAATATTATTGCATGAGAAAAAAATGATTGCAGTGAAATATTCTGTGACAGTGGAAAACTATTATCTACGTTCTTCTAGGCAGGATTTCTAGAGCAATATATACAGGGCTGTACAAATATAGTTTCACAATCTGGTCTACTTTAGTCTTGCAAGCGACTTTTCTTTCAGTGAACAACAATCCAGTACTTCTTTAGCAAACCTTAGGTGGCCAATAAAAAATCCTTGGTGGCGAAAACAAACTTTCCTGCAGACCGCCGCACATTACTTGATGAACAAAACGCCTGTAAATCAACCAACAGAAGATTTAAGTTCACGTTCTTGCTTGTCGAAGGATGAAACAACAGTCATTCGAATGTCTGGAGCTGTTTAGCCGACTCGGACATGTTTTCGCCACAACTTCGGCCAATTTCAGAATGATCCTCGTCTAAAAAGGCACCAAGGGGTCTCCAAAAATACTCTTCTAGTTTCTGTTTCCTTTCTCTCCTGACCTGCATCACTGTACGTTCAAATGTTTATCCCAAAACCCACAAAGAGTTCGACAATCGATCCGCCATTTTGAATAACAAAGTGTACATTCACGCGCGCGACCGCTGGCTACAAGGACATGCGGACGGTGCCGATTTCCGCGCGCTTTATGACCGATGTGTAAAACATTCCACTTTTTTGTGCACCATGAAATCTGGTGAATAATTCCTCTCCGTTTTCATACTGCACGTATTAAACAGAAAGCATGGCCATCAGGGGCGTAGCAAAAAATACGCAAGGTACGCAGTACTAAAATTTTCACTTTGTTAGTACTTTTTCTGATGTTTTTTCTGATGATAACGTCTATCAGACTACTCTCTTGCCTAACGAAAGCTTTAAATAGCTACGCCCCTTGTCATGACCTTCGTATTGAAGAAATAAAAACCATTTCATGATAAGATTTAATCCTGTCAAGATTTGAAAAGTAAGTCACTTTATAATCCTAGAGATTACTCAGAATTTACGAAATGGCCTACAATGAATAGTAATAAGTTCCATTTTTCAATTTAAAGAAATTCAAAGTCCCAGCGTTTGCAGCTGACTCTAAACAATTTCTCGTTGCTCATTCTCATTTGGCATCGTTCTCATGCTCCTGGCGTTTAAATATGCTCCTTTTTGAAAACCAAGTCGTTCAGTACGATATATTCCCGATCACGTCAAACGCAAGAGACTTGGTAATAAAACCATCAAAAGATTATTTTGAGTCCTCTCGTTTTTAATCGTCCGCCACGTACCAGAAAAAATATGCCACAGATTAACAGCTGTCACGAATCACGAGAAATAACGAAACCGTTTCACGCGTATCAAGTAATAATTTTCAGCATTCGCGGGTCACGGACCTACCATCCTAACACACATGCACGGTTTTTTATTCTGTCCGAGCACGGATCACGAATTTTAAACGTCTCGAAACCCTTACCTAATATAAAGAGGAGAGTATATTGATATATTTGGGTTTAAAATTAGACTGCTTGCAATCCCTTCTTCGCGAACTTCCGTGAAAATGAGCGCGTGAACAAAACGAGTGCGTGAAAAGCCAGAGGAGCGAAACCGTTTTCAAGGACAAATTATCATCAGTACTCCTTTGTTCCAAGAACCATTCGGGAGTGGAACGGACTTCCTGACTCTGTGGTGCTGGCACCGAGCCCTGTGACCTTCAAGGACAGGCAACGGGCGGATCCAGGATTTAAAGAGGGGGGGGGGGGGGGGGGGGGGTGGATAGGAGGAGGCGGATCAGTTTTTTAGGGGAACGGGCTTGGAGTGAGGACAGAAAACGCTCTTACAAAAATGCCCTGACAGCGGTTTGCTGCATCCCGCCCCCTAAATTATCTAATAAATGAGCTTGAGACTTTATTTTTTATATTATTTAAAACAAAAATATTGACTTTTACTTTTTTATCCACCCAATCCACCTCTTTGTATCCGCCCCTGTAGGCTGTGGAGTCAGCTAGCCAGAAGCCGCTGACCAGGACACATTATATGTTTTTTTAAACCACCTGCACTTTGTTGAAACTATTTTATTTTGCTACACCCAGACTGCACTGCACTAAAGCCCATAAGAATCTTCAAAATAGAAGGAGATGGGCGCATACGGAAGAAGAAGAAGGAGAAGAAGAGCGCCGAAGGCGCGAGAGCGCGCGCCGCAGGGGAGAAACGCCAAGCGCCTTCGGCTCTTGCTCGTGCCGTCGGTACTTCAAGACATCGATCGGCGCTTCTTTTATCACGCGCTCGTTTTCACGGACGTTCGCCAAACAAGACTACAAGCGGCAGTCTAGTGTAAAATATGAAGGTACGGTAGTTTTGGGAGGTGTGGCTGGTTGGACCAAATTAGTCTCGCCCCATATATGTAAGGGATTCTGGATTCCAGCCGCCGCATTCCACACCCTGAAATCCAGATTCTATTCCCCTGGATTCTGGATTCCGGATTCCATTTTTTTTTTAGTAAGTATCAAGAAAGTCTGAGTTTTTAGTGATTATGTGGGCTTCCTGTGGATTCACCAGAGCCTCCCCTGCAAAGTGACGAGCCGGGGAGCTCTGGGTACGAGAATGACTCTTAGAATGAGCTTCGCGCACGCGTCGGATATCCGCTGGCTCACGGCAAAAGCCTGATTATGCTACAGACTACACGCAGTAGGGATGACCCAGAAATATATTATGCCTATTTTGAAATCATGCGCGCGTTTTGCAATCTGATTGGCTAACAGGAGAGTGATTTTTTTCCTAAATCGCACCGTGATTAACTAATTTTTTGCCCTCGCGCGAGCAGAACGTTCGATTTCTAGTGCGTGCTCCACGTTCAAAAGTGATTGTTTCCCTTCAAAACAGTATTAGTTGACTTTTACAAATCACGTTAAGTTTTTTGATCCGAAGATTTCAAAATACATATAACGAAGTTGTATCTAGTTCTAACGTAACGCGTGGTTATTACTAGCACAATGACCAGATGACTTGGTTGCCAAGTATATTTTCTATGGAAATAAATTATTTAAAAATGGATATAATAAAGCGGTAATTGAATCTTGTCTCGTGCAATTTTGGTTCGCATGCACTCCACTCGATTCAATTACCATTATTAATCAACCAAAATAGTCATCGTTTCTCAGTAGATTTTCTTTAAAAAAACTTAAAGATTTCACTATAGGAAACTGAAGAATTTTTTTCTCTTGCGCGACCCCGCCTAATACGGAAAATATGTGCTGATCCAACCAGTCTTATTGGTATTGGCTATATGTTATAAATCATGTTCATAGCTGTGTTGAATAATGTTGATAGTGAACCATTCAACAATCGTGAAAATAATCCGCAAAAATCAAGGCGTGCGTCGTGTAAAATGATTGAAATCTTAGTTCCAAGTGCTATGACTCTGTTGTCAACTGATTTGAAAACTCTTGAGTGTCTACTAAACATCGCGGGAAATTTGGCGCCGAGAAAGACAAGCTGAATTGGTTTGATTCTGCGTACTGTAAGATTTTTAATGTACTCTGAGAAAGTACACACGAAACGGAACTTCGAAGAAGCTAATTCAAAGGAAAATTCGAAAAATACAAACAACGAAAATTTTAGCTCAGATCGTCACCTGCAAAGATACGTCACCTAAAGTTATCTTTGGAAGATAGACGCCTCAGACTGAGTGACCGAAAGAAAACCATTTAACAGCAAGTTTGTAAACTCATCTGATTAGAAATCTCAATGGGAGGTGACAAGTGGCCCATGACACTTTGTATTTTATTGGTTAAAAACAACACATTAAAATAAGTAATTGTTTTAATTTTGAGGATAGCCACAGCCGTCCAGCGTGAGCATTGTTATCCCGCTGAATGATGAGTAAGCGGCGACTGGCGCGCGTCGGAACTCACTAGTTTACCAATTTCTAAGCACCCTTTTAAATGCGGCGTTGTCGCTTCTGCGGATCAAAAGGCTGGTCAAATATTGCAACACCTGTAAACTCCCCCATCTAGATAGAAACTCTGTACTATACACCCGCCGCCCACGTGACCCTCAAGCCATTTAACTGTCGCATTCGTTCAGTTTTACTCGCTTCATAACTCTGTCGTCGCGCTGAGTCCATTCGCACGAGCTGAATGGAAGAGCTTCGGGACCTCCACGAGGAATCTCCGCTCTGTCGCCGGCGTTTCACAGGTTTGCAGGTTACTATGCTCACGAATCCGCGGCGATATCGCTCGTTAAATACGAAGAATATGAGAGGGTTCCAGGCGGCGTACGAGTAGGCAATAAAAAATACAGTAAACGTGATCTCCTGTAGTCCGCATGGAACTGTCCAATCCCACACGAAGTGAAAATACAAACTGTATGCGTGGATAGGTGCCCAACAAAACGCAAAACAAATGACGGCAAAAATGCACATTTTTGTAACCTTTCGATTGCGGTTTTGTTCTGACCTGCGACGTCTTAGCGGTTTGTGCGTTGCCAGTGTTGGTCTGCGAAGTTTTCTCACAACACAAAAGTATAAACATGCAATGACAACTAGAGGGACCGCGTAGAGAATTATGAACTGAGAAATGTAGAATGGCTTCTGGGCTGATTTACTTCGCATATGGGGCTCCCAGTCTAAAATGCAGTAGGTGTTGTTTTCCATCGAATAGAGTCGAAAGGTGTAGAAATACACGGCGTGGAATATGATGGACGAGACCCAAGTGATCGGGATCACGACGCGACATATGCGCGAAGTTCTGTTCGTCACGGCGCGTAGAGGGAGAGTGTAGGTTTTGGTCGAGGGTCGAGTGTCGAGGGTAAGACGTCGAGGGTCGAGGGTAAAATGTCGAGGGTCGAGGGTAAAATGTCGAGGGTCGAGGGTAAAATGTCGAGGGTCCATTTTTTTCTTTTTCTCAGGGTCGATTTCTTTTTTAAATGCAAATTCTCGGTTTTCCCCGCTTTATTCGCTCACATGCCCGCATGTTGGTGAAAGCGTTCTTGCAAATGTTTCTTCAGACTTGCCGCTACAAGTTTTCTTATCGCAGACATTTGTCAATCAAACCTTTTGCTTCGCTAATTAGACTGCACGTGAAGGGAAGCAAAATCTTCTGTTTAACCGTTGAAATCACTAAAGTTAAACAGCAAAATTCGAAGCAAACTTGTCGAGTCTGAGTATTTTGGGCAAGAAAACATTTTAATGTTTTGCTTTTATTCAATCTTCGGGAAAACCAAGATTTCCGCGGCATTTTCACAACCTATTTCTAGCGCGCACTTCACTCCCCTTCACTAGAGTGCTTCGTGAAAGATCGCAAATGATATTCGACCTAACTTCATTTCGCTTCGTTTTATTGTCAGCTGTAGTATAATGAGTAGCATGGAAGCAAAACTAGTAAGTGCTGGGTATAAAATCACGTCGGCGATTGCTTTTTCTGCGCTGGCAGCATATCGCAATGGGACTACCAACACTCAAGTTCATTGCCAGTTGAAGAACGCCGTGTTCAAAATCTTCGAAAAACACCAGTTCGATGAACGTAGAGTGGACTTCCTTTGGTTTGATATTATCTCAGACCAAAAGATTTTATTCTTGTTCTCATTTGTGTTCTCCTGTTTGAGCAAGATCCGCGTGCTTACACGCTCGGTACGCTCTGTCGAGGAAACCTTTCTGAGAACTCTTGGCGAAAAAGCACAACAAATCTGCCACAGTTTTAGGGAATTTGATTTTGAAAAAGATTGCCCGAAATTTACGCCTGGAGTTTTCGGAAAACATTTTGTTTTATCCCGCTCCGCGCAGGTCGAAAAAGGTGGTAAAATTCTCAGCACAACTGTGTCGGAGTCTATCCACGTATCAGTCAGGAAAACCAAAATTTGCATTCTTTAAAAAATATTTCAACATGTATCACGGGAAAAAATATTTCATTTATTTGCAGAAAAAAATTGGACCCTCGACATTTTACCCTCGACCCTCGACATTTTACCCTCGACCCTCGACATTTTACCCTCGACCCTCGACGTCTTACCCTCGACACTCGACCCTCGACCAAAACCTACACTCGTAGAGGGAATGACACGGCGTAAAACCTGTCTATTGCGATGACCACAAGGCTTTGTATTGATACAGCAGTCGAGACGTCAAGCACAAAGTTTAGTAACTTACACAAAACCAAGCCGCCAGTACCATTCAGAAACCAAAGGAAGTTGGAGTCTCTCGCAAGGTTAAAGATGCGATTAGGGACTGCGAACATTGGCACAATTAGGTCAGAGCACGACATATTCGCAATAAAACAATTGGTTGTAGTCCACATTCCCGAGTTTCTGTACCTGTAAACTATGGCTATAATCATTGTATTCCCAAAAAACGAGAGGAAAAGCACCAAGCCATATGCAGTGATTTTGGCGACTTTCACAGGGTAGGAGTTCTCCAATGTTACTGGCGAGCAAGTGAGGTTTTGAGATTCCGCCATATTTTATTGGCACTGAAACCTTCTGCACGCTCTGGTTCCAAGTGAGTCTCCTGCCCGGAATAAGAGCGCTTTAGTACTTTAGATCTTACTTTAAGCGTCTTTTCACCATCCGGTATTACTTAAAGCAGGTGGTACTTGGTAGGATAATCAACTCAAGCCTGAAATCATCTTGTGCTTCGTGTTTGCTAAGCTCTCTCACAGCCTTTAGTGCAGTAATCCTTAGCACTTTCTCGAGAGTTTCTTCCACCTGTGACTGACTAATCACGACGTCCTTCTCTTAAATCAACCAGGCTTTTTTTGTCAAAAATATGCTAATTTTGCGACTGGATATTAAGAATTCTGAACTCAATAAAGTCGTTTTAGCTTAAGTCTGATAAAGGAAAACAGCATGACTCCATTGTGAACATTAAATCAAGTATTTTTGGGCATCTGAACTTTCTGCCCAGCACGAGAGAAGTCAGTATCCACTTCGTATCACCATTATTTAAAAACAATCATTTGTTTACGCCCTACGCACCGTGAAATGGTTTTTAAAAATGCGTGAGTTCCTACCTAAATGTTTTCCTATAAAATCTCCCGCCTGTTAACCAATGCTTGTTTTGGAAAAATAATATGTCTCGTATAGAAGCGCGCTTGTTGCAAATTGAGATTCGAAAAGAAAAACAATTTTTCCCCCTCCAGCGATCCTTTCACGGCGAGCTATTGCTTTTTATCTTCCGACGCCAAATCGTACGAATTTGAGAGAGGGGCTTTTTCCACGCACAGTTCATTGGCAATATCAAGAATTGTTTATCAATTATTTAATTCTACTAATGCAAAGTAATGGGTTTACATTCGGAGCCCAAGGTCTCGAGGACTTTATGACAAAACGACAATGGCTTTTTTCACTAGCAATAGACTTTTTGGAGTCACGTGTACAAGACCTTCAGTAAAATTTAGTAAGACTTTCTTCAGGCGAAAAGACACTCATAGTTATCGGGAATCGATGAATTATTTTATCAAACTCTATCTTTAGCACTAAGTCTTCTAATAGATTTATAGAGTTGTGAGTTCACAGTATTCTTTCATATCTTTATTATAAGTACAGGCTACATCTCAGCAAGCTTTACATTATAAGTAAAATAAAACTCAACGGGAAACTTTTCATGAACCATAAATATTGTCTGACGGCCGATTTATATCCTTATTATGAAGAGTTAAGATCGTATAGTTCTTAATGACTAAATGTGTTTTTGAAGGGCTTCTCCAAAGTATGTTGGCATTAATATATAGATGTCAGTACAGTCTATGATAAACAGAAAGACAAATGCCTCCAACTTCTATTGGCGATATTAATAACAGGAGGAGACTTTGCTTGCTATAATCTGGTCGGGCAGTCTTATATTTCACTAATTAACCCCCAAGTAAGTAGATGTTAAGATTTCCTCGTAGGTTTGTAACATACTGTAAATAGAAAGGGGTGGCCGTTAAGTGAATATATCGCCGTATCGTGGGCCCTTACGCCTGTCAAAACGTATTCTGACTCTAAGACCACAGGCGTCCTCGAACTCCAAAGAGGTCGATAAAACCAACTTGCGACCAAGTGTTGTGACCTATGTGCCAAGCGTTTCAATAGGGTTTATCGTAAACAAGGGCGAGAGCTTACAAAAAACACTAGAAACGCTGTTCTCTCCAGCCTCCCTTCACGTACATTATGAAACGCGATATCGCTTGCTTCGCCGGCTCCGAGAACTCGCTTGTGATTGGTCGACCCGTGTAAACGATACAAAAAGGAAACCACTAAAATGCTACCCTCGCGCGACAAAGGTGCACATCTTTAAGGATTTTACTGAGACTAGCTTTCTGATGAGTATTAAGAAAATGGCGTTTTTTTTCGAGCATGGAGGACTGTGATTTTAGACGAGAGAGGCTTAGCGCAAAATAGGTTCGAGTGAGGCCTGACACTGCTGTGCCAAAACGCTAATAGAAGGGCGGGGAATGGAGTGTTCGGCTATCTATCTATGGCGCTTCAAACGTTTACTTGATGATGCTTCCAGGCCCATGGGGCGGACTTTGCGCGGGGGTTGGCGGGCGGTGGGAGGGAGGGGGGAGAGTTCATCTACTAAAAATAAAATAAAGGGATCTTATGAACAACACGAAATAACTAGACACGTGAACAACTTCTGCTATAGATAATAAAATACTGGCAAAGAAACCTGAGCCTGTGGGGTATGCTATTGTTTTAATGTGTTTTGTTATGCGACTGTGACGTCATTTTACCATATAAGGTCAAAATTGGGCGCAGAGACGCAACCCTAACGCCAAAAGCCGTATTACACGGTTTAAAGTCGTAGCAAATGCGCGCGCATGTAAATGACCTCCCATCATGCGTGTGCTAGCCAAAACATGTACGTTTTCTAGTAAATCTTGAAAAGAAGCGAAAATATTTTTGTTCGTCGTGATAACGAGTTAGATGTTTTTTCATGTCAATACTGGTGGACATTTTACTCGTTGCTCAGTCGCATTTTGTTCACCCCTGCGGGGCTCATGAATATACGTCGACAGTTGACTGCAACTCGTAAAATATCCGCCGTATTTATAGGTGAAAAAACATTTATGTCATTATGGGTTAGCGGCTTAAAACAAAAGAGCCTTTACACGGCGGTAAACATGGTAACGAAGTTATTTAAGATAAACTATGTTCGCCAAAACAACTCAATTATATTAATTTCCTAGCTTGAAGAATTTGATTTATGAAAGAAAAATCTATTAAGAATCGTGAAAGGAAATCTCTGAGACTTCCTCCTTTTTAATAAAACGAAACCGAGGTTTAAAATGAACAGTATATTGATATTTCTGTTTTCGATACTATATTGCTATTTTAGGGGTGGCTAATGGATGCGAGATTTTCCCGAGACAGGAGTTCAAGGTTTAAGATCGTTTACAATTCGAGATCGAGAAAAACAAATATTACTCCTCATACATTATTATTTGCTTTAATTTGTCAGAAAACGAGATTGCGAGACAGCTCTCTACAAATCCGAGATTACGAGAGTCCCTAAAGGCCGGTTCACACTTGCGATTTTGTTGCATTTGTCGCCGCGATTTTTCTCGCGCGAGTTGCAATACCAACTCTCTAGTGTAAACAAGATGCAAATCCGGTGCGATCTGTGCTCTCTTTTTTCTTTAAATCGCATCAAGTTACAAAGAGTTTCGAACATTAATGACATCTCCGCGACATCAGGCGACAAAATCGCGGCAGATCGCGCAGTTTGAGTTGACGCGTACGCGTGAGAAAAAATCGCCGCGACTCGCGCTACATAAATTGCAGCAAAAGTTTCAAGTGTAAATGGGCCTTAAGAATTTCGCAAGATTCTTTATTTTACGAACGACGGTTCGCCACCCCAGGGGCTATGAGTATGAGCTCGCAGCGTTTTTCCTGACCGATCTATTTTTAGAACACTTCACAGCACAATCGCAATTTACATGTGAATACCTCCCATAGCTCTGATTTCATCTTACTGTAATGCCGGCTCTCTAGCGTAACCAGCAAACAAAGAACTAACCTAGCAGCTCTATTCTAAAAATAGATAGGTCAGGAAAAACGGTGGCTCAATTTTATAAGCCAGTTGGAGACTCCTACTTATGGGCTCCTGAAACCCCTCATTTTGAATTCCAAACATGGCAAAAATAACATTTTGATCGTTAGTGAAAACAAAAATACAGATCACTCGCTGGCGACAGAGCGGAAATGACCAAAAATGAAATGTCTAACTTCGCCATATTTAAATATATAAGCTCAAGATTCCGTATACAAAGAGCTTCTATGACCAAAAACTTAATTCCAAATTTTCAAAAAATTTGAAGAATATGAATTTTAGATATGATTGAACAAAGTTTGCAGAATTCCTGATCAAAGTACTAATTCTCCCATAAAATGGCACAGAAACCAAAGTTTAAAGCCTAATATCTCAAAGACGGATCCATTAGAAAAAAAGTCATTTTTGATATTTGTTTCTAATAAGACAAGGAGTCTGTATGCAAAAAATCAAGCTTTTCTGAGTTAACCTGACCTTATTATTTGGAATTTAGTGATCTAAACAGGTCATTTCCACTCTGTCCTCGCTGGCCGTCTGTCTAGAGTGACTGCTTGGAGTTCCGTATTTGACGATCGTCCGTAAGAACGTACAAGCGAATTTACAAAGTCGTTTTTTTACGTTCTTTTGCTACACCCGCTTTTTGTTCATTTTTACGCATTTAGTTTGGGTCTCGACGTCGTCACGCCAAATGCACCCGGGCGCGCTAAGGATGACTGGAGAAGCGTGTTCGTGAATAAAAGTGCTCGCAACAAAGGCAGTGGCGATTTTTAGCTGTCAATCAAACCACAACGCTGGATGCGGCCACTGGTTTTAAACTATCATTTGTTTTTCTTGCCTCGAATGTTTTTAACTTTCTGGTTCAAGAAAATTAACAGTACAATTTTCTTGCGTAAAATCGCCAATCGCAACAGTGAATTTTGAGGTCGCATATGTGTACGATGCATACGATGTTGACTACTCTTTCTCATAGAACAGTACGAACCTGGAACTCTTTTCCCGTCACACGAAGTACAAATATCTGACTTGCCGGCATTTTCAGCAGCTTCTTTACTTGCTGTTACATCCTTAAAGGTGCCTAGTTACCTTTGCAGGCCATAGGCGCCTTGACTGCCCCTCCCGTCATTAGCGTGAGCTAACCAAGGGAGTAACTCTTCTAAGTTCTCAGCATTGTTGCCATACCTATCACCTCTATTTGGGTCTATTCCTAACAAAACGGAAAACAATCTATTTATATAATTGGTAAATGTGCGTATTTATAAATATAGTAGAATCACATTATGAGCCAATTAGTAGACTGCGGTAAACTTAAAAGGCTGTATGTTAAAGTTATATCCCAAAATAAGCGTGAAGCATTTCCATCGCCCTCGGCCCATGATTAGGGTCGCCAAAGTGCTCGCTAGTTTGCGAGTTATTTGATGCTTCATTGCTCGCTAATCGAGCTGACAGCACGCAAGAACTATAAGCCAAGTGCTCTTTGGTCGCGACACTTGTCAAATACAAAAATCGTCGGTCTGTCAAAGAGAAAAAAAACTTACCCTGCTCGCAGGTGTTAGGTTAAAGAACCCGAGTTTGCGTTCGCGAACGCACAATCGCCCCTCTGTCTCGAATTGTCACTACTACCAGCTGATCTTGCCTCACGGTACGCAAAGGATTATTTGCCGGAACGAACAGTTCCTAGTTCCAGCGACATATACCCATTTTTTGCTGTTTTGGGAAGCAAAACTAGAATCGAGTTTTTAATAATTTTGTAATTGATAGAAGGCATGGAAGATTTTCTGAGGAGATGGAAGTGTTTTTTGCTCAATTGCGATACGTTTTAGAATCTGTTTGGAACGCTTGGAGATGGAATGAGAAATCGTTGTGACTAGCAATAAATTAGCGAGTCTGCCTAATGGTCGCGGGTCGCGAGTAAAAGGTGCGGGTGCGGGTGCGGGTGCGGGTAAAAAGGTGCGGGTGCGGGTAAAAAGGTGCGGGTGCGGGTAAAAGGTGCGGGTCTTGGAAATTGACTAAAAATACCAAATCAGGCACTGGTTACTTCGGGCACTTAGTAAAGTTTGTATTTTTTTGGCGTAATTCATAATTCGTCAACCCCTGGTAGTTGTAGGGGTAGCGATGGATACCTTAAAATTTCGAAAGTCTCGGTAAAATATTGCAAAATCTCGGAATCTCGGCATTTTTTTTCGCACGTCTCGGAGTCTCGTTTTTCTCGCAATTTTGGCAGTCTCGGAGTCTCGGATTTTTTCTAACGCGGTCTCGGAGTCTCAAATTTTTATTTTATCTTCTGACTTGTAAGCAAAGCATGATATCGTCAGATGCAGGGACGTCAACCCCAGGACTAAAACAAATTTGGAGACCGCCTTGAAATGGCGGTCGTCTTGAATTTTTCCCTGGAGACGAAGCGTAAAGGGCTCGGACTCGGATTTTGAAATTTGTCAAAAGTCTCGGGCTCGGATTCTGAAACGCGGGTCTCGGCGTCTCGGCGAGTCTCGGATTTACCCATCGCTACCCCTAGTTGTCTAAAACGTTATCGCTTACCCTTACACTTTCCCTCATTGTATATTGTGCCAAATAAAACAACAAAAGTTGACGCTGAAGCCAGTGCAGTTGAAGCGGTCTTAATACGGAGCATTCATGGAGCTCCATTACACGACAACCTACACAACGTTCGTTTATCAAGAATCAGCGGAGCAAGAACCTGATACCGTAACGTCATATTTTTTCCCTTGTTGAGAATGAACTACGTAATGAATTGGCGAGGGAGTACTTTATCATATCTATGTCTGAGCAGATCATCGTAGGCCATATCATTCACATTTCTGCCTTTCAAGCCAAGCTGAAAAGCCGCTCAGGAGAATAATGAATCACCTTTTCCGTATAGAGCGGATTTCACATGACTGTCGCGAGTAATTCGAAATTACTTTGTAATCCTATACGTTTTGTTCAGAATTAGTGTAATTACTTTGCGATTGGTTTCACGACAGTCATGTGAAAACCACTCTATTACTTTCGGTCAGAAAAAGCATAAAACAAAAAAAGACTGTATGAATTTCAAAACTCGCAGGTAAAAGCAATTACGAACTGGGAGCATCCCGTTAGATAATCCTTCAAGTAGAGTATAGTTTTGTAGAACAGGACCTTACGAAACGAGCACCTGGTACAAAAATACAGCTTTATTAAGTGCCCAAAGAAGCCAGTGCCTGATTTGGTATTTTTAGACAATTTCCAAGACCCGCACTTTTTACCCGCACCCGCACCCGCACCTTTTACTCGCGACCCGCGACCCGCGACCATTAGGCAGACTCTAAATTAGCTGGTAGTTATGCGCCAAATACAAGATGGCGGGCACGCGAAATCAAACTCGGGTGTTTCGTCCTATGATTAATCTCTAAGGGCTGGTTTGCACGAACGCATGAAGCACAAGGATATCAAACTCACGACATTTTCCACATGTGGCTTACACTAGAACGCAAGCGCAGATGAAAGCGCAAGGAAATCGGACGTTGCGTTCCCTTGTGCCTGTTCTTTTGTCTAATGTAGATGCGAATCCCAAACCAAAATAGATATTTTGGAAGTGCGCAGCGCGAAACACCGAATTTAGCTGTAAACGACCCATCTTCACAATCGTATCATCAGTGTTTCCATAGAGAAGATTTCGTATGACTGTGAAAGGTTCCGCGAAAAAGTTGTGCCGCGCCGCGACCGTGCCGCGACTACGCGATTTCATTCCGTATCTACAACAGGCCAAGTTCGCGTGCCGCGACCGTGATAGTGCCGCTGGTCGCTGCAGTTTTCGCAGTTATACGAAATCTGCATGCTCTGTTGTCGTCCGTGCCAAATGAATGTTTTTTTTTCACTAATACGACTATATGGACAAGATGCGTGAAATGTAATTGAAACCAGTGAGTAATGGACAAGATATAGACATCTCAAGTTTCCAAAATACAAAACTAAATAATCCATACAAAGACCATGTACAGGTGACATCCTATAATTCTGTCAATATAAAATGGTATTGAATTTTCTAAACGTGTGTAGGCTTGAAACAGCAAGATTTGTGACTTAACTAAAAGTATATTTCATCTTTTAGAGGAGCGCCTTGAAAATAATGAAGTGGGATACAAAGATGAGAGATAAAAAAATAGAATCATAAAAACCGTACAAAGATGAGAGATAAAAAAATAAGAATCATAAAAACCGTACAACTAAGTTGTCACATCTCTATAAAGGTATTACACAACAGTATCCCCCATTCCCTGCTAGCAGAGGCCACTTCTATCTTGTTCTGTGTTTTAAAGTAAAAGAAACTGCAGGGAGATAAAAAGTAGCCTCTGCTCGCTGATGGTTTTTATTAAGTTAGGTATAAATCACCTTATGAAACAACTGCCAGCGGCCAACATAAATTCGCGCACCAATACAGAACGCAGCTTTCCGGGCAAGAAAGAAACATTGCGGTCTAATTTCGTTTGAAGGACCGCATGGTTTGTTCGACATGGATGTAGAGTTACACAACAACAGGAGCTAATTTCCACGTTTACTTTGAACAGCGTTTTCCGATTCCTCGAGAATAGACTACAATAGTGAAATAACATTCAGGCCCGTAACTGGAATCCTTTTGCTAATTGTTTGAGGTAGGGGATTCTTTTTTTTCTCGTTTCATCCCAGCTCATTCCATCCTCTCAAATCATAAGGATTTTGCATCGGGGCTCATCGACATGAACGTTCCAAAACTTATTATTATTTTTCTAAATATTGCTTTAAAAACTACTCCATTGAAATGTGTTAAGATAGCTCTCGTTAAAATGTGTAGCTTTCTAAAATTCCCTATTTTCCATATTTGGAATCCCAGAAGGTTTCCAATCCTAAATTGTCAAATCGTTCGTCAAAACTTGCAGATGTCGGAGAGAAACGCTGTTCGAGTAGGCGGCCGCCATCTTTGTTATAAATACGAACTAGATATCAGGTGGCGACCGTATTTCTTCAGGCGACCAAATTTTTTTCAGTTGGCGCCAAATTTCGGAAATGGAAATTAGACTAGACGTGATGGGTAAAAGCATTCGTTTCGGGTCATATTCCAGACACAAGCTGTTTTTTTTGCGGATTACTTCTCAGATGTCCAAGTGAATAATTTATTTGAGCTGGTGAAAGTGACCTTGCAGTCGCTTGTCCAAGTAGCAGAGCAACCCGACCCACCCTCTGCTGAAACCATTACTGATTACTCCCACTATGAGACAACTGATAGAGCTCGTCAAAGTGGTGTTTTACCTCGCCGATTCTGTACCAATATACCAGGTGAATTGACACAGTTCCTGGTCTTCCTGGTCTACGTTCTCTGGCTTACAAAGGTATACCTGCCATGCAGTTAAGCAGAAAATACAGGGTAGGCCATAGGGTAGGCCATGGCCTAGGCCACGTTTTGTCGCGACCCCCGATTTTGCTTGAAATTCCCGAACCCGACGCAACCTCGATCGGGATACGAAAATCTCAATTTTTGAGATTTGGATGGCTTTTTCAGCCGCCCATAAATATTCCCCTCGATTTCTGCTGATTCTTACAAACAGAACATGATAAAAACATTAAAACACCAGTGATAAAAACATTAAAAGATGTTAAAATAAATAAATTATTCATTTCTAGGCTTTCCCAAGTTGGTCGTGGACATCAAATCAACCCCCCCCCCCCCCCTCCCCGTGATTTGCTGTCCCTGATTTGATGATGTACGGGGTGCGGGTCTGGCGCAAAAGTCCCGATTTCTCAAGTCTCTAGGTTGGATACTCTGCCCTCTGTCGATGCGATGCGTTTTTAATTACGCTTATTGGTTAATGCGAGGAGCCGAAAAAAGAAATATCAGGGAAAAAATCGAGCACAGTCACGTTCTAGGCCCCCCCCCCCTCCCCGTGATTTGCTGTCCCTGATTTGATGATGTACGGGGTGCGGGTCTGGCGCAAAAGTCCCGATTTCTCAAGTCTCTAGGTTGGATACTCTGCCCTCTGTCGATGCGATGCGTTTTTAATTACGCTTTATTGGTTAATGCGAGGAGCCGAAAAAAGAAATATCAGGGAAAAAATCGAGCACAGTCACGTTCTAGGAAAAAAATTCGAGCAGCAAAAGTGGACGCCAAAAAAATATCGAGCCCCCAAAATTAGCCACTCCCCCCATCAAATAATGGTCCGTCCCTTACCGTACCCAGTCAGCTTCGAGAGTGTTTATACACGGGCTAGCTGTGTATTTTTTCATCCACGGAAACCTGGGAACGTGTGAGCCCTGTAGACACGTGGTGAGGAACTACCACAGCGCGTTCATTCGAACCAAGAAGAACCACCGAGAGATGAGGAAAATTTCATGAATTTTGACCCTCAGAGGTAAGATTTAGTCATTAACATGCAGATATGTTTCTTGTTATTGTTCGTAGCGTTTCTTGTCGCTGGTGGCCACGACATTTCTGGCATTTGATTCGAATAAATTCGATTCTTCGGCTTTGACCGAACGCGACTCGGCTTTGAAGGCGGGTGAACTGCTTTATAGCTGAGCCAGCTTTTCTCCATGCCCGGTCAAACTTTCACTCCTGGATGTTTGGAAACACATCTTCCATTCCTGTTCAAGTGTTTTACGGGGTGTTCCGCCGTGTATTCAGCTCTCCTTTCATCATGATTCGTTCTCTAAACCTGGATCTCGCTCCGAAAGGGAGGCGAGAATCGTAGAAATATGTGTAGTATTTGTCTCCTGAAAACGCCACTTACAACCAGTCGCCTTGTAATTGTCGGGATGTATGGGTACTGAGCAGTATGCATGCTTCAGGTCAACTTTTGCCATGTAGTAATGCGGTTGTAAAGCGCTTACAATAGTAGGTTTGCTGTTTGTAATTTAGCTTATGCAGAAACATATAAGGGAGTTGAAACGTGTAACGGCGCTAATTCGTGTGCCAAGCTTCGAAATATTCAAACTCATTAAAATTCACTAATTAGCATGTTAAGGTTTAAGCACCATATTGGAACACACTTCGAGCTCACTCGGCATAATTAGCAATGGCGGCCCTAGAGGGCGAACAGAGAAAGCCTCGAGTGACAAAAGCTAGAATCAATGGTATAGCTAGCAATATTACCACGGTGACACAAGGGGAAGTATTTCAGAAGATCATTGGAACCGTTAACAAGCCTCTTCGCCAAAACGATCCAGATTTTGAACTACACTTTCTGTGGAACATTCGAAGAAGAGCTGGTCGAGTCTCTCAGATTGAAGTGTTTTTTTTGATGACCTTAGACTTTTCTTATTCAAGAAAAAGGAAATTGACTGAACTCCTAGCGGAATGGGTGGTAAGTCCAAGTTTCCAACTTGAAACTGAGTGGACTGCTGCTGGAGACTGGCGAATATGAGTCAACGAAGTGAATGGAGTGTTCCACTCGGTGTTGATGTTTTCTGTTATGTGCAAGGACTAGTACCACTGAGTCTCCAAACTTCACTCGTTTTACAAAACGCCAGAGTATGCATGGGAAGACAACATAGGTTATGCTTACGATTCGTACGATTATGCTTACGATTCGTTGCCATGCGTTTACTCAGGAAACTCGTACGGTATGACTACAGACGGATCACTTGGTCTGTAAAAAAACGTTATACAAATAAAGTCAACATGTCACAGCTGAGGCGGGAGTTTGTGTAAAGTAAACCGCAGAAACTTGGCACTCTGCCAGCCTGCCCACCGCATATGTAGCAATCTGGGCTTGCCCCTGATCATGCAAACAAGCAGTTGTAATTATTGTGTTTTGTTGGTAATTTGCTGTACTACTTACACTAGCCTCCATTTGGCTCTATGATAGACAAAGACCAGCAGGACAAGGTTCATATGCGTCCTGGAAATCCTGGATTTTGATTTCCTTCCTGGAATGGGTAATTCAAGAAAATATATGTACCCTGGGTATGGGTGGCACTAGTGTTTGACCCCCTGCATCCAATTTTCCAAAATGGCTTTGTTTTATTTTCTATAGAAATGATTCCAAAGTGGATATAACAAGTTGGTAATAATCCATAGCTGCCCACCATGGAGGGAAGTGGAAATTCAAAAGGGGACAGTCTCTATGTTACCTCATTTTCCAGTGGGTGAATAACTCCATTTCCCATTTCTCCACTCAGTGGAATTACATGCAAGAGACTACCCACATCAAATCAATTCCAGTACTTAGGTTGGGCATGACATTGGCTTCTTGTTTAGACCAGTCCTTGGGTCTGGCTGAGATATGAATTTTCAAAGGTAAGCTTTCTGGCCTATTTTTTACAAAGAAATGTGTGGGAATAAACATCAAAACGAGGCTCGTAGCGCATCGATGCGCTACCGCTATACATTTTATTGTAAAAATCATCAATTTAGAAAAATCATATATTGGTCAGTATTCAACCAATCTTCACCAAACTTTGCATATATTCCCAATACGGATGTGCTGAATTGAATACCGGACTTCATTTCCTGATAAGATATCATTAAGCCATATCATTAAGCCATATTAGTATGATAAGGGTCTATTGACCATCCTAATTCTTTGTTACCAATATTAATCATCCAAAGGACATACCTGTCAAACCAACTTGAGATTCTCTCTCGTGTGGCAGGTAAATACAAAAAATATATGAAAAACTCCAAAGAGTGACAATGCGGATGAAATACAGTAAATGTGTTAACATTTTCACAATCATTATGCAGGTGACTGTCTGCAAAATCTTGTGACACCCACCTAATGTGGGTGAGTTGACAGCTATGAAAGGGAGAGAGGGTGTGTGTCACATGTACCCCTCTCATGGCAAGGCCACTTGTATGCAGTTACATTGTTGAATCAGCACTCCCAAAACGATGGGGGCTTTTGGTGGAAATAATTTTTTTCTTGTCAAAATGACACCTGCAAATGGTTAGACTGTCATCCCGGATAAGGACGCAAAACTGTAAGGAAGGCTTTGCATCTAGTATTAAAAAACTTTCTAAGAAAGTCTCTAATAAGTACAAACAATAATGTCTTCCATTTGACAATTTGGAGATTTTCGAGTTCCTTATTGTTCTGCATTTGAGAGTATAATGCTGAGAGGCGAGAATCCAAGACGATATAGTGAGATTGTTGCAATGTAACGCAACGGTGAGGAATTAGAAAGCATCCTTCGCTTCACCAACCACAACACATAAGAAATGCCGGACACTACTAGCTGCTTTGTCTACTGTTGTTCATTGACAAATGAAAGAGATTCGAATTCACGCGGTGTTCGGTCGGCTTGGAACGCCACCCATTCCGCTAGGAGTTCAGGTGTTCGGTCGATTTCCTTTTTCTTGAATAAGAAAAGTCTAAGGTCATCAAAGGCACTTCAATCTGAGAGACTCGACCAGCTCTTCTTCGAATGTTCCACAGAAAGTGTAGTTCAAAATCTGGATCGTTTTGGCGAAGAGGCTTGTCCCAGGATTTGTTAACGGTTCCAATGATCTTCTGAAGTACCGTGGTAATATTGCTAGCTTTACCATCGATTCTAGCTTTCATTACTCGAGGCTTTCTCTGTTCGCCCTCTAGGGCCGCCATTGCTAATTATGCTGAGTGAGCTTGAAGTGCATTCCAAATATGGTGCTTAAACCTTAACATGCTAGTTAGTGAATTTTTAATGAGTTTGAATATTCCGAAGCTTGGCACTAAAGCGATGTATGGGCGTTACACGTTTCAACTCCCTTATATGTTTCTGGCTTATGTAATTACCGTTTATTATTTCTTGTTTGATTTGCTGCTCAATCATATGCCTCACCAACGGCTTAGTGGCTGAACTATAATTGTGCACTTCAGCTGGGATGAGATTAGCGTCATCATCAATCAGTTTAAAGCCATTAGTAATGCCATCCGACAAAAAATCGGGATCACCATCATTAGTTACCTCGTAAGTCCATTTGTCAAGCATCCTTCGCTTACCCAGACACTCTTTAAGGTCTGGGGTGTCAGGGGGGAACGTGGTGTTGGCGGAGCCGGACAGCGAGGGGTGCCTTGATGTTGCATCGGCTGCCAGGTTGGACTTCCCGGTAGGTACCTAATGTCGAAGCGCCAGGGAAGTGTGCGCTGTTTAAGGCGAAATAGGCGCGAGTTGGTGATTTCGTCTAGGGTGCGGTCAGGGGGGAACGTGGTGTTGGCGGAGCCGGACAGCGAGGGGTGTCTTGATGTTGCATCGGCTGCCAGGTTGGACTTCCCCGGTAGGTACCTAATGTCGAAGCGCCAGGGAAGTGTGCGCTGTTTAAGGTGAAATAGGCGCGAGTTGGTGATTTCGTCTAGGGTGCGGTCACCAAAGATCTTGACTAGGGGCTTGTGGTCAGTGACAACGACCAGGTTGTCGCAGCCTTGGGTAAAGTAGCGGGTTTGCTCGAGTCCCCAGGCTACTGCCAAGGCTTCACCTTCGATGGCCGCGTATCGTTGCTCAGCGGGGGAGAGGAAGCGGGAGCCAGCCAGTGTTATGCGCCAACCGTCTGTGCAGCAGTTGGGTATGCCAGATGGGCAGGTGCAGTGTTGCTGGAGGAGGAAGTAGCCGATTCCCGCTGTGACCAGTCCGGTCGAAGGCAAGTACGCCGCTGGATGTCGAAGATCTCTACTCCCTTGCGGATGGCATCGATAATGACTGCCTTGGAGGTCTGGAAAGCTTCCTCGAGTTCGGAGGACCAAGCAAACTTGCAGCGTGCGCTGAGGAAGGGCTTGAATGGCGACATTGTGTCTCTGAGCTGGGCGTAGTTTGCTACTTGGTTTACGAGGCCAAACCAGCTTCTGATATCTGTCGTGGATGCAGGCGATGGGAAGTCCCTGATGGCATCCAGGTATTCTGTTGCAGCTCGATGGTTGATTCTGAGATCCTGAATCCCGCAAAGTCGACGCTCTTCTCTGCAAACTGGAATTTGTTTGGGTTTAGGACGATGCCAGCCCGCCCGATTCGTGTGAGCAGGTCGATGGTCCTCCACCAGTGCTCTTGTAGGTCTTTGTCGTAGTGGATTGTGTCATCGACGCAGTGTTCCTTGCGCTCAACATTGGAGAGAACTGCGTCAAAGCGACGGTTATAGCCGTCCCCCGAGGACAGGAATCCTTGTGGTGCTCTGGTGTACCGCCAGCGGCCGAAGGGTGTTATGAAGGTAGTAAGGTGTCTGTCAGATGGGCGCAGAGGGACGCTATGATAGCCATTCCATTGCGTGTCTCCAAGGGTAGAAATCACCCTGTCTTCCTCGTGGGAAGTGCCATATATAAAGTCAACAATCTTAAGATATTATTTTATACCTTTTACCGCTGGCCTCAGATAGATGGATGGGTCCTGGTCAACTCTAGGCAATGTCATCGCTGCGCCATGATCCAATTGTTTTGCTGTCCTTTTGTGCCCCTGCCTATCAGGCAGAGGTCTTCCAGCTCTAATTTTGTCCTCTTCCTGCCCCGTCTGCCCTGACGAGCCGGGTTGCCCCTTCAGCCTGGCTATGTTAGTCTCTGCCTCTTTAATCCATTCCCACATCGCTGCCAGCTGGTTCGGCCTCACTAAGTTCGCTTTCTCCACTTCTAGACTTTTCTCCTCGACTACCATTGAAATTGAAGTTGCGGCAGATGATACGTCCCTCCGTCGTATAATTAGCGATAGGTGCAGAGCGGTAGTTATTAGCTGAGGAGGATCTATTGCTGTTGCCCTGTGAAATGTTGTTATTATTAGTATTATTATAAAGCCTTTGAGGAGGTGTTAAGCATACCGTGTGCAAGTGGTTGGAGTCGAAACTCCACGAATAATTATAAATTGCTTGTAATTTGTGGAACTCATTGACATATATTAAAATAGATTTCCATTCATACTTTGAGGCTAATTCCATTATTTTCACTGTATACATGTATGAAAAATAATTTTGCAACTCCGATGGAGAAGCCAGTTTTCCCTCTTCTATTAGTGCATTTAAAATTCTAGTGTTTGCAACAACCCATTGTGTAATTGTTACCCTTTTTTTTATTTGGGCTTTCTAGGCCCATAGCGTACCACTATCGTCGTGTGTCCTTGCATCCCAAGTGTCTCTTCGTTTCAAGTGGTATGATATTATCTACATAATCAATAATAAGCTTAGGTTTCTCACCATTAGTGGCTCCTGGCTTGAGGAACATTGTAGCCGGGTTCAATGTTGCAGGGGTTGATGTTGCTGGCTGTACTGGTTGCGCAGGTTGAGGGGGAAGACCATACAAAGATGCCATGTTTGGCGTGACTCCATCAGCTTGTCGTGAGTGTAGTGCAGACAGACCTAGCAGCGCATCCAACGGGGTCAGAGGTTTTGTCTTTCCACTTCGCAGATCCCGTGTCGCAGTAAGCGAATGTCCTCGCGTTTTGCTGCAACTTGAGCCCTCATTGTAGCTAGTTCAAACTGTGCTTCCATTTCCTCCCAGAGTCTTTCCAGCTCCATAACCTCTCCTCAACATTAACCTCAATTTTTGTCGCACCGTTTTCTAGTAATTGTTTTCTCTTGAAGAACTTAGTTCCCCATGAATGCTCCTCCGTGGGGACTTTGCAACCCGGACATCGGCTAGTTCGCTTATCGTTAGATTTCCCGGAAAATTCAGCCATTGTACGTTAAAACAAGTCAAATTCAAGTGCTATTGCTGCTATATTAAAAGAATCGAATGCTGCATGCCTGCCCGGGGCACTATTATATATACACAGTGCGCTACGCCCACATTCCCTGAAATAGGAACGTGCTATGCTAGCGGAAGTTGTTCCACCTATTCCGGTCACTCCCATTAGGAGTGTACATTCCTATGCATGACGTGCCGGAACCCCTCTAAACGTATGGTCTAGATTTATATTAATACAAGTATTAATACAATGATTATTATTATACAATGCATGCCTTGTCAATATGCTCTTTTGACTGTTATCATTATCTGTTAACCAAGTTTTGTTTATTTTCACTTTTTTACTGCTGTTGCATGTTCACTTTGTTATTTACCAAATTTGTACTACTTGTATTTTACTCTTTATATTATCTATGCTTTTTCTGACCCTGACATTAGAGGCATTTCTTGTAAGGGACCCGAGCCAAATTATATGTTCTCCCTGGGTAAGACCCCCCAAATTGTTGTAAATAAAAATAAATCAGGTAATATGCCAAGTAACAATCACCGAAGCTTCCTGACCCTACCGGCTCCTTTGATCTTCCAGTCAAGGATTTTGGGTTGATTTAAAAGCTGTGGTATTTTCACCGCTTGAACGGATACCAGAAGTGGAAATGGACTGGGAACTGCATCTGCTGTTATCGTTTTTGCTACGACTTTCTTACGCAAAATTGTTTGCTTCTCTTGAGCTAGCATCAAAATTTGGTGACCTCTACTGAATGTAGTCTTGGCGATTTGCAGATTTGTAGCTTGGTAATAATTCTTGGGAGCCCTCTCTTTTCCTGCTACTGGAGGCTGTATTCCTGATTTATGGCGCTCAGTTCCAGTACAATGCTGAATTCCTTGAGGTTTTACACTGGCAACAGGTGGCTTGATTTCAGGAGAAGTTTCTTTGGAAGGCCTGGGTTCTCAGGGGGCTTGACTTTAGAAGGCCTAAGTTCTGGAGTCTGGATTTATAGAGGCTTGACTTCTGGAGACTTCACTTCAAGTGGCTGGGCTTCGAGGTTAGATTCTGATTGCCTACTTTCTAACCTTTTTTTTTCAGTTGTCTTCTCAATTCAGTGAAAATCAAAATTACAGCTGTTTCAGGTAACACGCGACCCAGCGTGGTTCAAAACATCGCGAGAGCTTTTGGCAGTTGGGTCTCCCTGTGTAGTCAATTAAACCATGTGAGCCAATCAGATCCTTGTCTAGTTTCGCCTAGTGCAGTGAACTGGCTTCTGTCGCGACATGTCTCGCAAGGGAAGCCAATCGAATGCACTGAGTAAGGATGTGATTGGCTCACACGGACACAGATTGCATTGATGGACAGCACAGAAAACCCAACTGCCAAACTCTGGCGGCAACGGCGAAGTCGCGTGTTACCTGACACAGCTGTAACATATTGTTACCTTAAAAATCTAAACCTCACAAAACCATGGGCAAGTCGCCTAGTGATTCTGTTGCTACCAAGCACTTAAAAGGGATAGACAATGATTTATTATTTTTATATCTGTACATAGTGTAGTGTAAATATTCCAAACACGGCTTTTATGGAAACCAGATAATATATATACTTGTATACTAGAAATAATAACAGATTAGTGAAGTGCGTTTCGTTTGAAAGAGAGCAAGTTGCCACTGAATAGAACCTGGGGGAGAGAATGCAACTTAATTTGGAAACAAAAACTGAATATTATTTCATATTCATTTCATGTTCGTTATTCATATGTGAATAATTTGCAGTTGGAGGAGCAGTCAATACAGTGACATTTTGATCAAGAGGGGCCCACACACGATAGTAGTAGTCATTTACCACTAACTAACTTCGACACAGTATATATATTGTAGCCTTTAGTTATTTACCACTGGCTAACATAGACAGGAGTATATATATATATATATATTGTTCCCATCAATTCCCCAACCCAGCACACAAGAACGACACCGTTTTGTTTTTGGCACAAAGAGAAGTTTATTAAACCAACAAAGCTGGACAAACTGATAGTAATAATAAACCTCTCTGCCACCTTAGTGAACACCCAGGGTGGGAGGGTGGGAAAAAGTTACAAACGAGTAAAATGAAATATCGAATACAAAGACGTGTATAGTACCGTAAGCTACAAACAGAGATCTAGAATGAAATATAATAGCATTGTAACACTATATGTGTGCTAGCTTGCTCAATTACCCCCTTTGAGCCCGCGAGCAGCCCAAAGAGGGAAAAATTCCCCAACCCAGCACACAAGAACGACACCGTTTTGTTTTTGGCACAAAGAGAAGTTTATTAAACCAACAAAGCTGGACAAACTGATAGTAATAATAAACCTCTCTGCCACCAAACAACGGCCAAAAAAAAAAAAAAAAAAAAAAAAAAAAAACAAGTGTCGAGGACTAGCAAGGAAAGAGAATGGAATCCCTAAGCATAGACGCGAGTGCTAACTTGGAATCAGTACTGAACTCAAGATACATTTTATACGCGTCACTGGTCCAGTCTCCGTACAAATGTATTAACTCGCCTGGCACACCATGGCGGAAAGCCCACGAGGCTCCCCCACGACGAAAAGAATGCCCGCGGTATAAGGAAGCGCGATCTGTACCCGCCGCTGTAAGGGCGGTCCGAAACTCAGAAATGAAGCGCGATTTGGTAAGAGCACCCAGCCCTGACGGCGACGACACTAAAAACAATGGTTGGCTGGGGGAAGCAGGGAATAAGCGAACCATACGATTGTACGCAGCCACTGGACAAAGCGGAGAATTAGGGATCGCGAGTAAAGGAATATGTAATTTACGTTGTCCAAACTGTATGGTTTTAGTGTGTTTAAACGTAACCATTAACCCATGCTTATTGGAAACTATATCCCCTCGCGTTAGGTCACGCGAAGGCGAAAAGGATTGCCGCGATTGAGGCACAATGTTAGCTATTCTAGCCATAAGGAAAAAGGCGAAAAGAAAGGCACAGAACAGCGAAACCGAATCGAAATCGTGACGATAGCGGTAAACCTGTGCAACCCGTAATAAAAGATCCGGAGTTACCGGGGGAGCCCTGCAGGGAGTGTGAGGCACTCTGCGGGAAACACCTCTCAAGGCTAAAGACAAAACAAAATCCTTAGTAAAGGCATATTCGATACCGGAAAAAAGATGTAGTAATTTAACCCCACTAAGATAATTACGTATTGACGGCGGAGCTAGCGAACGGCTAAGAAAAACTACATATAAACAGACGGTATCGAGTTCGGCTGGCACCGCCGTCAAATCGAAATAAGAACAAAACAATAAAAAGGATTTAAACTGTGTTTTTAGGTTGCTATATGTCCCTGAGCTGTAAGCAGTCCGTAAAGTCTTCTTGAGGTCTTGACGTAACGAAACCAGCGCAGGTGACACTGCAAGAAATTTAATTAGAAGAATGAGAGCGATCACCATGGAGCATGAAGGGCGAACAAATCCGATGGAACTGAGATATCAGACTGATTGTGCCGGCGAGTGCGCTCAAGAAATTGCGCCTTAACGCGTGCGCTGCTGGAGGCCCACCTCGAGAGTAAGTCGGAATCGAAGTTCGCAGCTGAGGGCAAATGCACGGCCCTGAGTTCAAACCCATGCGTAGCCGTCATAAAACAAATTTCTCGTAAGCAAGCGTTAAGAAAAGGAGCGCGACATCGACCAGAGTTTAAAGCAGTGACTGCCACTAGATTATCGCAGCGTATGGTCAAACGTAGACCGTGCCATTTCCAACCCAGAGCTTAAGAGCTACCACAATAGTCAAGAGTTCCAAACAGTTAATATCCAGTGATTGCGTGATTACAAAAGCGGGAAATTCCGCGTGGAAATATTCGTCGGCACAAATGCCACCGCAGCCAGTTAAACACGCATCCGTGGAGAAAACTTCGTCAGGAGATGTCCAAGTGCTAGAGTTGATCATCGAAACCCCGTTGTATTCTCGTAAGAAACGGCACCACCATTGAATGTCCCTTCGAAATTCAGCGTCCAGTTTGACATGATGATGATTAAATTTGGCCTTTCGTAGCAAACACAAAATACGGGAAATAAACACGCGACTCTGGCGCACGCATTTCGACACGTAAATTAACTTGCCAACCAACGACTGCAAAGCGGATTTTCTAGCCGACTTTGCATGAAGCCAACTATCTAACAATTGTTCCAGCTCCAGGAGGCGATCGGGACTGACAGATAACGTGAAATTAGTCGTGTCTAAAATAACTCCTAAACAAAGTTGCACTGAAGATGGTGGACAAGCCTTCGACAGAGATTCCTCTAAGCCTAAGACAGCCAGAAGAGATCCCAAACTCTCGAAATCTGCCAGTGCGACATCCGGCGGAGAAACGCCGATAAAATCATCCAAATAGTTGAAAAGCACACTTCCATACTGCTGTTGAATCCAGGCGACACCGCTGGTGATGCGCTGACACGCCATGGCCGCAGAGCGTAAACCCATTGTTAAAGAAGTGTCGAAATAATATAGTCCCTGCCATTGATAGCCTAACAAACTATAATCGTGAGGGTCCACGGGGAACTGCCGATAGGCCTTTCGAAGATCACGCTTAAACAGTAAACACCCCCGTCCCAACGAACTACGGCCTCAACAATATCATCAATCGTAGGGTAACAGGTAACAAATGGATCTCCTAGAAAAGTGTCACAAGGAATACCGTCGTTGATCGAAGAGCCACACGGCCAACTTAAATCCACAATTATGCGCCGCTCTGTAGAGTCCCGTTTTGGGACGGTATTTAATGGCGAAATCACAAAGTCCGTAAATGGCCGCTCGGCAAACGGCCCAGCAACCCGACCAAGAGAAACTTCGCTCTGTAAATATTGAGACACTGCCAGAGGGTAATTCAAAGCTCCCCGATGAGTTCGAGCGTCGTAAAGAGGCAAAACATCCCCTGTAAACCAACCGGCCAGCCAAACTCCAAAAAGTCACAAATTATTCCATCCTCATACTCCTGCAGGAGTGAGCGCCAAACGCTGATATTTAACTTACTTGGTACCGGCTGGCGAACTGCAAGATAATTCGGTTGGCCTGAGCGTGAGACCACATTATGCGCATGGACATAGAAATCGCAGTCATGAAGTGGAGGTGTGACCCAAGCGTCTTCCGGCACGCCCCCAGAACTAATACAGTTATCTTGCACAACAAGATCGAACTGAACATCGGTCGAGCCGTGAGCAGGACTACCCAACTCGCAAGCCGCGTCGGCAACACGACAGTCTCGACTACAATCAGGAAAATCAGTCTCGAATTCACAACAGTCTTGAATACTATCGTCGGAAGCCGTGTGCAGGTCACGACAGTCTAGACTACAATTATTAAAAGCCGTGTCTGACGCACGACAATCTTGACAACAAGGACTAATATCGAAAGTCGAGTCGAAAGCTCGACAGTCTGGATGAGTAGATAAAAATAACCCGGTATCCAATTCCGTGACAGGAACAGCCGCCAAAGAGTCTCCATAAACAGTCTTAAACAATGAGTCACCGGAAACTGACGACAGACAAGAGGCAGGCACATCACGTTCGTGAAAAACCGAAGCAGAAACGCCCCCTGTTTGGCCGAAACAGAGAGCATGGCGAGTTAGTTTTTTGAATCCGCGGCAACAAGGGGACAATCCACCGACTTCTCCCGATGCGATTCCTGTTTGCGCTGCTGCACCCAGCAGGCCGCACAAATATGCTTTACCCACTTGCGCTCGCCTCGTACAAACCCGTAATGGTCTTTCTTGTAAGTGCACTTTTCCAGCTGATAGTCGCGGCAAAAACAGCACTGGAACCGTACCGGCAGACTTTTTAACGGGAGCCAGGAGATGACCATGTAGGGTCCTGCTCTCGAGATGCGTAAATGAGTCTCCCCACTTAAGCAAACCCCTCTCTATCTCGAGCAGAGCTGCTCCGTGAAATGCAAGCACCGCCTCCCATTCGTACAATTGCGCGTGATACATTAAAGTTACTAAATGTTTATGCCGCTCCGAGCGCTCCAACTCGCTATCTACCGTGGCGGCTAGATCCCGCATGGCCCTAAGCTCCGGCAATGTGACCCTCGCATTCGCCGGCGTTGACATCGGGGCTCGCGGGGTGGAGGAGTTGTGTGCTGGACGCGGAGAGTCGGCGGATACGAGGGCTCGAATCTCCGCGTTATCAGCTTGTAGTTTCTTGACTTCGGCAGTTAAACTGCTGAGCGCCTCCGCCAGAGACGAAAGAGGACCCGAAGGCTGGTCGGGACTTGCGGCACCACTAGCACCCGCGGCCGAGGATGATTCTCCCGAACCTTCGCACTAACGGCCGACCGGTCCAAAACTGTGATCGGTCGTTAGCTTCTTACATCCAGGGCACTTCTTGCTACGACCCATGACTCAGTAAAAAAGTTACAAACGAGTAAAATGAAATATCGAATACAAAGACGTGTATAGTACCGTAAGCTACAAACAGAGATCTAGAATGAAATATAATAGCATTGTAACACTATGTGTGCTAGTATTTTATTTTCACTGCATACCTATTACCGCATCATGGTAAGCTAAGTTATGGGATGTGTCCGCGACTACCATGGGCAGCAGTAGGCATGCAGCGAGGGCGAGGAGCATGTAGTGTCCCCAACCGACACCAGGGGAGGTGGGTGGGGCAAAGAACCGCTTGACCACCCGTTACGCCGATAACTGACAACGGAACACAGAAGACGCCGGAAATTTAAACTATAGGGGCCGCAAAGCATCATGCACGCCAGTATGCAGCTAACACCGATTGATTGGGCGATTCCGATAAACTTTCACGATGCGCTAATTAATATGCAGATGAAAATAGTATTTTATTTTCACTGCATACCTATTACCGCATCATGGTAAGCTAAGTTATGGGATGTGTCCGCTCCTACCCATGCCCTTGCAATATTCATTGCTGACTATGCGAAAACCACAGAAAGTGGAAACGTGGAAAAGGAAAGATCGTAAGATGGGATAAAATGATAAGATAGGATTGAATGATAGCTCTTTAAAAGACTTCTCTTTCCAATACTCAGATTTCCTCTTTAACAAGACAGAGGGTTCTATGGTGCCTCCTTAGCTCAAATATCATTGAAAGATCTATAAGAATGAACTGTTTTCTCCAAAGCGAACTGTCGTCGTTATTGCTTTACCACGCAAGTACTAGTAAATTGTTGGAAGTAGGTAATAATAAAATACTATATGGACTTCTATAGCGCATATGCATTTCTGTTCTAAGCGCTTACAATATAACAGTTAAATAGGGTGGCTTCACACTTAGGCTTCGGCTGAACGACAAAGCCAGCAAGAAACATGACGAAAGACCGCCAAAGCGACTGAAGCGAAGCAATTGCAACCTACAGCCTTCAATCACATCGCACGGCGAATGCAAGTGAGTTTTGAGTTTTCGAAAAGGGTAAGGTACTGTACTTAGATTTAAAGTATACGCTGCGTTATACTTAGATCGTACTTCGGCAGTTGAAGACGCGGCGTAAACATAACTACAAAGTATCTTACTTGAGCAGTCAACATGGCGTTCACACTGAAAGTAGCCCTAAGCATACTGAAGACCTCCTTACGAGCGTTAGTGTGAACCCACCAAGTATGAAAAGTATGGCGTCCCCGTCTATGTCACTTGTGCGGCCACAGACGGCTGTGAGAATGGGGCTGTTCCACGTGATTGGATGGAATTAGTATCCGCGTCATTATGGTAAAGGCAGGCCGTACAGCGACGCGCAGGTTGAGTCTAACAATCTATGAAAGCGGAACTGTGAAAAGCGGCCTAGAAAACACACCGAAAGGCCAACAAACTCAGGAAACTGTCAAAAGCAACGCACTGAAGAAAGGCCAACCATTAACGAGGTAACTAATTTTATGGGAAAACTAAGTGCTCCTTTTGGATAAAACGCAGGGGGTCCTTTTAATTTCAGGGGGTGTAACCAAGAAGGCGGAATTTTTTTATTTTTTTTTCCCTGAGAGACTGGGTGCAAAGGTAAGGCCACGCCTGTAGTAACTATTAGTGAGAACCATGTGATCCACCAATTTCCATGCCTTTTCCGAGAGCGTACAGTCAAAGTCGTTAACCAGTGTTAACCAGATTCTCTACCGCCGCTTTGTGTGTGCTCATTCCATGAGACTTTCAAAAGAGTTAACATCCTCTGAAATGCCTTTCCGGTTATCTCGGGATGGGATCTCACGTCCGGGCGTGTTGAAGAGGAACCTCGCCCCAAGGGCGCTTATACGCGTAACAGAACAACATAACTATGTCATGTTCTTCGGGCCCCCGGGGAAATAATCCAACCGGTCATGGAGAAAGCGCCAGTTCTGGATTTCCGTGAGGGGCCTGCCCCTGTGATTAGTGGAATACATATCAAGAACATTTCGCCAAAAACTGTTGTTTTGTCGACGTTGCAAAACTTCCTTATTAAGAAATTCCCCCTTACCTTATTTGGATGGTCTGTGAGTACTTTCCCTCATATCTTAGCGAAAAAAGCAGGAAATCTTACCAAAACTTGCAGATACTGGAAAAACATCATTTTCTTGGTAGCCATTTTGTTTTTGCCCCCCGCCGAGGGACCTGAGACACGTTTTGAACACCACAGGTAACCCGCGCGGATTTGCCAAAAGAGACGACAACACTTCCTAGATACGAATATGCGATGCCCTGGACTACCACTTGCACATACAATCTGCAAGATGGGAAGCTTAACTGAAAGAGACGATTAAGTGTTTGAAGGGATACCATGGCGGATGACAAAATTTTCTCTGAGGGCTATGAAAGCATCCGTTTCATCCTGCGGGACGAGACAGTCGCATATAACCCTAAAAAGCTTACAGAAGTGAAGGAGATGTATTTCTCAAATGTGATGAAATACCCTGCTTCGATAAGGATCGATAACAGACGATATATGCCGCGGCCTAGGTGTTCTGATGGCTCGGGGCAAAACCAAAGTACGATGCAGGGGAGGTAATTGTATCACGTGACGGACATCAATATACTGCGAGAGCGGAGTTAGAGCGGCTTACAAAGTCATGGTATAAGAAGGCGCTCACTTTCCAACCGAAGGGCAAAGTATTAAAATGTAAAATAGAGGTAATCCAACTGAAAATCAAAGCACACTCTCGGAAGAAGGGTTAAATAACACATAGTGTTGCCTTTGACCCAGAAGTATGAATCCTGGCAAATAAGACACACAGATGATCCAGCTTGAAAGGGAGATCTGTATCCAAAGGTAACAACAACCTCTCGTCGTCACGTTGGCCTGCTTTTAGTGAATTGGCTTACAAAAACATTTTGGAATTCTGATTAAGTTTTGTTGCCATGGTAACGGTGACTCGCAATCCGCCATATTATAAATAGCAATTTCTTTTCATGTTTGTACGCTAGTCTTTCTGTAACCTAACTAGATATGTCTTAATAAAGACATTTTCCAACAATATCATGTATTACAAAAGCAAGTGAAATAACTTATAATATATATATATTTTTTTCATTTTCTTAAGAAATTCCAAGTTATCCAATTAGCTTACCTGAGGATAGTTGTCCTTTATAAATAGATGACAACCTTTAACTTTCACCTTCTCCTGTGCGAGTTAAAGAGGTCTAAATAAAACAATCCAAGATAGCCGCCACTCTGGCTACTGAGTCACGTGATAAGCGCCTCCATGGTGACAAACTAGGTTAAAATATAGCTCTTCTTGAAACTATTGTACTAAACAATTCCAATAATGATCCATAGTAACATGAGATATGAAGAATAATCCATTTTTTCAGGCAAATGCGTTTTGAGCCATGCCTTAAACCCACTGAGGAGGTCTCGAAGGCTAAACAGTAAGTGAGAGGCTAAGTATGGTTGGAAAACATTGTCGACCTCTCCCCAAAACAAGATATCTCCAGCGGTTTTAAAAATCGAGAATTAAGGCACGATAGAGAGTTATAACAATGGGCGGTAAAGGGGCGTAGTAAAATTTCTACTTGAATTTTTTTTTTTTTTTTTTTTCTTCAAATGGCTCGAAGAAATGCCCTACCCGGACGCCGTCGCGAATGATTCGGTGAGGATCTACATCATGACGGTTAGGCAAATAGGCGGCAAATAGGCAAGAGACTCCCATACTGGTAAGTTACCGTGACCATTCTCGCCTTGAAGAATTTTGGGTCACGAAATTAACGGAGGGGCCAACGAAGGGTTGGGTTCCCTGTGTGATACTTCAAACATGAGTATCCGTTGCGTCTTTCTTATTTCTGCGGCAGCCGTTACGCGCGAGATGAAAAACAAAATTACCGCTTGCTTAACAAAAACAAACAAAATGATGCGATAACTAAAAGGGAACCCAACCCTTCGTTGACCCCAGCCCTGAACGCGAAGAACAGGGTGGTATAGAACACAGAGCAGGCTCCCCAGGGTCAACGAAGGGATAAAGGGATAAAGGGTACACAAAAAGTAAAGAACTTATAAACCTGACAAATGTTTTCTAAACGACCAGCGGGGTCCCTGTGGTATGGGAAAGCACAAAGATACCGTCATTAACAGCCTAGCTGTATGTATCAATAACAATAACAATAACTGGACCTGGTACGTTGACCACCACGCGGCTTCCAAAATGGAGGCAGCTTTTATGGCAATTTAGTTAGTACAAGGTCTAATAAGATCCAACATCTCCTGGGGATCAGTAAATACCACTGAGCGCGCGCGGATTTAATACGAGCTGCAGCAAATTTATCGGCCTAAGCATGAGTTTTTTTAGTATGGCACAAAGGCGCCTCCTGTGTTTCCAACTTGCTATAGCGCCTTAACTGTCCTTTACGGACCCTATGGTGGATAGGACAGAACAAGAATATGTATGCTGTAATTATACGAGTAAAATAATTAATAATCTTCACAGTTCCCTATCCCCACATGGTGAAACGAGATTTAAGTACGCTTGGACACACACAACACTTCTAAGACAGCGCACGCTTGAAGAATGACCACGGATGACACTGCTTATTAAAGTGCGAAAAACCTACAATGACCCTTTAACGCATGACTAGACTGACTAGATAAGACAATAGCGCTGTTCACGCCGACGTCATATATTGTTGTTAATATGCCAACGAGAGATCGATTGGTTAACAGAACAAAGGGCGCTATCCAATCTACGGTTGGAACTCATAGCATTACAAAGGCAATGTTGATATACAGTGAATAGCGATATAAATCGAGGTCCTGTTTCTTAAACCACTACACTTTATAGAACTTGAGAACTAACCACAGAATGATACATCTAAAAAACACTCGTAATTGCAAGCTACACGCATAAATTGCAGTCCGTATCCAAGGGATCAGACATTACATCTGTAAACCGCAACTGAAAATTGATACGGATATTTGCGGTTTACAAAATATATACAAACATTTACATATACTGTAACTCACTAAAGACTACAGGTGGCGCGTAATTTAAAAATGCGAAAACTCTGTCGAACGAAATATATAAGGCAAACCCAGAACCCGGATAATCATACAGAAAATTTGAAAGCTGCAAAATTAACGAAACTATATCAGCTCTGACACACGACAAAGGCGGACCTCGATGAGACTTGTGATAACAACTCTATAGATCAAAGACCAGTATGTTCAAAGAGCTACGAAATAAAATAAAACAGGCTAGAAATATGTACGTAATAGGGTCAAAACAGTACGAAAGACTAGGCTAACGAGCAGACCTAAAACAGCTAGATAAACAACAGTGTGTGAAGCAATAAAACAACCGAGCCCTCGCCGATGAACTGGAAATTTAAGTACGATATAATTTCAAATGGCAACTAGTATCCATAATGTAGCGTAAATATTCTCTTCGCCAACCAGCGGTATGCATAATATAGCAGGAATGTACCTTCGTCGAGCGGTATCCATAGATATCCGAACTGTATTCTTCGCCAATTGCGGTATTCAGAGATATATATAGACCTTCGCCTACGAGCGGTACCCAATTTACTTTTCGCAAACATGCGGAATTCAGAGCTATATAGATCCTCGCCTACGAGCGGTATCCGTAAATACATCCAAATACTCTTCGCCAACGAGCGGTATCCAAATAACAAATGATATACTCATCGCCAACTAGCGGTATCCAATGAGATATAGATCTTCGCCTACGAGCGGTATCCGTAAATACATCCAAATACTCTTCGCCAACGAGCGGTATCCAAATAACAAATGATATACTCATCGCCAACTAGCGGTATCCAATGAGATATAGTTCTTCGCCTACGAGCGGTATTCCAAAAGATAAGGCATATTTTTGTAGGCCAACTAGCCGAGTTAACAACGCAAATATATTGAACGTGAAATAACTAAGACTATAGTTACCTCAACCTGTAACGTCTGGAGAGCAGCAGGACAAGTCATGGCTGGAATTAGGAGCGACGGGAGCAGGTAAAGAATCCGCCATTATAGATAGGAGCTGGTGTCGGTTGGGAGGCCCAGCAAAAAACCAGGCTTGACCACCCGTTACGCCGATAACTGACAACGGAACACAGAAGACGCCGGAAATTTAAACTATAGGGGCCGCAAAGCATCATGCACGCCAGTATGCAGCTAACACCGATTGATTGGGCGATTCCGATAAACTTTCACGATGCGCTAATTAATATGCAGATGAAAATAGCTTGCTCAATTACCCCCTTTGAGCCCACGAGCAGCCCAAAGAGGGAAAAATTAGCCAGTAGTCATTCTAGTCTGTTCTAGTCATAGTATTTTTGTACCAGTTTTAGCATTATTTTTTGACTATCGATAAATTTTGCCGAGTTTGTTGGATTTAAGTTCACGAGATTTGCAAAGGGCAATCCGAACGCCCGCTCAATTGAAGTTTTTAAGACACCCAAAAAAGTTCCAAAGTTCTCGACCATCAAGTCGATGGCAGATTTCACTGCTTTTTTTGCCATGAGGGGATCCTCTTTTCTTGCATTTTTGCACCATTCACCAATGACATTTCTGAGAAATTCTCCATAACTTTCACAGACCATATTCAGATTTTGCATTGTTTCATAAGCTCTCTCTCTAATTCTCCGTTTTTTTGGTCACAAGCTTTAAATCTTGATCATCCGTTGCTGCTTTCGACGCTTTGTTGGTTGTTTTGGCGGGAGCTTGGTCGTTGCTACTTGTGGCGGGAAAGTCTGTATTTCAGGCGGGCTACAAGCGCTTGTACAATGTGTAGAGCTTACAGGAGACGATGATCTTGATGTTAATGGTGTACTTGGCAACTCTAACGTTGAATTTTCACCTGCAGTAGATGGGGAAGATTTATCAGAGCAAGTACTGGAATTGAGACTCGAGGGCGATTTTGGCGGGCTTTCGAGTGTCGTTCGTAAACGAAGTTCTGCTCGTAACTCGAGGAGGTCTTTAGCCGAAAAAGTCAACTGTTCTTGTAGTCTATCAACCAGCAAGCGCAAGTCCTCCGCATTCTCAGTTTGATGGTTTTTGGCATTGATTTTGGCTGAGTCTTGGTGATCACCCGTGTTAAACCCTCATACGTTTATGGCTTCCACGAGCAAAAAAAGTCGCAGCAAAAAGTCGAGCTTATATCATACCATTTGTGCTGTACATCTAGATCTGCTGAAGCATCTTTTCCAAATCTCGGATATGGTAGAGTCATATAAAAGATAGGGAGAACGATAAATATTAAGAAGGGTATTAGTGGGAACAAAATGCCTTAGCCTAGAAAAGATGCCAATTGTTTTACTAACTTTAGTAGAGATATAGGTAATGTGGTCTTGCCAGGTCAGTTTAGAATCTATAAGCACTCTATAAGAATCTATAAACAATATATCTTAAAAACTATTTAAAAATCTATACATTAATTCGTTCTATTTCCCTTTCTTCTTCAAAGTCACATTCATTAATGTTCATTGGGACCCGCCTTGGTGGTGCGTGAGCTACGTAGACACAATAATGCAGACCTTAGAAGAGCAAAAGATACTTTCGCTCGCATCCAACTAATAGTTACGCTATAATCTAAACAGTACATTTTTGAAATAAATACAAATTGTGTCCATGTATCAATACACTATCCCTACCTGGGATGTGCTTCAATGTCTCTTTGCTATCTCTGTGATCACTGACCTCAGCTGCTCAAAACTGAGCAAGAGTACTGGTATGTATTCATACCAATGATTGCAACCAACTCTGGCAAAATTCTTTATTCCACATACTCAACATAATACTAAGCATGTTTGCGGCCTTTTTTCTGAGTATTCGGTAAAGAAGAATTAACCATTGCTAAACAGTACAAAAATATATCTTTCTGACTAAAACTACTAGATGCTTGATTAACCTCAATCAATCTTTCAATAAAATCTTTACGCACCACTTCTAAAGCGGATTTTGAGCAACGAGAGAAAAGATTTAATTCATCCCATATCTCATTCAAATCACAAAGCCTACAGATTCGGGACTGATAAGGGATATTGTCATAACGTCCAGATTCAACGGGTAACTTGTGGGCTGAAATTCTTAACCTAGTTACTGCTCGGCGATACTTTACATTAGCCGCGTGCATTAAGTATTTTTCAAAGCCCACCCTTGGTTTTTCTCAATTGTTGTGATGGATGTGGACTTGGGAGACTGGCTGAGAGGTTCTCAATGAGCGACTGGACTTGGGCCGTTTGTGTTGGCGTGAAGCCAGTGTCGGATCCTTGGACTTAGTAAGGCTCGTGAGGGACAGAACCACCTTCCGCTGCTGCGTTGCTTTCATACGCTTTTGTTTGACCTCTTCCTGGAGATTGAGCCACCTGTGCGGTCTTTTGTGAGCCATTCTGCCCTTCAAAGAGAGGATTAGATCGAAGAAAACGAAAGCAGATCTAAAAAAGAACCTAAGTTTAACATCCTTGTCCGAGAAGACGCAACGTTCTGAGTTTAAACGAGAAAAAATGGGCGCCAATATCTCCTGAGCTAGCGGTTTTTCTTGTGACAGTCCACTTCCCACAGCGGTTACCGGCTATGAGAACAATCGGGCCGCGCCAAACAGTTTCGAGTGAAAGACAAAATTATATTTTTCCTAATTTGTCATATTTGAAAGTTTCCTACCTTGACTCTCTGTCGATAAAACTATGCTTTCCTTTTTTTCTGGTTTAAAATAGTAATTGTCTTTTATTAGCTCTTCTTCTTCTTAAATCTTATTATAAATTGAACAAAAACCCTGATATACAATATATGTATTAAAAATTCCTGATAAGGCTGGTCCGCCTGAATTAGATAGCCTATTTGCGGATCAGCCACTCCTGTAACTAATATTTCAAAGTAAGAATAAAAAAGTCTGAAGTCTAAGGATAATGAGGAAGTTTTATTTTTTTTTCATATTATTACTGTCATAAATTCTGAAAGTCATATAAAGTCATGTAGAGACAGATTAGTTGCAATGCAATCGAAGTCTCTGACCTTCTTCAGTCCAAATGCATGTGTCTAACAAAAATGTGAAAATGTGTCTAAGTACATTACAGTTGATGCTCGACGAGGTTTCATGCAAGCTGGAACCAGCTCATCGACCGAATTGGGGATGGCGTAAATATTGACTTTCCTGTGAGAGTAAGACTCTTTTTATCAAGACGTCCAAGAAGTCATACTCTCACAGGAAACCTTGTCACAGAGTTACGTAGGCTCCTTACAGAGAAGTTGAGCCTTCTATTCAATAAAAATGCATGTAGTATAAATGAGCTCTCTTAAACTCTCAGAGTTTGGCCATCTGAAGTTTTGTAAGATTTAAGTATACGTGTTTAAGTATATAAGAATGTTTTGCTGCAGAAATGCAGTAAATGTATGAGAATGAAGCAAATATTTACCTTGAGACAAGGTTGTATTACTTCACCAGTTAACTTAGAGGGTAGTTCTGTAAATGTTTTTTTCTTGTCCGAACCGAAGTTGACTGGTGAAGTCATATTCCCCAGCACCCTTTCCATCTGCATTTTTCTTCCCTAATATCAAATGTTATTCCACAGGACCGTATAGCAAGGCTCGAGACTGCGACCGATACTGTCGCAAAAGCAACTAGATTTTTGCGACTAAGAAATACGCATTAGTCGCAAAATCGCGAGTGAAAAGAGTTAAAAAAGGCTGCCCTGAAATGCTCTACTGTTATTGATATTGAAAAGTATTCATAGATGTTTCAGTGCAAATTGCTCACTGGCGCATGTATTATGGACTTTGGCCATATCTACAAGAACGCCTTCCATGGCGGCAATTTTTTCATGCGACCACCTTTTTTTAAATTTCGAGCCCTGTATATTAGCTTTAAGCTTTTTTGTGTGCTTTTTTTTCTGTTCTCTTTTCTTTTTGGAGTCTTCTAGTAGGTCCCACTCTTTCGCGGCCAACACAGTATTCTTTGTTAGTACATCTGTAATTCTCAGCAACAGATGAAGCTCATCTTAAGCAACATGTTCCGGTTCAATTTCTAGAAGGGTTTGGAATTCACAGCAATAGCTTTCATGTCCCACCTTGCATCCTTGTGCACTTTGCACCAACTGCAAGCATAAGCATAAGTCGCGCCTTCATTCCCATCATCATTAGTTTAAATTTGTAATCCCCTCCAAGAAAAAACACAAGGCTCACTTCTTTTTCATCAATGGTAATTTTTTGGTAGCACATCCTTGAAACCTTGCTGTAAGCTCTCATAAGATTGTAACCCTTTTACAACTGCAATAGTTACATTGCCTCTGGCAGCCATTATGTGCTCCCCACTTTGTAGGAGGGAAAATGATAGTAAGATAAAGTTCGACTTCCTGGTCATTCGTGCACTGTCCCCTGATATTTTTACCCGCAGATGTTCATTCTCTAAAAAGCTTTCATTAGAGTCTAAAAATGTTCTTACTCTGTCCTAAATAACTCGAACTTTAGCTTGGCACCATCTATGTTGCTGAGTGTTGGGTTAATGTGACAGAGTTGATTGAGCTGATGCTTCCTCTGCTTTACGAGATATGATTTAGGAAGTCAGCATCTGAAATCATGGTCATTTCATTATATAAATTCTCCCTAACAGCAAATGGATCAAGTAAAAAGAGTAGCTTTCGATTTTCTCCTTTTCATCAGGGGAGAGCTCCTCAAACTTGATTTTGTCATTTTCTTGAATATCGCAATTCTCTTCTTCCAGCTGCTCAAATGCTCTATCAACCCGACCTGAATCACAAATATACCTTCATAGAACTATAACTATTAAAAAAAGTAACATGTCCTCCAGCAACATGTACTATTAATAATACACATACCCAAGGTAGGTTAATTTCAAAGCATTGTTCTGCCTCTCCTTCGGAACGATTCCAGTGGCAGCGCTTATTGTACCCCAGGAACCATGTAGGTGTTTACATGGAGGAGGGTGACCCTTGGTTTTAGGGTTAATCCTTGTTTTCATAACGCTTGTGCCCTTGTTCAAAACTCTTAATCTACATTGGACATGCACGCAGCAACATATATTCTAAGAGAAAGCTTTTGCTGTGCCTCGATGGTCCCTTCGGATATGCCATACTGAAAGTATAGTTTGTGCTGAGTAGCGTTATAAGACAATTGATAATGTGGAATTTGCCTGTGAACAAACAGATGACCATTCCCTCTGCAGCAATGGCGACAGTCTCAAGTCAGGAGACTCCCAGTAGCAATTATCCTTGGGGTGGTTGTCTTTTCGATCATCTTGGCTGGATCGGCCTCACCATTTTTCTGTGAACACCATCAACAAAAAATGTCATCATCATATCATCGTCATCATCATCATTATCAGCACCATAAAAATATTCCTTTGTTATTTCTATCACAGTTGATAGCTGAATTACAGGAATAGGTCAGTTCACAATTAGTAAATAATAAATACATTGATGTCAACATTGAGAATATTATAATTTAGTATATACTACACGGGACCCTCCATAGATCGCGCGTTTTGATTGGTTCGCTATCTCGGAATATTGCCACAATATTCCGAGATGGAAAGCATTATCCGAGATTGAGCAGCCGGAGTGCAAGTGGTTCTGATATTTTTACTTTCTAATGGAACTATTTGATTCGAAATGCAACAAAAATCCTTCTCAATTAACTTATGTTAACTTGTGTCTCTTTAGTCTTTCAAGGTGAATCAGAGAGATACTTTATTTCTTGAACTTTGAAAATTTGCTGTTCTTGTTTTCAGTTCTTCGGAATCAGAGGTCGATGATTCGTTCACGGCACTTTTGAGAGGCGAATTACACTCACAACAACATATTAATTAAAGGCAATTTTGTCGAAAACATATCACAAGAAACTCTTAATCTACTTTGAACAATTATCCGGAGGTTGAAAGGCACAGTAAATCGTAGAAGCCAGCCATTGAGTGCAGTTTAAGAGAGAATTTCAGTTACACGTCGCCGTGTTGTTTCGCTTGATCACGAGCCATCGGGCGACTTCAAACGTATTTAAAGTGGTCTCTTTTTTATGAACAATGTCTTCTTCATTATCCCAGAGTTCGAATAGGTTAATTTCCCAAATTTCTGCTTGAATATTCCAAGTGAATCTTGAATTTCTCTGCAAGCGGGTTGAAAAATATAGTCATCCATCGGTGGTGAAATGGCGAGCAAATCAAAGTGTTTTCAGCGAGGCAACTCTGCAGTTCACAATCCATAAGCCAAGGCACAAAATGCTAATTTATCCCTCGAATCCATCCTTGCAACCTTCTTAAAACTTAAATGTTTTATCGTAGTCGATATTAAGGTTTTAAAACCAGTGATTTCTAGCGTTTTTGCTTCTCTAAAACAGCAGCAAGTTTCCACCATGTGCTGATTAGCCGAATGCTTGTAGTGAAGTCTGACGTAATGTCGCGTGCGTGACAAACGTCACGCATGCAGAAAGAGGCTACAAAATGTCGGCAAATGCCACATTTAGTGTTCTTCGGATATTTTTTGAGTGTTCCCGTGTAGTATATACTAAAACAATTATTCTCCTCAGGCTCCGTGAATAGTGGCGAATTGTTAAATATACAACACGCCAGGACCAAGGATACGTTACTAACAAACAAAACTAACAAACTGGGTGGCAGACCCTACTACGTATGGTGAAATCGAAAAGGCAAGCATGCTTTATCTTCCAAGAAGTCAAAGAGAACGACTCAGTTGCGAAAAGTGTGTGCAATTGGAGAGTATGGCGGCTTCCGTGTGTTTGCTGGAAACACGAAATGTTTACATTATTGTTTCGCAGGGAAAAACAAACAGATGCTCAAATAATCATGTTCTGCAGGCTTGTTCAACATCCAAAATCGTAAAGGAATAAAGCAAACTATCATTCAGCAGCTGGAGAAGTTTAGCTGTCATGGTTTGGTCTATTTGTTACCCGGTATGTACTTATTTTGGTACTTTGTGACATCTCGTTTCTGGAACTTGTTTGGTAATTTTGATACTCACCATGCAACTAATTCTCTCGAACTTATAGTCGAATTGTTAAATAGGTACCCATATGGAGGAATATTGATAATCTATATATTAATACCGTAAGGAAAATCGTGTCGACACTCGCTCCGCTCAGCCCTGAAGCTGTGCCGCCAAAAGAAGTTCGCAAACCCGAAGGGAAGGTGGAAATCTGGACCATGAGCGTGTTTTTGTTGGAAAAGATTCACCTCGGGCTAAGTTCTAATTCAAGCGATTTCTTAAGCGAGGGACAAAGCCGCCATCGCCGCCATGTTGAATTCTCCCACAGAAACTAAAAAAGAACTCGGTTCGCGCAGCCGAAAGCACCATTGACATTCAAACCTAAATGGTTCTCTTACAGATTACATACAGGAATGTGCAGGGATAATTCTAACTTGAAAGATTTGAGCTGAGAAAAATTTTCATTCAAGTTTCAACAAACGTACACACTACATTGCTTCCCTCGGAGCACGCGCTAAGTCATGCTAAGTCGAAATGACACATTTACAAAACAAAGTCCGTGAAAGTCATGAATAATATTCTCTAAGTATAAATCCTGACGGCTCTATCGCAAAACGAAGGACGCAATCCCGAAGAGAAAGAGGAATTCCCTCCAGTGGGCATGTTTTTGTTGGAAAAGATTCTCTTTGGGCTAAGTTCTAATTCAAGCAATGTTTTTAAGCGAGGGATAAAGCCGAAAAAATATAAATAATATAAACTAAAAAAAATTATTAGTCCTTAGACCATTTTTACTTGACCTGTTTCTTCTCTCCCCTCGCTGAGATATGATAAACATACAAACAATTCCGAAGTCAAATTGCGCTTTCGATTTTCACGGGTTCTTTGACCGATTTGAGAGACTGACACGCGTGATTTTGTCAAACCAAGCAGACCAGTGGAAAAAAAAAAATTCCTTTTGGGCTCACTTCATTTATTTCGGCATGACGGGGTACTCATGATGGGAGGTTATTAGTAATGTAAATCCAGCAGTTTATGGAAGGGGGAAATCATGAACCCCTCCCCACATTCATATGGCCATTGTGATTTTTTCCCCGTTTTTTTTTTAAACAGAGAACACTTTTAGTAAATTTCCCCCTTACACTCCGTGAATTTTTCACGGGCATCAGCTAGTGATATATATTAGTATAAACCAACTAGTGATCTATTGTCAATGCTGAATTGTTTGGACTTGCTTCGCATGTTTTTCCCTTACCTCATTGGTATATGGTTGCCATGTGTCTTCATGACAAAAGTCTCCCCCATTGTTTTCATGTTGTACTTATTGACATTTGGGTTTGGGAAGGGGTGTGTAGCAGCCTGGTTAACTTCTTTGTTAGCCCAGCTTTGCCACCTCTTATCAGCGCTTGGCTGAAATTCAATGGTGCACTGATTTTCATTTATGGTGATAACATTGCCATTTCATCAGTATGCTGCCTCCAGGGATCTTCAAGTGACTGATGCTTCTCTTGAAGGCTAATACAGTGGATCAGATACCGGTTATCTCTGCTTCCATACGCTCACCTAGGTTCGATATGGTTAGCTGGCTGGTCTCAGCTGCACCATCATCAGAGAATTATTACAATTGTTTTTTTTCGATCAACTAGCTCGGCAACTATGTACTCGAAGGGTGTAGTAGCGCGAGAGACGTGTTATGTCATGTTTCGCCTTTTATCGTTCACTTTTAAGTCGTGGAAGAGCTTTAGCGCGGGAGGAGTCAATTTACCTGATTTTTCCATACAAATACTGTATTTGTATTGGGAAGGGGGATGGATATTTTCTGGAACCACACATTTCTGATTAATACTTTTAGAACTTTTATATGATCCTCGACCACATCAGCCACAGATTTAGCTTTTTCTTTTTCTGGCCGAGGGCAAGCAGCAGCCTTGTACTTATTGATCTAGAGAAAAATGAAAAAAAAAAGAGAAAAAGTGCAACGAGCATTAGCTTACTAATCTCTATGTTCTTCACATAGTTTCACATGTTATCCAATACTATTTTCTGGGGGAATATACATGTATGCAAGCCTACCTTGCTTGCATGCATGGTTGCGCCTATATATCAAACTCTTCGACAAGCGAGCCATAATGTCTCTCTTGTGTCCTTCAATTTGCGGCAGTTGTTTGAGCACCTTGATTTTAAAATAAAAGTTCATATAAATTAGAATGCTACTAGGGGCATAGCCGGGGAGAGGGCCGAGCCCCTCCCTCTTCCCCAACACACCCCTTTCTGGGCCCCATCTCCTGTAGAAATCCTAGCTACGCCCCTGGATACTCATCCGGCATGGAACTGGGGTATAGGGTTGAGAGACATCTTACTTCACGCTGCTACATCATACTTTAGGTCTAATACAAAGTACTGGAGTTCCCTAATTACCCATAGAATCCATGAAATGATTAGCTATGCCTACACTGATTGGTTTGTGATTTAACTTTTTTTTATGACTGAGAATCCAAAAGCCATGTCATTTATACAGCCACTCAGAATCATTATTTTTTCATTTGACTGTATTAGGATTTACATATATCATTCATGGTTCTTCATGACAGTTTTTCATGCTGTACTACTTACAGTGAAACTCCTTTTTTAAAATAGACTTATGGGCAGCACGACACTAGACTTCTAGTTGCGTTCAATACTTTTGTTTATTCCGACGCGTTTCGCCTATACTTAGGCTTCATCAGGGAGTAAAGACAATGCAACTGTTACAACATTATTATACCCTAATCCCGGAATGGGATGGGCACGAATATACTTCCTGTTTACCTGTACAGAAGTGACTAATATTCGTAAATATGCTGTAGGAAGGCGTTTACGGAAATGCCAATTACGTTACTGGAAATGGTGTTAACATTTTGGGGGCTGCATGGTTTAGCGCTAAACCATGCAGCCCCCAAAAACATACTATTTACATAGCTGTGCTAGAGTAGGAGTAGATTTGTAGCAAACAATGGTGCTCAAATCAGGTAGATATCTCTGGATAGTTGCCTTGATTCTTGCATTGCTACAATTAAAGGTGGACTTAAAAACCACCATGCCACCAGTGCTACGCTTAGCTTTACGTTTAAGCCATCTAGATCTGTTACAATACTTAACATCCCGGAAGAGAGGCAACAGAAATCCTATAGGATAACCGCGAACCCTAAGGCGCTTCCAAAATTTCTCACGACTGACACAGAAGGCATCAAACGTGGAACTATTTCTGGCATAGCGCACAAGTTCTCCTTTTATGAAAGCTCTTTTATTGCTCGCGGGATGAAATGATTCGAAAGGAATGTACAAATACTTGTTAAGAGGCTTTTGATAGGTGGAAAATTGCAGCAGACTAGAGCTAGGTTCCTTGTAGAGAAACAAGTCCAGAAAGGCAATACTACTCTCTTCAATAACGTAGGTTAGTTTTATGCGGTCATTTCTATTATTGAGACAGCCTAGGAATGCCAAAAGCTTATCTTTTTCACCGGACCAGATAAGAAAAATGCCATCAATAAATCGCTTGTACAGAATGATATTGCTGGAATATTGCGTGACAATATCCTTTTCCAAGTAAAACATAAATGCATTAGCGACTGTGACTGCAAATGGGGTTCCCATGGCAATCCCAAAAGTCTGGTGAAAAATATCCTGACTAAATTCCGTGTGCATAAAATTATTTTCAAACACGAGTCTGGAAAACTGAATCAGAAGTGGAGTCTCGGGTGCGCGGGCCTCTCGAAGAAGCAAATCGAGGGCAACAATAGCTTTCCTGAAGTCCACATTGGGATAAAGAGAGATAACATCTGCCGTAACAAGAAAATATTGTGCGGGCAATTGCGTAGACTCCAAAATCTGAACCAATTCTCCAGAGTCCCTAAGTACCGTAGGCATTTTGATTTGAGGTTTAATAAACTCATCTACGAACACGCTAATAGGCCTAGTAATGTACGAGTGAGATGCCGCTATAGGTCTACCGACCATAGGTGTCTTATGGATTTTAGGGATGATATAAAATTTAGCAGGATCATAGAAATGATCGAAACTGCGCAAGAATTTTAAAGCGTCATCACTAATGAAATGGCTAAATGTTGACATAAGCTTTTCACGAGTAGCGATTACCTGTTGATGTTTAAGCGTCCACATTTCACGAGAAACAATCGAATAAGACTGGCTGTCACTAAGTTGCCTGAGAGTCTCTGTTTTAACCCAATCTGTAGAAACGAGAGCTGGTCCCAGGTTTTTGTCAGTACCAATAACACGCACAGTCTCATCAGTCTTGATAGCGTTAAGTTCCTCGCGATCTTTACGCGAAAGGTTACACTTCCACTGTGGTTTTGAGCAGATATTTCGCTTTAAATCCTTACGCATGTCGTAGAGCTTGTCTTCCAAGTCCGGGTTTTCCCTCGGTGGGCTCCAGTCAGACTTGACATACAGCTTCGGGTTGAAATCTGGATCAGATGGCTGTCCACTGAATTTGTAATGCAGACGAACACTACGACAAAAGTCCTGAATTTGCACATCGAACTGGGCCGGCGTTGGTGACTTGAGAGTTGGTCGAAATTTCAGACCAAGTCCAATTAACTTTGCCTGGCGTTCAGTCAATTGCAGGGAAGAGAAGTTATGAAATTCCGAGTTTCGTGGTAGGAGGTCAAGCAGGGGTCGTTTTGCCATTTTGTACAGCCATTTCTCGTAAATAGTTCTTTTATCTACGTTCCGCGGGCGGAATCTCGGCCTCGAGAGTTTTTTGACTGTGGCTTATTTTGCTTGCGGGATTGGCTTTTGCTTCGAGTAGGTTTCCTGGACCTAGACCTTCCACGCTGTTGACGTTTAGCGCCTGCAGTGTGTTGTTGTTTACCATTCTTGGAAGGGGCCGGCTTTCCACCGCTATCGCTCTTGGATGCTCGTTGGACTTCCTGGCGAATTATGTCCCTTATACTGCTCTCGTTGAGTTGAAATTCAGACTCGGTGTCCATGCTTGATTGCTTTTGCGCTTTCTCTTCCTTTTTCAGGGTGTCAGCCAGAGATTTCGATGTCTGGAGGGCGGCGCAGTTAAAGTACAATTCCTTTGCATAGTTTACCGCGGCCTTTGCCAGCTCGTCAGCTTTCTTTGCAGAAGTGCTGTCGTCTAGCGGGAAGAATGACCTCCATCTTTTGATAGTCGAGCCGATATCGTCTTTGGATGTTTGGATTGCTTGCTCCAGAGCGGGAACTTCAGATCGCAGACTTTCGATTGTCGCTTCAAGTAGTTTAATCTCTGCTTCTTTTATAATAGCGTCGAACTTCACTTGAAGCGAGGCTTGCGACTGTCCCTTGGCCTTGATTTGTTTTAAAGAAAGACCTCTGGGAGGGATTCCTTCGGCTTGACGCTTCTCCAGGAAATCTATTCTGCTTAGGATGTTCGAATGAGCTTTCTCGGCTTCGATTCGCCCATAGACTTTTGCCTTTAGCAGTGCCGTGAAGTTGTTGTCCACTGGAGAAGCTATCTCGGCTTTTGTCGGGCTTGAGCTTGTGCTACGGTGTCCATTAATTACGGTTTCACGCGCATTCACTCGTCTTTCAAGGGATGTGGCTCGGCTAGATTTTCTCAGAGTGAGAGAAAGACTGCTGTCCTTGATTCCGCTCGTGCCCGGTTGGTTTGCTAGTGACATTGTGGCTCCTTTAAGTTTCGTAGATACAATTTTTTAAAATAGACTTATGGGCAGCACGACACTAGACTTCTAGTTGCGTTCAATACTTTTGTTTATTCCGACGCGTTTCGCCTATACTTAGGCTTCATCAGGGAGTAAAGACAATGCAACTGTTACAACATTATTATACCCTAATCCCGGAATGGGATGGGCACGAATATACTTCCTGTTTACCTGTACAGAAGTGACTAATATTCGTAAATATGCTGTAGGAAGGCGTTTACGGAAATGCCAATTACGTTACTGGAAATGGTGTTAACATTTTGGGGGCTGCATGGTTTAGCGCTAAACCATGCAGCCCCCAAAATGTTAACACCATTTCCAGTAACGTAATTGGCATTTCCGTAAACGCCTTCCTACAGCATATTTACGAATATTAGTCACTTCTGTACAGGTAAACAGGAAGTATATTCGTGCCCATCCCATTCCGGGATTAGGGTATAATAATGTTGTAACAGTTGCATTGTCTTTACTCCCTGATGAAGCCTAAGTATAGGCGAAACGCGTCGGAATAAACAAAAGTATTGAACGCAACTAGAAGTCTAGTGTCGTGCTGCCCATAAGTCTATTTTAAAAAATGGATCAAGTAAAAAGAGTAGCTTTCGATTTTCTCCTTTTCATCAGGGGAGAGCTCCTCAAACTTGATTTTGTCATTTTCTTGAATATCGCAATTCTCTTCTTCCAGCTGCTCAAATGCTCTATCAACCCGACCTGAATCACAAATATACCTTTCATAGAACTATAACTATTAAAAAAAGTAACATGTCCTCCAGCAACATGTACTATTAATAATACACATACCCAAGGTAGGTTTAATTTCAAAGCATTGTTCTGCCTCTCCTTCGGAACGATTCCAGTGGCAGCGCTTATTGTACCCCAGGAACCATGTAGGTGTTTACATGGAGGAGGGTGACCCTTGGTTTTAGGGTTAATCCTTGTTTTCATAACGCTTGTGCCCTTGTTCAAAACTCTTAATCTACATTGGACATGCACGCAGCAACATATATTCTAAGAGAAAGCTTTTGCTGTGCCTCGATGGTCCCTTCGGATATGCCATACTGAAAGTATAGTTTGTGCTGAGTAGCGTTATAAGACAATTGATAATGTGGAATTTGCCTGTGAACAAACAGATGACCATTCCCTCTGCAGCAATGGCGACAGTCTCAAGTCAGGAGACTCCCAGTAGCAATTATCCTTGGGGTGGTTGTCTTTTCGATCATCTTGGCTGGATCGGCCTCACCATTTTTCTGTGAACACCATCAACAAAAAATGTCATCATCATATCATCGTCATCATCATCATTATCAGCACCATAAAAATATTCCTTTGTTATTTCTATCACAGTTGATAGCTGAATTACAGGAATAGGTCAGTTCACAATTAGTAAATAATAAATACATTGATGTCAACATTGAGAATATTATAATTTAGTATATACTACACGGGACCCTCCATAGATCGCGCGTTTTGATTGGTTCGCTATCTCGGAATATTGCCACAATATTCCGAGATGGAAAGCATTATCCCGAGATTGAGCAGCCGGAGTGCAAGTGGTTCTGATATTTTTACTTTCTAATGGAACTATTTGATTCGAAATGCAACAAAAATCCTTCTCAATTAACTTATGTTAACTTGTGTCTCTTTAGTCTTTCAAGGTGAATCAGAGAGATACTTTATTTCTTGAACTTTGAAAATTTGCTGTTCTTGTTTTTCAGTTCTTCGGAATCAGAGGTCGATGATTCGTTCACGGCACTTTTGAGAGGCGAATTACACTCACAACAACATATTAATTAAAGGCAATTTTGTCTAAAACATATCACAAGAAACTCTTAATCTACTTTGAACAATTATCCGGAGGTTGAAAGGCACAGTAAATCGTAGAAGCCAGCCATTGAGTGCAGTTTAAGAGAGAATTTCAGTTACACGTCGCCGTGTTGTTTCGCTTGATCACGAGCCATCGGGCGACTTCAAACGTATTTAAAGTGGTCTCTTTTTTATGAACAATGTCTTCTTCATTATCCCAGAGTTCGAATAGGTTAATTTCCCAAATTTCTGCTTGAATATTCCAAGTGAATCTTGAATTTTTCTGCAAGCGGGTTGAAAAATATAGTCATCCATCGGTGGTGAAATGGCGAGCAAATCAAAGTGTTTTCAGCGAGGCAACTCTGCAGTTCACAATCCATAAGCCAAGGCACAAAATGCTAATTTATCCCTCGAATCCATCCTTGCAACCTTCTTAAAACTTAAATGTTTTATCGTAGTCGATATTAAGGTTTTAAAACCAGTGATTTCTAGCGTTTTTGCTTCTCTAAAACAGCAGCAAGTTTCCACCATGTGCTGATTAGCCGAATGCTTGTAGTGAAGTCTGACGTAATGTCGCGTGCGTGACAAACGTCACGCATGCAGAAAGAGGCTACAAAATGTCGGCAAATGCCACATTTTAGTGTTCTTCGGATATTTTTTTGAGTGTTCCCGTGTAGTATATACTAAAACAATTATTCTCCTCAGGCTCCGTGAATAGTGGCGAATTGTTAAATATACAACACGCCAGGACCAAGGATACGTTACTAACAAACAAAACTAACAAACTGGGTGGCAGACCCTACTACGTATGGTGAAATCGAAAAGGCAAGCATGCTTTTATCTTCCAAGAAGTCAAAGAGAACGACTCAGTTGCGAAAAGTGTGTGCAATTGGAGAGTATGGCGGCTTCCGTGTGTTTGCTGGAAACACGAAATGTTTACATTATTGTTTCGCAGGGAAAAACAAACAGATGCTCAAATAATCATGTTCTGCAGGCTTGTTCAACATCCAAAATCGTAAAGGAATAAAGCAAACTATCATTCAGCAGCTGGAGAAGTTTAGCTGTCATGGTTTGGTCTATTTGTTACCCGGTATGTACTTATTTTGGTACTTTGTGACATCTCGTTTCTGGAACTTGTTTGGTAATTTTGATACTCACCATGCAACTAATTCTCTCGAACTTATAGTCGAATTGTTAAATAGGTACCCATATGGAGGAATATTGATAATCTATATATTAATACCGTAAGGAAAATCGTGTCGACACTCGCTCCGCTCAGCCCTGAAGCTGTGCCGCCAAAAGAAGTTCGCAAACCCGAAGGGAAGGTGGAAATCTGGACCATGAGCGTGTTTTGTTGGAAAAGATTCACCTCGGGCTAAGTTCTAATTCAAGCGATTTCTTAAGCGAGGGACAAAGCCGCCATCGCCGCCATGTTGAATTCTCCCACAGAAACTAAAAAAGAACTCGGTTCGCGCAGCCGAAAGCACCATTGACATTCAAACCTAAATGGTTCTCTTACAGATTACATACAGGAATGTGCAGGGATAATTCTAACTTGAAAGATTTGAGCTGAGAAAAATTTTCATTCAAGTTTCAACAAACGTACACACTACATTGCTTCCCTCGGAGCACGCGCTAAGTCATGCTAAGTCGAAATGACACATTTACAAAACAAAGTCCGTGAAAGTCATGAATAATATTCTCTAAGTATAAATCCTGACGGCTCTATCGCAAAACGAAGGACCCAATCCCGAAGAGAAAAAGGAATTCCCTCCAGTGGGCATGTTTTTGTTGGAAAAGATTCTCTTTGGGCTAAGTTCTAATTCAAGCAATGTTTTTAAGCGAGGGATAAAGCCGAAAAAATATAAATAATATAAACTAAAAAAAATTATTAGTCCTTAGACCATTTTTACTTGACCTGTTTCTTCTCTCCCCTCGCTGAGATATGATAAACATACAAACAATTCCGAAGTCAAATTGCGCTTTCGATTTTCACGGGTTCTTTGACCGATTTGAGAGACTGACACGCGTGATTTTGTCAAACCAAGCAGACCAGTGGAAAAAAAAAAAATTCCTTTTGGGCTCACTTCATTTATTTCGGCATGACGGGGTACTCATGATGGGAGGTTATTAGTAATGTAAATCCAGCAGTTTATGGAAGGGGGAAATCATGAACCCCTCCCCACATTCATATGGCCATTGTGATTTTTTCCCCGTTTTTTTTTTTAAACAGAGAACACTTTTAGTAAATTTCCCCCTTACACTCCGTGAATTTTTCACGGGCATCAGCTAGTGATATATATTAGTATAAACCAACTAGTGATCTATTGTCAATGCTGAATTGTTTGGACTTGCTTCGCATGTTTTTCCCTTACCTCATTGGTATATGGTTGCCATGTGTCTTCATGACAAAAGTCTCCCCCATTGTTTTCATGTTGCACTTATTGACATTTGGGTTTGGGAAGGGGTGTGTAGCAGCCTGGTTAACTTCTTTGTTAGCCCAGCTTTGCCACCTCTTATCAGCGCTTGGCTGAAATTCAATGGTGCACTGATTTTCATTTATGGTGATAACATTGCCATTTCATCAGTATGCTGGCTCCAGGGATCTTCAAGTGACTGATGCTTCTCTTGAAGGCTAATACAGTGGATCAGATACCGGTTATCTCTGCTTCCCATACGCTCACCTAGGTTCGATATGGTTAGCTGGCTGGTCTCAGCTGCACCATCATCAGAGAATTATTACAATTGTTTTTTTTCGATCAACTAGCTCGGCAACTATGTACTCGAAGGGTGTAGTAGCGCGAGAGACGTGTTATGTCATGTTTCGCCTTTTATCGTTCACTTTTAAGTCGTGGAAGAGCTTTAGCGCGGGAGGAGTCAATTTACCTGATTTTTCCATACAAATACTGTATTTGTATTGGGAAGGGGGATGGATATTTTCTGGAACCACACATTTCTGATTAATACTTTTAGAACTTTTATATGATCCTCGACCACATCAGCCACAGATTTAGCTTTTTCTTTTTCTGGCCGAGGGCAAGCAGCAGCCTTGTACTTATTGATCTAGAGAAAAATGAAAAAAAAAAAAGAGAAAAAGTGCAACGAGCATTAGCTTACTAATCTCTATGTTCTTCACATAGTTTCACATGTTATCCAATACTATTTTCTGGGGGAATATACATGTATGCAAGCCTACCTTGCTTGCATGCATGGTTGCGCCTATATATCAAACTCTTCGACAAGCGAGCCATAATGTCTCTCTTGTGTCCTTCAATTTGCGGCAGTTGTTTGAGCACCTTGATTTTAAAATAAAAGTTCATATAAATTAGAATGCTACTAGGGGCATAGCCGGGGAGAGGGCCGAGCCCCTCCCTCTTCCCCAACACACCCCTTTCTGGGCCCCATCTCCTGTAGAAATCCTAGCTACGCCCCTGGATACTCATCCGGCATGGAACTGGGGTATAGGGTTGAGAGACATCTTACTTCACGCTGCTACATCATACTTTAGGTCTAATACAAAGTACTGGAGTTCCCTAATTACCCATAGAATCCATGAAATGATTAGCTATGCCTACACTGATTGGTTTGTGATTTAACTTTTTTTATGACTGAGAATCCAAAAGCCATGTCATTTATACAGCCACTCAGAATAATTATTTTTTCATTTGACTGTATTAGGATTTACATATATCATTCATGGTTCTTCATGACAGTTTTTCATGCTGTACTACTTACAGTGAAACTCCTGATACACCCTGGTTCCCATCAGCACAAAACATTGGGTGTGATCTAGATTGGAATCCCAGACCCTTTGCTAGAACATGGAGGGCCAGGGACTTCTCCACATTCCTTTCTTGCGAATATAGCACCCCAATGCTACTCTCAGCTACAGGGAATAATAAATAAATTTAAAAAAATTAAATTTGATATAAAATAAATCAAATTATTTGAAAAAATATTTATCAAAATATTTGTGTATTAATGATCCAAATACTAAACATATTTTATCAGCCTCGCTAACTAAAAGTGACCATTATTTCCTTTTGATTGGAATATAGCAAGTTTAAACAGGCTCAATAATTTATACTTAACAATTAGTCGCCGAAGGCGACGTAAATATCGGCGACTAATTGTTTTAGTATATATTACTCACGCGACTTTTAAGATTTTTGACCAAAAAAATCAGGTTTTGGGGTATTTTTTTAGTATCTCGTAATAAAGTGCGCGCGCGATCCCCAATGCGTTCAATGTTCAAGCAAAATATTCCGAACGTCTCGACCAATGAGCGCGCGGAATCGCTTGAGTATTTATACTAAAGTGGGATATTTCTCCCACAGAAAGTACAGGAAAAAATCATTCATGGTCCCCTGTGTAAACTTGATAACTTTTGCTTTTGGTTATCAGTTTTAAGCAGAATTATGTTTTTTTATTTGAAATACTAAAATTGGACTGAATACAAACTTCTAAAATGGTAGCTGGCAAGTGAGTATTGATATTTTAATGCGAGAAAGGAAGTTATATGCAATTTTCGATTATATCTCTTTAAAATAACCAAAAATAGATTCAAAATGACATACACAATGTTTTGAACTCTTTGTTCAGCGAGACATTTTCCGAACTCGGTGAAACCGGCGAACATCGCGTGCGTTTCCATGCAACTGGAACCCTGTGCATAGCAACGATTTCTATGGCAACCAGTTAAGTCCCTACAACCTTCCATTATCCCATCCGTGAATACAATTCCCTGGCATTCCTCTAAAACTATAGGATTTGTGTTGGGTCTTAAAACATACCATACAGGCGAACCATGGTAACCCTAAGCTTGAGGGTACGTTTGTGGTAAGGAAAGATCTGCCAAACAACGATGGTTCTGTATACGAAAATTTCCTGTCCTTTCTTCTTGCACTCTTAATAAAAATAATCAAGTCAGGTGAAACGTCTTCAAGCCGTGTTAGTCATTACCATATTTATTACCATATTTATTTACTAGTTGTAAAAATGGAGAATTCAGTCACAAAAGCGACAATTATACAGGAGCAATTGGATAATTGAATTGTCGAATATAACATGGAGGCGTGATCATACAGGCAACATCCCTTCATCAAATAGCTTATTTTGCATGACCTTCATACTTTGCATTTTACATGACCTTCATACTTTTGTGCACTTCACCTTTCACTGTCGGGATCATTGTTAGTAGATATCAATACCGATCCTTTGGGGGTTTGTAGTCACTTTCGAACGTTGGGACAAGCCGCTCTGGACTTGCAGGAGCAACTCCCCCAAAGAAACGGTTATTTTTGGGTCATCCAATAAGAGAGTCAGGGATGACCTACAAATCGTTGAGTAAAGCTGTTATCTGAAGAAAACAAGGGAAAAAAGAATACAATTGATTGATAATTACAGCTTATGCCTATATTGGTCACATTAAAAATCAACACAGTGATGAGTTGTGGCAATCTGCAAGACAGCGATCCAGGCAATCCAAAAGTCATGTCATTTATACAGTCACTCAGAATCATAAATTTTTCATTTGACTGTATTACGATTTACATATATCATTCATAGTTCTTCATGACAGTTCTTTCATGCTGTACTACTTACAGTGAAACTGCTGATACACCCTGGTTCCCATCAGCACAAAACATTGGGTGTGATCTAGATTGGAATCCCTGACCCTTTGCTAGAACATGGATCGCCAGGGACTTCCCCACATTCCTTTCTTGCGAATATAGCACCCCAATGCTACTCTCAGCTACAGGGAATAATAAATAAATTAAAAAAAATTAAATTTGATATAAAATAAATCAAATAATTTGAAAAAACATTTATCAAAATATTTGTGTATTAATGATCCAAATACTAAACATATTTTATCAGCCTCGCTAACTAAAAGTGAAAATTGGTTTGAATAAGGTTTGTTAACTGTGTGGCTTTAGGAAATATACTGCGCTACGTTTTGGTGCTTTTAAAGTGTATGAAACACACTTAACACATCAATTTTTGCAAGAATTATAACAAAGGGGTTCCTTTTTCTCAATTCAGTATATTAAAGGGGTACCGTTTTCCTAATAAAAAGGTAAGGGTACCCCCCCCCCCCCCCCCCCCCGCCGAGGTACTCTGGAATTCTACACTTAATGCACATTCTAGCAGATAGTTTTTTACTTACTCCAACTTGTCTCTTTTGCCCCTTGCATGGCCTTCATATTGCGTAGCAATACAAACGCGCATGCCAGCTTAAAAGCTGTTGCACTTGCTCCGAAGTTTGCAGCATGCATCAAGAAGCTGTGTGGATTACATAATTGCACACTTATCAATTTATGTAACAGCATTGACAAAACTGAAAGCTACATCACTTTATGAATATTCATTCATGAAATAGGAATTTTTCTAGAATTTATTTTCCTGGAAATATTAGTTTGCAGTTGAATTATCATTTTTATGGAGTCTCGTATCAAATGCTGTGCTCACGTCTTGCATACATCTAACAGAGAATCTCTGTCCAGTGCTAATGTCTGTGGAGAAGGGAACTGCTTCCTCATCCACAAAAAAGAGCACATCTATATTTTTATAGCATACTTTTCCCATACTTGACCTTTTTAGCGGAGCTCCTTTTCGGCCGAAGGCCGCAGAGCGGAGCACCATAGGTATCTCAGGAAGAATACAATAGCTCAAAGTAGAACTCAGGTACACGATGGACTTCATTTTTCATGGTTCAGCGGTATTCCCATTTGGGTATCGCGGGCGCGTCCGTGCGTGTCTGCGTGCCCCACCACAGGTAAACCAAGACCTTTGCTTGGATGCTCAGACTTCAATACCGTCAGGATATGGCCCATGCAAGCAATGACGGCGGTACTGTTCTCCATGGCGTCCATGAACGTCTGGTGCTGTAAGGCCCCACTGAATGTTCTTCTTCGACTGAGATGTGGGAAGATATACCCTGTTTGCCGAACCAGTTGGCTTGTGCCTCGCGATACTTCTGGGGTAGAATCTTCATGGCCCAGTCTTGCGTCATCAAGACACTGTCTGGAGTGAGCTCACTCAGCGCCTTCAAATGGTTTGCCCTGTTGGATACTAGATGCGCCTTCCAGGCGTTGACCGCGTCTACTGCTTGGCGGCAAGTACAAGCTAGGCTGTCGCACTCAATGGGTCCAGAGACAACCCTGTCCATGGTTTTCACAGACTCCACGATATCCCTTAGAACAAGTGACAGCTCCTAACAAGAGGAGCAGCCCATGTAGTGTTGGTTGACACGATGCGGCGAATGAGTGATGCAATGGTCTGCCACCGGGCTGTTATTACAAACGTATACCTACGGAAAGACCAACATACAAAATAATATTGCTTTCTCGGTTTTACTGTTCTGCGTATTCTACTCTATTTTTTTGGAATCGCTAGTCAGATGCAAGGTGCACGCTATACTGCCATTTTAGAAATGTATCCACGATTTCACCGAGGCATCGGTGATTTGATTGGAGAGTTATTTCTCTTTACTTAACGGAAAAAAGAGCTCGTTTGCAGACGAAAAGTGGATTTTTGCGAGGTCAAGTTAACACATAGTTCTAGTGTTTCGAAATCTAAACAACATCTTTGAAACTCGAGAGCTTTGATTATATCTCTACAGATTCAAACTCAATCGAAAAACCAATTACTGTCTGAGGATATTTGTTGGACTGTTATTCACGTTTCATCAGGGATTTTTGATTTTTGTGAACAGCTACCATCGCTCTATTTCAGTTGTCAAACGTACATCGATCTATCCGATAAAGCACGTCAAAGAAACCCTATTAGCGGGAACAAAAGTGGAATTCTTTAAAAATTCGTTAAATATTCAATTTTCAACACTGGCAAATAAACATCTGCTTAAAATGATAATAATTATGTGCTCTTCAGTTCTGCCAGCTTAAAGCTTAAAGGCCTTCCATTTGTTTCAATCTACTTTGTTGGTACGGTAGAAAACGGCCTCAAAGCGCTAGCCGTACCCCTTGTTCGACCCGACACTAAACTCGGCCGGATTTCTGCGAAAATGTTGACCGCAACGAGATAAAAAAAATGTATCGTTAGAATCAGCTGATAACAGGCTTCTTACTGACATGTAATGTAAAAATCCATTTTTCCAGCTTGAGTCGACTGTTACAGACAGAAATCTTTCACCATGAATGCCTGGTTAAGGGTTACCCTGGAAACCAGAGGCTCGAGGTCCAAAGAATTAAAATTTTCGAGCGTAGCGAGAAAATTTTAGGCAAGGTCGAGCGCAGCGAGACTTTGCCACGAGAAGCGAAGCGACGAGCCTCTGGGGGCGTCTGGTACGATTCCCGGTTGACAGTTATCCAATTAGCGTGTCGGGAAAAATCGGTTTTCCTTCACGTGCCCGCTGCGCCTGTCCTGACAGCTGTCAAAAAGTGTTTACATTTAGATTTTGCGCCACGTTCGAGTTACGACAACGCCGGTGTTAAAAATACGCTACGAGTAGATCGACAGAAATATTTAGAATTTGCAGTTGTAATCCCCTCCTCGTCTACGTCTTGGTCGCAAAGCATGCTGCCCCCTCGTTTGTTGGAGCTCAGTTTCGATCAGTTATGTGAGACGTTATTAGCGACATCATTGGACGAATTGCTAGGAGAATTGGCTCGGAAGGGTAGCTACCACAACCACTACTCAGTCGCGAACACAAGTCTTGAATGACTTCAAAAATCAGAGACTTTCTCTTTACTGTCGAAAGAACAGCTAGGACATCCTCTTCATAATAAACAAGACAACGGTTTCGTCGCAAACAATAGCTATTTCAAGCAATAACAACTCATAAAGGTACGGAAGCGATCTTTGTCACACATTCCTCAAGCAACAGCTACTATCAAACTGCCAGGGCCAGGATCTGACTCGGAACGGATTAACCCAACAATCGAGTACGCGCGCCTCCAGAGGCTGACGCCAGCTCTGAGTTTCCTGAGAAACAACACAAACGCGAAAGGGCAGACTTTCAGCATCTGGTCCCCAGGGTAGGTTAAGGTCTTGTGAAAGGTAAAATTTGTAAAAATCCATATGACTTTTTCCCCCGAAATTCAGTTGATACAGTCCTAAAGTATATTTTATAAAACCAAAAATGATGCGTCAACTGTTTTCCTAGGCTTCAATTGCGCATTCTTTTATATTACCCGCCACTCATTTTCTGTAATTTAATTAACTTAAGGCATTTTCTAACACTTAAATTTTAGGTCAAATTTTCACCGTGGCGAAGCTCCTGACCCCGCACGATTTAAGATATCGGCGTCAAATTTCCTGTGTCGTTAGCAAACGATAACAACTTAAAAACCGTGTGAGGGAATTTTTTAGTTATTACTTGAAAAAGATTTTATGATAAATTTGGAGGCCATAAACTGTAAAAAATGCGACTTTCAACTTTGCGACGTAATATTTGCAAAATATCGAAAATCGCTCACACAGTTTTGCAGTTCATTTCTTCGAGACTAAAATCCGACAAAGTGAAATTCTGCAACACCCCGCTAGTGGTCTGGAGCTACTCATGTAAACAAGGTCGTTTTTAGTTCGGGGTCTTACAAGAAAAAAATTACATTTCGATAAACTAAACAACTTCATAAGATAGAGTAATCTTTAAGCTTTAAAATGATATATAGCTGATTATCATAGCATAAATTGCGGCGCGACGAGAACTTTTTGCCGAAGACACCCCTTCACGGGTTTACAGAGACCTTAACCATGGAAGCCTGGAATTGCCTGGGACTTTGCTCGATTTTGAACTGTCAATTTTAAATATTTCCCAAGGAAAGCCGTGTGAACCTTGAAACCCTGTCCACATGCTAACTCTTCCCCAGGAAAGCCTGCTGAACCATGGAAACCAGTGGAAGTTAAATTAAAACTGTCTTGCCTATCTGTCGTGGGCGATTTGTACGACAAAAAAAAAATAATTTCATTCTACCTCGCCAGCTCGTCCGAATGAAAATCATTTTCTTACTTCTTACTCATGGCTTGCTCGCACATAAACGATAACAATCATGACACAGTTGTATCGCGTAGTACAACAACCTGGATCACTAAATACACAACGACTCGATGGGGGCAATTGGGTCTTTATTCCTGTAAGACCGACGCGATTACCCCCTAAGGGGTAAAAAAAATAATAGTAATAATTCAATCTAATGGTGTAACAACTCGCACGGCTAAGAGCACTGACTACACGCTGGCCGGTAAGACTGTGCAATGACCTTTCTACCCTAGAAATAATTGGTTACTAATCAGTTACTCCCTGCTTGATATGTAATCATGATAAACAAAGGTCTATCACTCACTAAATACTCAACGACTCGATGGGGGCAAATGGGTCTTTATTCCTGTAAGACCGACGCGGTCGTTCAAATGATCGCGGACCAACACGGAGGTCTGTTGGAGGGAGAGTGGCCACCCTTCAGCGTCGGGTGAAAACACATGCGTCAGAGTCTGGTCTCGTGTTATGTCTTGTATCAGTCGACTCTGTAGTTGTCGCAGTGCGTCAGGTCTGTCCAAGTCGTGTGATTGTGTGATGCAGTGGAGTGCCAGATGTAAGCAGTGATGGAGAGTGCATGATGTGTGCCTGCAAATGATGTCTGCGAATACGGCCTTGAAAAATTGTTGTATGGTAAGGGTTGTTGATGGTTGTATGCGTGGCCTAATGAACGCAGTTGTAACATTGTTTACTGTTAGATTTTGCATGCGTGGCGCGCGCGATTGTGCCCATGTGTATGTGTCAGTCTTGTAAGTGTCTAGTAGCAGTCGCGGTAGGTCTCATAACAGTGTGTCGTTGTCAATGGCCGTCTGGGCGCTGGTCATGAACCAGTTGTATGTCTCCATGGTCGTTGACGTAGTGTCGGTGTTGTAGATCTCAGTGTATGGCGTCACTGTAACTCGGCCATTGAGAACGTCGCTGTCGTCAATGTAGACGTTTGTTCCCAGTAAAGTCAGTCTGGCCTTTCGTTGTCGTTCCGCCGTCCGTCCAAGTAGTCGTCGAATTGGTCGTAATGTTCTCTGGTTTCCAGTACATACGTACTTCAGTAGTCGTTCTAGTGCGCGTGTTGTAGCAACTGTTGTCAGCTTCGGTGTGTAGTCAACTTCCAGTCTGTCGATGCAGTCTCGTATCGGGTTGTAAAGTGCATCAGTCATGTGGCGTAAGTAACAGTTGAGTTTACGTGTGTCCAGGGCGAGTATCGCCTGTCGTTCGTCCACGTCAAAAAATCGGTTCAGGTAGCAGTTTGTCGCGTTTGTCACGGCGTTCGTCAGGTTTGCCACGTCGTGTCCAAAGTCCAGTACCAGTTCAACTCGTGTCGGTTTGTCAGAGTCGTCACCGAGTGCCACATCAAGTTGTTGTAGTCGTCGTGTCTCGTTACATGTTGCACTTGCGTCGCAAAATCTTATTGGCATGTTTCTGTTGTCTAATCCGTGTGTGGTCCTGTGCCGTCAGGTCTTAGATCTGTCCTGCATCAAAGAGTCCAATGTTTTGAATGGCTCTGTAACACGTCGAGTAAAATTGTGCGTAACGTAGCGTCTTCGCGAGTCCAAAGTTCTGTCTAGTCGCGTCAGTTGCAGTCTGTGGCATGTCGGTCAACATCACGTTAGTCATTGAGTGAGTCCCCATGTTTGCGTATTTCGTCGTCGTCAGTCCGTCGAAAGAGTATGTGCGCCAGCTCAGTGTGCAGTGTGGTTGTGAGTACTCCTGTGCTATGTGCATGATCGATGCTCGTGCGTTCTGTGGAAGTAAGTTATGTAATAGCTGAGCTGGTACGTCTGCGTTGTTGTCTGTCACGTCCACGTGCATGCCAGATCGTGTGGCAACAAAAAAAAAAATCGTAGAGTCAAACAAAATACTGTCGTCGTCGTTGGTAGTCGCAAAGTCGATCAGTTGTCGCAGGTTTGGCGCAAGTTAATCCCAATCCGAGCCGAAGAGGGTCACAGCTCCCTCCCCCAGGGTGTTGCTCCTCCGTGTGGCAGATCCTGGAGGTAATTGCCTAACGGCTGGAAGGAGGCACTTGGAAGGTGTGAACTCTCGATAGTATGCTGTCTTTGCGTACTGTTGACGTTGAGAAAAGGATTGTTAGATAATCTGTTTTGTATTGTTTATCATGGGAGGAAATACCGTCGGTTGCATCCACCAGACTACACGCTTGACAATTGAACCTTGAAAATTGAAGTTTGCCTGCGCGAAGCCTTGGTGACGCTAGTTACACTAGAAAAAGGTGAAAAGTTCAGTTGATTTATTTCCTTTTGATCAGAAAAAACTACCAGGTTAACCAAATATTATCTTTTGCTATGTTTGTCGTTGAAACAAAAGCGATGACATGAAGCTTTTACAAAACAGTTCAATTTTGGCTGTCAAAACATTGCAGTTTACTGTCAAAACAAAGACAACGAGTAGCACTTGTTGTCGGTAGAAATTGGCACATCTAGAAATGGGGGACTCATATGGAGACAGATAATTCTAACTGAGTATTGTAATGCAAGTAAAATATAACATGCTTATCTCGTATTCGTCACGCGATATGATTAGCGAAACTTGGTTGTTTGCAACGTAGAATAGCGGCACCTTCAGGATGGTGGTGTTCAAGCCGGGATCGGCTTGCTGAAGTCCCTTTAAGGTCCTGGTGTTTATGAACTGTGGTGTAGCATCTTAGATAAATGAAGATATAGAAAGATTTAGCGCTTTGTTTCATAGCCCATGAATTCTGATTTGGGTTCTGTTTCTGTTGGGTCTGTTGAATGGGCTTAGGGTTAAGGTCGAGGCTTTAGTATGTTAGATAATATTGCTTTACCTTTTTTAATCGAAACATTCCCAAAAGGCTGTAGGAATGATACGTCCCCTGGACTGCCCACAATCAGCAGTCCATCGATGTCGGTTGTCTTCGATTGGTTGCCTTGGACGTGCGAACTCGTGAAGCTGAAATCCGCGTCTCCTCGCATTAGCTCTGGTCAATTGTAATGATCAATTAGAGTTTCCATTGAAGCGTCTCCAAAGTCGAGGGGCTAAAGGAGTGAGGAGTAGCAAACATTATAATCTGGATTCCTGTAGAGTTAGCTCACAAAGGCGAGTTAGCCTTTTGATCGAGGGTGAGGGTAAACAAGAGCAGAGTCATTTTTAGCTACCATTCATCTCGACATTTGAATCCTCGACCCTCGACCAAAATGTGAAGTCCACAAAGGCCGTCCATAAATAAAGGTTTATGTAGAACGTAATGCACGTTGAAATGGTAAGAAATACTATTCAGTGTTACAATTACCGTGTCCATGTCCATGTTCATGTCCATTTCGGTTTCTTTTCGATCGACGTTTTTGTAGTCCTTTAGGGTTTAGGTTTTCCTGCTTTAAAAAAAAAAAAAAAATTCAATCTAATGGTGTAACAACTCGCACGGCTAAGAGCACTGACTACACACTGGCCGGTAAGACTGTGCAATGACCTTTCTACCCTAGATATAATTGGTTACTAATCAGTTACTCCCTGCTTGATATTTAATCATGATAAACAAAGGTCTATCACTCACAAAGAAAGATTAAAAGAAAGGTTGAAATTACTAACCTCGAAAAAGCAAATTCTCATTTCTAGACGAAGCAGCACGGCCAGAAGAGAAAGACGGAGCAGAACGAGCACCCAAAAACCTGTCATGATCTTTCTTCTGTATCTTTTTGGCGGCTTTGTCCTGAGCTTTGCGAATACGTTTCTCGTCCGCGGAGTCGTCCGCCAATTTGTCACTCTCGTACTCATCAACAGCTAGCCATCCCGCTTCACTCTTATCTGCGAGTTTGATAAGCTTCTGTCTCTTTTCGACAATATTTCTTACACGTTTAAAACTTCGAATTAAACAAGAACTGTTTGATATTTCCTTTTTTTTTAGGTTCTGGGACTCAGGTTCCCTATGCAATTTCCTGGTCTCCTTCTCAGTATAATTCGCCGAAACGCCTGAGCGAGTGGAGGCAAAATCCGATAAACAGGCATCCAAATATCCCTTAATCTTATCAAAAATTTGCTCAAATGTTCCACTATCTGAAGTTCTCTCAGTCTTTTGCTCAGTTTCATCTGAAGGCATACTTGAACATTCAAATCAACCGCTGGTTATTCTGAAATGCGATACCTGGATGGTAAACGACTTCGAGTATAGCGTATATATACTTATCCACTTGTGAATACCGCACGTGAGAATATAAAAAAACGTAACAAGTCCAAGTCCTGAAGAAAATACATACTCGCTCACGATTTAGACTTGATTTTTTAGTTGATTTCTCTCGATCTTTTTGCTCGTCTTGCTCGCTAGATTTATATGAACTCTGTTCTCTCACACACCGCCCCCAAGCTTAGGGCTTAAATTACAAGTTCTCTGTTATTATAGTCCGGTCAATTTAGCGTTCAACCTGGAAAAAATTGCAACATGGGATTTTTTATGCAGCAACTTCTCAGGAACATTTGTGAGAAACACGTATCCAAATTTTGTGAAAATCCGTTGGGGGAAGTTGGTTAAATTTTAGGTTTTCCGTCTGCACGAAGGAAAGCCTGTTGTTTCCGGTGGCACTTAGACAAAGAAAGCGAACAATTCCAAAGGATGACTGTATAGCCGTAACTCGGTGTGTTCTTGAACGCAATATCAAGCAATTTCTTTCTACTGTATAATGTGATTGCATAGATGTGAATTTTGTGTTTGTTTATAACCAGTTGTGCAAAATAATAACTAAAATATAATCCTGAGTGTTGACGAATCCTTTTCAACACCCTTCCGTGGAGGGGGTATGGATATTTTCTGGAACCACTCAATGTCGCATTTTCTTTGCTCATTTCAGCTTTGAAAGCGTCGGCCTTAACCTCCTCTTTAAATTCCTTTTCGCGATTTTGCAAATCTAACATAGACTTCTCCGTGCTTGCAATTTGTGTGTCGATAGCAGCGCCCCAACCAGATATCACGTCCTCGGTTTCGTCGTTGAAGAATTTTGCATCTTGCACCTCGATTTTTACGTTTGAAATTTCACTGATCTTATTCTGAAGATTGGTGAGATGGTGTGAAGCACCTTCTTGGAGTCCTTTATCTATGATTTATTTCGTTTGCCCTTCCCATGAACCTTTGCCTCGAGTTTCTTTTCTGGTGCCTTGTTTTAAGTCACCGAATTCTGGATTCCAGCTGTCAAATCTCTTGCTTGGACCTTGTAATCCCACCAGGAGTGCCACTTTGTGTCGTGGACGATTCGCACGACACAAATATAAACTCACTCACGATTTATACTTCCTTAAACTCAAATTTTAGATATTTCTGAAAATGAGTAATATTTTCTCAAAAACTCGTCCTGATGTGAGCAACGAAACTTCTTGTTTCAAGAATGATAAATTCACAAAACAAAACCAGGAACTTTTCAATTGAGACTTGATGTTTACTCAGATCATGAATTCCCTTATAACGAGCATCAGATTCTTGAGATGAGAATACCATCGGCTATGTTCTGCAAAATGTGAGATAGACAATTTCACTTAAATCAAGGGAATTTCACTCTGATTCACTTAAAATCAGGTTTACATGATAAGTAACATAACACTCAAACAAAGCTGTAAATGAGTGTTAAATTCTTGACACAAGTATGATGCATCACAACTGAAATCGAATGTGCATTTTATTAACTATCTATGAATATTGTTGTCCACATAGTTCCTTGTGGCTTTCTTCCATGGTTACATAAAACACTGTTAGTGTTTGTGAAACAAACGTTCATATTAACCCAACGATGGCTGCAATACCGCCCAGATCCATGGGATCCAGCTTCGTTCAGTACGACAATGCTGAAACATTAACATGAAAAACATTGTTGAAGAGGAAAATATAGCTAGAAGTTGCACTTTATTGCAGTTTTGTTTTTTATGGTTTGCCGTTAATGTCATCGATCAGTAGGGCTGAAATTGATAGTTATGAACTTCTGCATTTCTTGAATATGGAGAAATGCCATGGCCAAAAACATGACATCCGACGTACAATAGGATTGTATATAATTCAGACGTATACTGATGGCAGCATTAAGAATGAAGACTAATGCAATTTCTAGGTTAAGTTTTTCCCAATTGTCGCGAACGTGAATAAGCTGTAGTAACAACTAAACGTTTTCAAAATAAACTTATCATTTAAATGGTACTAACGGAAAGAAAAAATAAATTACTTTTACAAAACTAGATCTCCTACTAAATTATCACACGCTTTCAATCACTCTTGCTCAACTAAAGTTCACTCGGCAGTTCGGAGAGAGTTCACAAATCCATGAATCCACAGAGCTTTCTTGTATATTGACAGAGTTCTTTGAACAAAGAGCTTTCTTGTACATTTCACAGTTCCATGAACACTTTATA